>OX384033.1:6000000-6557500 GCA_947534325.1 Agonum fuliginosum
AAACATTTAGAATCATATAAACCTGCACTAAATATCGAAAAATCTTCACTGTGCTGTGCTCTCCGCATATAAATAATAAGTTAGAAAAAAACATAATGACTAATGTGTTCTTGAGAAATCACATCTTTATAAAAGGGGATCCAATATTAGAGATAGATAATTTTCAAGGCGGGATAATTTCCTCAGGTAATTTTACACCAAGAACCACATTTTCATGAATTTTCTACGATAATTACGTGTCTTTCGTGCTACCATTGCAATAAGGGGCACCAGTAGAGACAGCATAATATTTTAAAGGACAAAATCGGCTCTCAAACAATTTGATGCCAGTAACAAAATTTTCACGAATTTTTTACGATAAATAATAAAATAAATAATATAACAACCTCAGGGCTGGTTTATAATGGATGTAATCTGTTACTTCTTCTGTATTTTGTAATATGTGTGATGTAAATGTACAGTGTGTGCAGGCTAGTGCGACTCTTATACGAACCGCTTTAACCATCACGTGACTAAAATTTTAGTTGTCGCACCGAACGCAATGGCGCTGTATTTCAATTTCAAATATTAAAGAAAAACCGTGTTGTGAAATTGCTCAAGTACGCAAGCGTACAAGCGGTTCTAATTGTGGAACGACAGTTGACACTGACAGTTGTTATTTGGTTATGTTGTTATAATCGTTATAATGTTTGTTGATGTTTAATGCGTTCAGTGTTTGTTGTTTAATAAGAAGAATTAAATCGCAAGAATTGAAGAATAAAATGGAGAAGTGGTTAGAGTTACAACAATATAATTGAAGTTGCTTGATTATCAGATTGCTGAGAGTGAAGAGGAGGAGAATCCGATATCAGCTGTACAAACCGAGAGCGTTTACGAATCTTCCCTGGCATTTAAGACGTATTCCTACTGTACTGACTTCATTGTAAAACGACAAAAACTATGCAGTATGTAAAGAAGACTTGTTGGCCAGTACAGTAGGAACACAACATGGAGTACGACAATGTGCAACGATTAATTTATCCAAATTGTGAAACGACAGGGTGCTTCGTAGAAATTAAGAAATTAACATTAAATATTTTAAGTGACCAGTTACATGTTAAAAATGTTTATAAATTGTTACACTAACAGGTAGTTAATAATGTTAGTTTTGATTTCATAACATGCGAAGAGCATAAATCTATTGTTAAATAAAAAAGAAGACAATTATGCTAATATTAAGTTGTTACATTTTGTGGATGGAAAATTGTAAATGTCGATTGTGAATTGAATAAGTTTCAATTGTATTAAAAGTTGCATAAAAAGTGTATGACAAGATATAACAAATAATTAAATAAATATAAATTTTTGTTAAATTTGTTTTTTATTCATATTTTTCAAATAATTTTATAATATTGAAATGGGCTACAAGCGCGCGAACCAACGATTAGTTGTCGCACCCTACACGAGATGGCGCAGCCTACACGATTACAGCCGATAACACAGGAGTCGGTAGTCTATAAAGCCCTGTTCGCACAATGCATCTAGCATGCATCTAGCATGCATCAAACAAGAGTCTTTCCATGCGTCAAAATATGTTTACAGGCGCCGCTATTTTGGTGCATCAAAAGACTCTTGGGAAAGAAGAAGTACTGAATCGTTGAGTCGTTGCTAAATTCAGATTGATTACGTTGACATTTGAGTATTTGAGTGCTGTCATACTGCCATTAGAACAATCACAACCTATAATTTATCTATTTATTTCCTTTCTTTGTTAATTTATTTAGTATTATTATACTAATTTAATAAAAACCAGTCTTTTTAAAGACTATTTCCTTCAGTCCTTTTTACTTCCTTGTACGAAGTAAGGAAGTATTGTAATCGCGAAAAATTTCGGTTCTCAGATTTTGACGGAAATATCCGTTTTGACCTTTTCTGAATCCATTATGACTAGTTTCGACGTGACGTCTGTACGTACGTACGTACGGACGGACGTATGTGTGTCGCATAACTCAAATAAGGTTAGACGTAGAAAGTTGAAATTTTGTATTTAGGACTGTTATAGCATCTAGTTGTGCACCTCCTATTTTTGGTTTCAATCTATAAACCGGAAGTAGTACTTTTTAAAAATATTTCGATAAATATTTAATTTAACACAATTTTTTTTATTTTAAATGAAAGATTATGTGATTATTACCCAAAATCGGTATTTTATAAATATTTTTGTATCTGGTATCTTTTAGGAATAATTAAAGTATATATTTTTTATTTAGTATTTCTTTATCTTGTAGTCCATGATCGATTAACATTTGTTACTACGTAAAATTTAAATGATTATGACATGACAGTGACAATAGTAAAATATGCTTTATATCTTCTTCTGCAGTTTAAATAAAATGACTAAAATATATTTGTGAGTATACTAGTATAATATGTTAAAAGAATTTTTTATATTATTCTACATTTTAGTTATTAAGAAAAGTATGAACACACAAGGCGTACAAGGAAGTCATGTGGTGTCCACGTCAGATTTTTTCCTTTTATGTTCTTTCCTATTTATTTTTACCCACCTGTTTTCTTTTCCATGGTATTTCGTCAGTTCGATATACGTATTGTAATTTTCTAAATATTAAATTATATTGCTTCAAATTATATTACTTTCGCGGTAAATGACAAAGTGAAATTCGCTACACAGTAATGCCAACCTAACAATGAGACTTAATTTGAAACTTGGAAGAAGAAGTCTATTTTGATGCTACAAACACGCATCAAACGTGCATCAAACACATCTCATGTGTGAACGGCCATGCATCAACTACAGGTTTGATGCATGGAAAGACTCTTGTTTGATGCATGCTAGATGCATTGTGCGAACAGGGCTTAAGCTATCTTTGGTCTGTGAGTGTGTGGTTCATAATCATTTCAGTAATCTGCTAACTTGACGACATAACCTTTCTTATAACTGTCAGAAATGAATCCGTTTGTTGAAAGTTACATAGTTGGATCTGCAATGTTTATACAATAAATATTGTAGCTAAATATAAAATACTCATCAAAATGTATACAAAGATCAACAAAGAACATATAGGACTTGCTTACTATTTATTGGGAAAGAGTGAAGTATGTAATAGAGTGGCTTTATAAAGAGTATGGCTGACCTGGCTGACTTCAGTAAAATTGTATTTGAATAAAATAATATGTTTGGTTATACATGAAGAGTTTGAAAGTTAGATACTGAACTAATTTTTAGATATCATATTGTTATTGCTACTTGTTTGCAATATGGCGCCTATGGCCACACTCTTTACCATGATGTAAAATACAAATACGGTGAGTGCACTTGGCAAAAAAATGCGGACCTATTCGTTCCACATGTATGACGGGTTGCATATGATAACAAAATATGCTAATTATCTGTCATATCTGTCAAATGAAATATTGTAATTAAAAAAGATAATAATTGTTCATTATTTGGCGACTAGTTTACATTACAAAGTAAGTAATCATTATTATATAAGTTTGTACTTAGGTAGGTATAATTCGAGGTATAATTGTTATACAAATTTTCTTTATCTAATAGACTTGTTTAGTGTGACGTTACTTTCTGGTTCCAAACAAGAAAATGGCCACTCGTTGCTAAGGTAGTTGCTATGCTAGTCGATAAAACAGTTTGGTTTGACAATCAAAAATCATTTATAAAATAATTTATTACCGAACTAAACTATATTACGTATTTTTAAGCCACTTTAAAACAATTAAATCTCAAAATAAATTTAAAGACGCAGTTATTGTCAAACGGCAAACGTCAAACCAGCCTGTTTTACCGACTTGCATAGCAACGGTCTTAGCAACGAACGGCCATTTTCTTGTTTGGAACCAGTGTGACGTAACCACTAAACAAGTCTATTTCTTGATTCAGAGTTGAACAAATCAAAAAGTTATCGGCGTAGTACATGTTTTGTGCCAAACTGTACGTCGGGTTATAGAAGTAACAAAGAAAAAGTATCTTTACTCAAGGCACCATTTCGACATTGGCAACAAATATGCTATTTTTTGTGTCTTTTCGAAAATGTATACTTTTTGCAGATAATACAACACTGATATCATCTGATAAAATTTATAGTTTTATCCGAGGTTTTATCTCCATCTTCTGTGTAAATGACACAGTTTTCAGGCTTTATAGTAACTATATAAATTAGTGATTACAGGGCTTAGATCCTTCGTCACTCACTACCTAAACATTCCAGCTAGCCCTAATTAATTAATTTTACTATTACCTATGTTTTCCACCTAACAATAGGTACATAAAAAATCTCGTATTAAGTAGGTACCGGCACCAAGCCTCAGAATTAATGTTCAACTGTAAGGCTGGTTACACACTGAGCGGTTTTTGCCGCGGCGGTAAATTTACCGTCGCCGCCTAAAGAATTTGAGGTGTTTGCACATTTAGCGGTAAAAGCGCCGTCGCTTAAAAGCGGTAAAAGATAATTTAGTTTGTGTCGTGTTTGATTACTTGATCATTGTGGTTAAATAGTTAAATATAATAATATAAATGAATCGTGAGGAAGTTCTCGCTTTATGGGCTACTCCGCCGTCGTAGGAATAGAAAAAGAGCATTCCTGGTAGCATCCCGATCTTTAAAAATATCCAATGATTTGTCCTACAAAACTGGTCTTGCTTCCACCAAGGAAATGATAAGATCGGTGTCTATTAGAACTTCACTCATATTTATATTTTTAACTGTTTAGATGTTATTTAAACAAAACTGTACACAAACAAGCGGCTAAAAATCCGCTAAGTGTGTAAACACCTATTTGGCCACGTGTGCCACTATATAGGCGGCGACGGCAAAACTACCGTTGGCTCTAGTGGCAGTGAGCGGCTGCACAGCTACCGTCAACGGCAAATCTCCCGCGCGGTTTTTCTACTGCCCAGTGTGTAAGCTCCCATTTGATTCTTCGTGCCACTACTGAAACGACGGCGACGGTAGATTTACCGCCGCGGCAAAAACCGCTCAGTGTGTAACCAGCCTAACAATGATATCCAAAAATTAGTTCAGTATCTAACTTGTAAACTCTTCATGTAAGTATTACCAAACATTATTTTATTCAAATACAATTTTACTGAAGTTAGCCATACTCAGTATAAAGCCACACCATTATTATCTTTCCCAACAAATAGCAAAGCAAGTCCTATTTGTTCTTTGTTGATCTTTGTTTACATTTTGATGAATATTTTATATTTCGCTACAAAATTTATTGTTATTATCATTGGAACATTGCAAATCCAAGGGTACGTTCTAAAACGTAGGGGAACGAGGTAAGGGTACTCTCTAGCCGTTCTAAATAGCAGTGTGAAATTTACTGGGTAACAAAACGGTGAGTTTCTGAACGCTCTAGGGTACACTCAGAGTGTACTTTTCTTCTCCTACTCGGGCAGTGCGTTAAGATTTACCCGTCATGCGCAATAAGAATGTTTATCCGTGTATTTCAACATATTTGATTTATTAACGATTTCTATGGTTTTGCGGACTTTTTTATTTTTTGGATTTTAAATTATTTCATATCGTATATAGTATATAGCTAAAGGACATATAGACATAAAAAAATTTAAATAAAATTTTCTTGTATATCTTACCGTTTATTAAATTATTTTTGAAAATTTTCTTTTGCATTATGTATAGACTAGTTTTATACGAATTCATAAAATAACAAAATTCTATCTCAACAAGTTCAAATGTTACAGTAAGATAAAAATTAAATTTGAAGAATTTTATTTTTACCTATTTTCTCTAATTTCAACATATTTTAAATGTTTCTTAAACAGGGTTACAAAGCATTTTTAGATCAATTTTATGGCCCAAAAAACATGAAAATATCTCAACGCGTTGATAAGCAAATAGCTACCGATATTATGCACTTTTTCGTACTATCCAAATCCATGTTTGATTGACGTATGTAGTCCGTGATGACAATGACAAATACGTACCCTGCCCGCCCTGCCCTAGTACGTTCAGAATGGAAAGGAAGAGTAATGTCACGTGACATTACACTTCCTCTACCTTCACTCTACCACTTCACTGCGTTTAAGAACGTACCCCAAGTATGTAACTTTCAACACACTAATCGACTAATCTGTAATCTATTTCTGACAGTTATAAGGAAGGTTATGTCGTTACTGAAATGATTATGAAGCACACACTTCTCATTCACATCACACATCTTACAGAATACAGAAGAAGTAACCGAATACATCCATTATAAACCTGCCCTTGCAAATATTTACCTTGGATCATCGAGCCCTCACTAATATCCATCAGCCATTAAAATATATATCATGTATTGTACATAAGCTGTATAACCGATCTTCAACAATATTTTAAAAGAAAATAACATAAACTGATATAAACTTACATAAATTACAAAGACTTCTTGTTGGTCGTTATTTGTACGCCATTTTCCAGACCACATTATAGTTCTTGAAGAATCGGTCGGGTCGGGAGCGGGACGCAAGAAAACGAAGTTTGAAGAGTTGTTCAGATGGCGCATTTATTCAAAATTCTTAACCGCGTGATTCAAATTTCTCTGGAAATCTAGAATACTCATTTCACATCAAAAAGCTTGCAGAATATTTGCAGAAGATGGATGTATTTTGTAATAAAGATTAACATACAATATTTGTTATATTAATTGCGTAGTACCTATTACAAATCATTAACGATTCATTGTTTTGAGTTTTCTACGTATGTAAATTATATTCTAAATGCTTGTAAGTTCATCTGACTAAATCCAGGTTCCAAAATATTCTTTTCAGTTGTAGTAGATTTGCAAAAGATGGTCGAACTTTAATTGCAAATGATACATAAATTATGTTTGTATACAATTTATTAATATTTGTGTCTTACTGTCTTGTTCTTCAATTGTGCTTCTTATTTATTTTTTTGTGTTTTTCAAATGTTCCGCTTCTATGTATAAACAAGGATTTAATCCTGTTTTTGTCTTGTTCGGTCGCCAGAGACTCTTTTGTTATCTAGCAAGGTATACCACATGCAGGTAGAGGTTGACAATTGAGTAGCGCTACCCCTTACACCCCTAATTTTGTATGCTTCTTGTCTATATAATTACAATATTATGCAAAATATGTACACTAAAATAAAAGTACACCTACATTTTATAGTATAATACGGGTCACAGAATGTTTCAAATGATCTTCAGATCCAGATTACCTTATAGTCAAAAAGAAATATAAGAAAGTAGTTTGGGAGCTTTTAAAATAATTATTATAGATAGTAGAATATTATTTATGCAGCCTACAGACTTATTTTATATTCAATATCGTTTTCTTTTTCTAAAAAATATTTATTAATGGCCCGCTTTCTTATATTGTAATGCCGGCAATGGATGCTACGTTTGCTGACATATACCTGTGCAGATTGTCGGGCTATTGCACCCCTAGATTCATGTTTTTAAACCTCTTATTTTTTATTATTAAAAACTTTAATTTCACTCTTACCATTTTATGACGACTTGGTCATGGTGAAATGTAGAAGATCACTTGATATCTATTGAACTTTAGAAGATGCTTCTAAGTCCTCTGGAAGCAGAATTTTTGCTCTACTTTAAAAAAATTACAAAAGCCATAAAAATAAATAATGTACCTACTTACTGTTGTAATTATTGCATTATAACTAGAAATAATTTATTTACAGTAAGTATATGAATATTATAAATTCTATAATAATAAATTTAGTATTATATACATCATCGTAATAATTAAGAAACAAAGATAATACAAGCACCTTTTGAAATATTTAATACAGCTTTTACAGCATTCCAATTCCAAGGAAGATTTCATCGAGGTAAATTATGTTTGGTTTCATTTTACAGAAATTGTCCGAATATTGTGAAAATGGAACAATTTAACATAAACATTATAAGGTCTCTAATCAATACATGTAATTTGCAAAGAAAATAATTTTTTCCCAAAAATGAGCTGCCCGTACGACTTTTAACTCATATTTTAACAGAATTCGGAATAAAAATAAATGTGACTTATTTGTTCATTTAGTTTTAACCAGGCCATTACAAACAACACTGTAATAGATTTTATTACGTTATTTATACTTCAACCCAAGTAACAAAAGTATAAATAATGAAAAGAAATCATTTAATAATTATCATTTTATTTACAAACAATTCAGTTTTCAATGCAAAAGAGTGCAAAAACAAACGTAATTATAAAATTACAATAATTTAATTGTATGGCAGTTTACAATCTTTAAATACAAAATTCAGTAAAAAGCGTTGCTCTTCACAATATAAATATATAATAAACATGTAGAAATTCTTATATAATATATTCTATATATAATTTGTTAACACATCGGTTATTTTACATAATAATATTAATAATTCTGACCAGATATACTCACTATAAACACAGATAACTGAAGATATTTGACAATCTTCACAAAATAAAAACAAGAATTAACAGCTGCATTTGGGACCGCTAAGCTGTTTGCAAACCTGAATTACAATCACAATTACTAGAAAAGTATCACTTCAGTACCAGTATTGTGTTTATTAACAATTCAATGTAACCTAACTTATATTGTAGATTATTATTGTAATGTTTAGAATATATTACGAGCCAAATTTGCGGTCCCACTGTTATTTATTGTGCTACAAAACGGATTCCGTCCCTAACGAACTCTCATGAGTTAGATTTGAATCCAAACTAGCGCAATCGGAATCGTTCGAATGGGGACTGGAATAGTTGGCTGCTTCTTGTAATCGCATTAGCATGCTTAGAAGAGGGTCTCCATCGGAGTCAGCTTGAGCGGTGGGCCCTGACTCTAGTCCCACATCTCGGGGGCTGATCCTCGTGAGACCTGAAGGCGGAGCGCCCGGCCAAGGGTATGTATCAAGAACAAACTGAGTTGGATCTGTCCATGCTGCTCTTCTACCATACAACTGAAGGCCTTCTCGTGCTGCTTCTCTTAAATAAGGAGCTAAAGAATAATTCCAAACATCAGAGAACCACGCTCTAGCTGCATCTAATTCCAAAGGACAAGATAGGAATAACCGAGGACCGATTGCAACATCTCCCGATGAATGTGTTTCGAGGAACGAATTCAAATGCTGCCAGACTCTAGGAAGCCATCCTAAAACGGCCGCAAGTTCGGGTTGTGGCCGACCTTGATCTAATTCTAAAGAAGCTAATCGTCGTCGTAATACTCGGCCTAATAAACCTCTGGCTGGTTCCATATGAGGTGCAACTAAAACCCATCTGAACCCGTGTTGTAACTGAAGACTAGTTGCACTACATGCAGCTTGCGCCATTGTGCCCAACAGACACGGAAGATTTCTAGGAAGTGAACCAAGAGCTTCAGCTAAAGGTCCAGCTCGATGAAGATTATCCAATACTACTACACAAGGCAACACGCTTCCATTTTCACCTCCAGCAGCTGCTTGTTCACCAAGATGCGTCAAATACTGTCTGAGTTCTTTTCCTGATTTATTATCAACATTAAAAGTAGCAACTGCTTCTGCTGGATCTCTCCCTTGGCTCTGGGCGTGGAACTCAGCTAATCTGGCAGCTAGATGTGACTTCCCTGTACCGGGTGCTCCGCACAACACCAGGCGTCGATGTTCTGCAAGCAGAGAAACCAGCCTCTGGGCGACTCCTCTAGGTATCAAGGCTTCGAAGGCTAAGGCGGCAACGGGTTGTAGAACTACGTGGAGGGTGGCAACGCGACCGACAGCATAACCGACGGGGAGTAAGTCTGGTGGAGGAAGTTCTGGACCTCGTTCAGCTTCACCAAGGCGATAAGCGGCTACAGCGTCGCCTCCAAGGCCTAAGCCGCCGCCTGGGTCGAGTCGGGCTACGTGTTGTTTGAAGGCCCTGCGGACTATGCTGTCGAGCTGGGCCCAGGAGGTGGAGGCGCCGATGGACGTGTGAGCGATGGCCACCTGGAAAGATACATAAATTAAATTGTACTGTTTAACCGACAGTAAAACAATATAATATTATCAACGTACACTTAAAGACGGCTTTGATTGGTGATTATACTGGTGTTAAATAATACTAAAATGCATACTTTATGTACATCGATTTTTATAAATTTTAAAGCAAGTAACAAGGACTTGCGCGAGAGGGTTAGATGAAAGAACAGCCTTGGCTGAATCTCTGAAGAAAGAAAGATGAGGTGATATTTTGTATGGTTCAAGGCCAAATACCTCTAAATTTAGTTTACTTTATACTGTGACAAAGTGTCATTTTTCGGACTAATTACAGCTCGCAAAATAGATCCTTAAAGGTCTAGGCCGCAAAAATGTACTTTAAAGGCCTATGCATTTAATGTTACAACAAGGCCATTGCTAGATATTTATAAAATAAAAATATTCCTGTCATTTGACATTTATTGAATGCAATGATATTTCGTTAAATGAAATACAGCACTCAAAAAAATAAAATTGTGTATGTATTTCAGTCAAAAAGTGTCATTAAGGTACTCACAAGTAATTTGTTTGTACCTTAATGTTTCACTTTTTGTCCTACACACATTATTTAATTCTTTAGTAAGGTCGAAACTGGAATATGCGTCAGCAATCTGGGACCCTGTTACAGAATACGCATCAGAGAACTTAGAGAAAGTGCAGAAAAAACTTCTGGGAGCAATATTCTGCAAGAAACAACATTCAGAAAATCGTATACAGATCAATTACAAGAATTCCAAGTTGATAGTTAAAAGAAAAGACGGGAACTGCACAATATTAATCTGATACGTTCTATATTAAATAATGAAGTTTATCTACCAGAAGTTCTGCAAGATATAAACATTAACGTACCTGATCTAAGGTTGAGAATTCGAAACAGTATTTTCAAAATCAAACATTCCTGTTCTCCAATCCATCACTGCCTTAGTCAGACTAATGATTTTGTAAAAAATATCAATGCTGCCGATATTTTTAATATGACTAGAGCGGAATTAAGAAAATTGTTTAAAGATTTATAATTTATGTGGTTTCTCACTGTTTATGTCTAGTTGCTAAGTCTTTATTTGATTATTATTTTTTATTTTACTGTACATTTGTAAATGGATTTGATCTGTATTTTGTTCAGTATAAATAAACTTATTATTATTATTATTATAAATAACTATTTTAGGATTGACCAACTGCCTTCTATCCTGTGTAACCCAAGTTGGGCAAAAGGTGTGACAGGCATCTTGTTATTAAAAATGATTTTAATTTCTCACCTCTCCTGTGGTTCCACTCGAGTCGCCATCAGAACTATAATGTTCATTATAATACTTGTCAAAGCACTGAGGCTGTCCCAGGTACACAGATATCGTGATGCGCTTGCCATCGGGCTCGACTTCTGGGGCGGGTTCCTCAGGCCCCATCATATCAGGCACAGGGTCTACGCCCCTATCCGTAGAATCAGTGGGTATTGTACCACCGACCATACGTTGCAGGCGTTCGTTGTTTTGTTTTAGGCTTAACATCTCACTCTGAAAGAGAAAACAAAATTGTTAACATGTGCTGCAATACCAGAATAAATGTCATTTAGTTTTAAGCGGTTTTAAGTTTTCATTTAGATAGATATACATGGTGATTCAATACTTTAGGTAGACACTAAATGATAATACAAAAACTTTTATTTAAAATTTGCAAAATTAGGCACTTAACATGAAGTACCTACACATTTTAGGGCCACTCGAGAGTACTTTTTATGTGATAAAATTAAATTGATTTGTAAGTAAAACAAGTAATCACTTACCTAATGTTTTTAAACAAAAAAATCAATAAATTAAAAGTCTGTATTCAGATAATAAAATTCAATAAAACCAGCAGCATTAAAGTGCATTGTTTTGCGAATTTATCGATCAATATAAGTACCTATCCTATCATTATTTTTCAAGAAGAACTGAATCATCTCTGTATATAGATACAGATGTATACAAGATAGGAATAACAATAACGAATTATTTGTTCGTTAAATAATATACTCGTACTATTAATCAGAAAATCGACATTCTGGACCAATATTTCAGCTTAAATAAGTACAGTGCTCTCTTTAAAATTAGTTAGTTAGCAAAAAGGTATTGATATAAAACGATATAAGATTTATAAATTATTTAAAAGAGACGCATTTAATGATTAAAATGGGATTCTATCAATTTATATATTTTTGTGTTCAAATTTCTCTACTCACCCTCATCTTCATGACGGTGTCCTTCAAGCTCTCCAGCTGATGCGCGGAACTGAGAGCTTCTAACCTAATATCCGTGAGCACCAGGTCTTTCTCTCGGAGTTGTTTCTGAAGTTCGGCCACTTCTTGGTTCCCTGGGTCTGCACCACAGGTCGGCGCGGGAGCTGGTGGACTTGCTGGACGGTCTTCACCCTCGGACTGAGACTGGACCTTCGTGATCTTCGCGTTGCGGGAGAATGCTTTCGTGAATGAGGAGCGGAGCTGAAAGAGAGAAGAAAATTAGTTGAAACAAGACAAAAATTGTTATTTATATTAATAAGTGCGGTAGGTTTTATTTTACAAGCGAGGTTCTATATTCAAGTACGACGCGAAGCGGAGTGCTATAAAACCGAGCGATGTACAAATACCTAACGCACGTATTATATATTATATTTTTGGCCGACATACCTATTTATTAAAAATATCTATTTTCAAGATGCATTGCTTTATGCCTCGTTTTCATGTATCCGGAATCCGCAGATTTCTTGCGGAATAAAATGGCCGCCACGAATTCCATCTCCATATTCAACATAAATAAATAAATATTTGAAGTTATAACAACTGACAGTTTAAACGTCAAAACTTGCGGAGCTTGCGGAGTTCCGCAGAAAGTTAAAAATAATTTAACTACTGACGGAATTCGTGGCGGCCATTTTATTCCACAAGAAATCTGCGGATTCCGGATACATGAAAACGAGGCATTATTCAGTCAATTAGCCTTAGAACAACTGGTAAGAGATGGCGCCAGCAAATGTTAAATAAAAAATCTATTTTATTATTTTAGACTTTTTTGAACAAGAATTTGTGAAAAGTAGTATTTTTATGGGATCTCTTTTTTATTACAAAGCATTTTTAAATATCCACTTAAAGCAAATATTTTCGAATTTCTTTACCGAACCGACATGCAATAAAATCATAGCATGTGTAAAATCGCAACTACCATAGACTTCAACGATGTGTGCTTGTTATGCTTATATTTCAGGAGGCCAAAAAGTATATACTTCATTATTTTACTGTAATATTAAGATTGATTATGAGCATTTCACTTAATTAAGATCTAAATTACTCTTTTATATCACGTAATTTAATTAGCTATTCTAGTTGTGTAGATTATTGAAAATAAGGATCAGAAATTTATTTATGAGGCAGAATGCGTTATGTTTCTAACAACTCGGGTTCAAATCTAGTCAGGTTCAGTATATTTTAATAAAATCTACCCTGTCGTGTAATCTACGCTAATAACCTATAACACCTACTCGTGAGTAGAAAACTGATAACAGAACACACGTTAAATCATATACAGGGTGATTCACAACTTCGTGCATATATTTTCATGGCATCATAAAGTAGGTACCTACCCCAACTAACTATGGAACAAAAATAATTATTGTTTAAAAAGAAATATCTGAATAATTATAAATAGAATAGAATTAAATTTTAATCAATAATTGTAAAATGGTAAGAATACTAAATTTATGAAAATACATATAAAACAGTTTGATTAAAAATCCTATAAACTAAAATTGCGAATTTTGAAAAAATTCTTTCAGTTCCGTGATAATTTGTATAATTAAGAGTGTATTCCCTTTACGATTTCATTAAATTAATTATATTTGTTTCAAATTAATCAACTAAAATAAACATTAAAATCTCAAAGCAAACGATAAAAATATTAAGTCTTATCCTTTTATCCAAGCTATGTATCGTGAAACATAATTTAAAAAACTGGAATTTAAGTTTCTAAAAATAAAGGAAAGATAGATATTGATATGAATTTCAAATGCCAAATTAAACATGAAATCTGATATAGTTACAATACCAACATTCACTGAACATTTATCTCAATAAAAATGAAATAAATCCTTGTATTCGGAGTCAAATTACTTAGTAGAGTAGTTAACTAGGCCTCGATGGACATTCATTGTTATTCGACTTAATAATAAAATCACCGCAAGACTCAATTGAAGCCGTTTAACCTTTGATGCAAATGTAACAAGAGACAATTTGAATAATGTCAGACGGATCCGTGGCACCGTGTCAATAGAAAAATTAACTCAAGTAGATTCACAAATTGGGAAATAATAGCAAATAATGAACTGAACTTGTCAGGGTCTAATTCTGATTTGAATTTCAAATGTATTGAAGTAATGAATATGATAGTTTTATTATTCAAACTATGTCGGTTATGTGAATATTATGCAAGAGCCCAATAGATAATGTTATTGTTATTTATTGGAGTTTGTTACGGCGTAAATTTGTTGTCGATTTGTTGTTAGTCTATACGAGTACATCCCGAACTGGAATATATTACAACTGTTCTTACTATTTTACTTTTTATGAACATATTTAAATTAAATTTGAAATAGACACAAACACAAATTTATATTTTTTATCTCTACGAATTTTATTAAACTTTGGCAACAATTTAATAAATGCAAATATTAGAAGACCAGAACAGAAAATTGTACAGTAAGTTTTTAGTAGATTTTTCTATGAATTGTAAGAAACGTGCACGGCGATTGTACGATGCTCTGGTGGCAAATACCCACAATTTTTTTAAAATAAAATAAAATTATATACCTACACCTACCTTATTTTTTAAAGAATTCTGTATTTAAAATACTAGTTTATTTACATTCTTGAGGTAAATAATTTATGATAATTTTACTCAAACAACAGCAGTTCTGGATATTTACCGGAATTTTTTTTGTTATGTGAATTTGGTTTACGATTGACAAATAAGAATGGAAAAGTTTATATAATTATTAATTTATTTTTACAAACGGATTGTTTGTTATATCATTATGGTACTGGGTACAATAATAGATTCATTGTGGTCCTTTAAGTGAGACTAATAATGTTGTCATTATGACACCACAGCAGAGGGCGAAGTCCCTTAGCGGTGGAGCAGTTACATGTTTTCATTGATTTGATTGATTGATATAAAACTTTGAGACTGAATTAGACACAAAGTAAACGGGAACGGTTCAACACCAGAAAATAAAATTCTAGAATATTATGCACAGGAAAATGTAACACCAGAAGATGCAAATTTAGAAAATTAATCAGGAATAAAATGCCTGCAACAAAAGATTTGTTCACCAGGAAAATTCAAATCTAGAATTTTAGATTCAGCGTAAATGCAAACCACGATGCAAATCTAGAATTTTAGATTCAGCGTAAATGCAAATCTAGAAATATTATTTCGATTATCAAAACCGAGTATGTGGGTCTAATGGTTCTAGAGTTTTCATTAAGTTCTGTTCAATCTATTTGCGTGTCACCTTGTGTTCAAAAGAATCTTTTCATTTTTAGATTTGTATCTTTCTGTGTTTGCATTTATGTCGAATCTATAATAAATCTACGCTTGAATTTTCTTGTGAATGAATCTTTTGATTCAGATAATTTATTATGCCGTGTTTCAATAAACAATCATAGTGAGAATTATATATCACATAGCGGGGCGCCGCTAAACTCAATCTTCAACAAGTTTTGGAATAATTTCTAATTCATTCATATCTTCAAAAAATTAATTTCTTTTTCCAAGATTCAAAAGCATGAAAGAATCCACAACGAGAACGAATCTCAGTGTGAAAAGGGCTTTACATATAAATTATCTAGATTTGCATTTTGCTGTATATGAATATTCTATATTAACATTTTCTGGTGTTCAATGGTCTCCATTTCAACACTACTCACCCATCCTTTCTTCTTCTTCTTCTCCTGCTTGTCCAGACTGCAGGCGGAGGACAAGCTGGACACACTGTCCGACGAGGGTTGTCTGGCGAGGCCCGACGTGAGTCCAGCCTGCACGCTCGATGTCCGAAGGTTCTCCATTGCGGCCCGGAGTTCCGCTAACTCCGAATCCTTCCGTTCTGCTGTCGCCGTCAGGTGCTGCAGGCGCTGCGTCATCGAGGAGAGGCTCTGCTCGAAGGCTGACACCACGTGCGCCTAGAAGAAGAGGTAGTTTAGTGGCTGGTTGGTGGAGGTGGTGGTGTGGGATAAATGATGGTAACAACAACAGATTTATAGTAAATTACAGAATTTAATTTGACTGTTTTTTACCTGACGAGTGATGAAAAACATAGCTTAAAAAATAGATAAAATACGAGTTCATTATTTTTACCGAAACAGTAAAGGAATCTGAAACGAACCGCTGTTATTTTAGTGAAACCGAAACCAAACCTGAACCGTTTGGTAAACTCATAATCGAATAATCGAAGTCGAACCGATGGATGCAAATCGGTTCGGACCGGTTTAAAACATGAACTAAAATTTAACATTTTTTTCATCACAATGCTATAAAATTTTACATTTTTTGTCCAAAACTGGAACGATCATTTTTACTTCCCCGACCTATATAATAGAGGGAAGTATTGTAATCGTGATTTTTTGACAGTTCGAGATTTTGGTGAATCTTCACGTTTTAGACCCTACTGAACCCAAAAAACATAATTTTAAAAAAAGTCGGTCTGTGGGTCTGTCGGTCTGTCTGGATGTTGCATAACTTAAAAACGCGTTGGAATTTTCGACTGAAATTTTATATTTAAGATCTTGAGCCAAAATCTGACTTCAAGTTCGTTAATGAGTTTTATTCAACCAGTGGTACCAACTTTATAAACATAACTTTTTTACTATCGTGTGTGGTATCTAATTAAAGCTCTCGGGAAAAGAATTTTAGTAGAAAAACAAAAATAACATTAAACGATCTTCAATTGTTTTTTATTATAAATTATTCAAATTATATCGAGTTTTGTGTCAATTTAAAGCGCTTGGGGAGATAAGTTTAGTAAAAATGTAAAAAATCACATTTATGCGATTGTCAATTATTGTTTCTAAAAAAAAATATTCAAATTTTTTTATTCAACCAGTGGGCACAACTTTATAAATATAACTTATTTTATTTTTATTAAAATACTATCGTGTGTGGTATCAAATTCAAGCTCTCGGGAAAATAATTCTAGTAAAAAGATAAAAATAACATTTAACTTAACAGATCGTCAATTATTTTTAATACATTATTCAAATTATACCTTGTTTGGTGTCAATTTAAAGCTCTCGGGGAGACGAGTTTAGTAAAATGTAAAAATGACATTTATGCGATATTTAATCAAGTTGGTATCAACTTAAATAGTTTGGGAAAAAAGATGAATTTATTTAAATTTTGCTGAATAAAGCATAAAATTAAAGGCGTAACGAAATAATTTATTAAAACTTATAGTCGGGGAAGTACTGTGGTGGACACAGCAGATTTTTAATTAATAGATTATTTAATAAATCATTGAACTAAAACCGAACCTTGTACGGATTTTTTTAAACCGATTACCAGTTCATATAAAATGAAAATATGAAATCCGGAACAAAACTGAAACTATTTAATAACAGACTTGTTTTTAATAATATTTGTACAGAATAAAATTGGAGAATGCATCCGTTTGTTTGTGTTATCATAACAACAAAATAATAAACGCCTCCATTTATTACACAATGGTAAACACAAGTAATAAAAGTTTTTTAACTAATCATTATTTATAATGTAATTAATTAATTCATATTCATTAGCATATCATAAATATGCATTAAATGAGTATCATGAAAAATATTGCATTATACCTTCTGTAACAGATATAATGAAAATGAGACTTATAAGTTAAAATCCTAAAACACTTTTGAATAAAACAGAATAATAATAAGTACCTACTAATTGTAATTTTTATGGGAATACACGCGAATATTGACAAATTAACGCATCTATTCAGTTTTTAATCTAAAGTACCAAATTAATGTCACATACAAGTAAAATATGGGTTTACAAATTTTTCACACTGGTGACAAAGTTTGCAGTAAGTAATTATTTGTTAAATTATTCAAATAATAGTAAGATTAGTTCCAACATGTCTAATAATTTAGAATAAGAGTAAGCTTAAATTATTTAAAACCACAAATTTCAATTATTTTATTTAATGTTACTTTTACTATACATCGCAACTGATAAAATTGTAATGTTATGTTTAAATGGATAATTAAATGTCGGGTAAAACCCGGAAACTTTAAATCTTATACTATTAACGCCTCATCTCTTTAATTCATCTAATAATATAATCTCATCTCATTATAATATTCTCAATTTAAATCACATTTGGACGCTTAAAATTAGAACCACTAATGCATACACTCATTAAACAGCTTGTTTTCCTTCTTTCTAATTCATATTCCGTTCACAGCTCCTCACATTATGTTTACATTCCACCTATTTAGAACCGCTGTTCTTTAGCACAGCAAGTACAGTAAGTAAAATAGCGAAGGCGGTACGTACAGTTCAAGAGCTTAATTAGGTTAAATTTGGACCATTATCTTGGATTGTTGAATACTGACGGGTCAACGGCAACAACATTCAACAGACAAGCTGAAGAAGATGATGATGAGTGTTGCACTTTGTGTTTCCACTTGAGTATTTTAAGATAGAGTGGTAGATAGAAATGAAACTGCCCTTGCCTCTTGTTATAAATTTAGGGCGCTCAATAGATATGAGTTTATTTTTGGTACTTGAGAGTGTGCTGTTTACGAAAATAGTTATAAGTACCGGAATTACTAATAATATTTAAGGAATTTAAATAACTCGGTAGTAAAATTATGAATGCAGCCTATTTGCACAAAAAAACAATATGGGTTTAAATTTTTGGACAGAGAATTTCAAAACAAATTTTACTAATAAAGGCTTGTATTTATGGCCACTTTTTACCTCCAGCATTATATTCTATAAGGGGAGGTAAATTTTCGTGTGAGTTTTTAGTGAATAAGAGCGTTTTAGGGTCCCTAGAATAAGAATTTAAATTTTTCTAAATGATGCCTGTGTGTGTGTGTGTGCGCGTGTGTGTGTGTCCGTATGTTACACTTTTTTCGTTAACGATAACTCAAAAATATGAAACATTTAACAACCAAATTTTATATTTAAGATTTTAATACGAATTTTAAGAACCCAATTATTTTTTTGAAGCAATTCCCAAACCGAAAGTAGCACTGCAGTACATGTACTTAAATATTTAGATAAATACTTAATTTATTTTTGTCATCTTCAATTAGTATTTTTTTAAATTTTCTGTAAATGATAGGTACTATTAGAAATTAAATTATTGTATTAAATTTTAGTATTAAGTATCTTGTAGTCCATGATCGTTTAACATTTCTTGTACTACGTAAAATTTAATTAATTATGACAATGACAGTGATAATCTGATAATAGTGACATATCGTTTATATCATCTTCTGCAGTTTATATAAAATGACTAAAATATATTGTGAGTAAGTAAAATATGGCAAGAGGTCTTGTGTTCTGGCCACATGAGATTTTTTTAAACTAAGTTTGCTGCCTAAACGCAATAATTTGCTACTCATTAAAATATAAAGGTACAAAACTACTAAATAAAATCTTTTTAGGGTTTCTTTTATTTTCGTCTTACTAGTACATTATTGTTTATTTACAGAATGTTATTTCGGGAAAAAATGACGTACTGAGCATGGTACAGAAATAATTTTTGAACATAATTTAGTAGGTACCACGAGTAGATAGTACTTCTATATTTTATTTGAAACTATTAATACCACAAGTAATTCTTTACACAACGTCTCATAAATGTGTTGATAATTCATTTCAATTGAGTTGTTCTTCATGTCATGTAATAAAAACATTTTAATTTTTTCCCGAAATATGGTAACAACCTGTATACGTGTTTACAAGTTACGGTACGTTTTTACTACCAAAAGTTACTGCATTTTCTGTTCATAGCTAAAATACTAAAAATATTGAAACAAAAATTGAATTGTCAAAGCATAATGTCAATGCCACATAGGGAAGACATAAAATACGGATATTACGAGCATTACTTGATGTTTATAACCTCAGTTGATGATGAATAATTTTAGGATGCCTCTAATTTTTATAGCAACTCGACAGTACGCAATACTATTAAATAAATTATGAACTCAACTGTGCTACTACTATAAATTGACAATTCCAATTAGAAATTAACATGCAGTAAATTAAATTTGAAATAATTACTCAGTAAATAAACTTTATGTACAAATAAATGTATACATATGCAGTAATATTAATTATTCTTGCTTTTGCGTATAATTACAACTAGTAATTTCTCAAAAAATATGAGCGGCATATCTTCAATTCGTTACGTCACTAAACTACGATAAAGATAATTGTCAGTAATGTTTGTAAATAGTACTTAGTTGAAACATCTGCAGTGCAAATCCGGCTTCATTTATGTTGATACGCCAAATGTTTCATGTTTTGTTTTTCATTGCATTCTTTACAACTAATAAAACAAAATAATAATGACTTTGTAGTTTCTATATGTGGTCAGTTTAGTTATAATAACATTTAAAACAAATTATGCCAGTGTTTTCAATTACCTATAGGCGTCAATGTTTATAAATTATTACATTTAATTTTCCAAGTAAATGTGTTAACGACGCACATCATTAAAATCTATATTCGGTACACAAGTATAATATGTTATAATTTATTGAATATTATAAGAACGATTATTATTAATAACTCTGGTAGAAAAATCAAACATCAAGGACAAAATTAGGATACTTAACATCCTCTTGCATAGAAAGTAAACGGTTAACAAAAAATAAACAAAATTCTAAACAGAAGGTTACATTTAGATAATTTTAAAACTTTAAATCGTGACGATGTGACGAATTTACATAATTTGAATTAGATAAGTCATTTGTTTGTTTATTTATTTATACATTGAATCAAGGACATATTAATAACATTTCTAATAAATACGTTTTATATTGCGTAAACTATAAACAAATAATTAGATGCGATCTTTACTGACAAATTGTATGTGACATTTAACACGTATTAATATTTTACACACATTCTAGCATTGAGACCTAGGGATAATATAATGTTAATGTATGTTATGTTATGTTAATATAATATTATGTATTGCTTTTTGTCTCAAGCAATGTAAACAAAATTGCTAATAATAAACAAAATATTACATTACCGCATTGAAATAAAAAGTAAAACAAAAAAATAGACAAGATTTACGCCTAAAAGTTCAATGCTAATAAAAATGTTGGCAACAAACTATAAATATTATGAAACTGATACAAATCTAAATAAAAATTTTCTCAATAAAAAAATGTAAATAAATTAATAAAATAAACATTTCGTTTTTGACTCTCCGCTGTACTAATTAAGACTAACATAAATTATCTTCAATCTTAATAAATCAATTCACAAATCAATGCAATTTTCCAATTCATTCAATGATTAAAGATTCGAAGATCGAACGTAATAAAAACTTATGTTTACATTTCAACATTACAACGCACGACATCAATTTACGCAGATTAATTAACAAATTGGTACATAGGCGGGCGCGAAATAATTTCTCACTGGGGCAACGTAAGTATTTCTTAAAACTAAAGCGTTCAGGTAGAAACACAAGAAATACAAATGATAAATGTATTCCTAAACCTCTTATTTTAAATTCTAAGTCTCACGATCAAGATTAAGAATTATCTGCTGAGATCAGATATGTACAGTACACACTCACTACACTTATTTTTTGCAAGTTCAACTGAACTGTAGGTTTTATGTTTCAAGATTTAAATATTAAATTCATAATTATAGTCATGCTGTCTGAACTTATCTGTTCAATGACTTTTTCAACTAAAATATTTGAACACAGTGTCAAGTTGAATGTTTTATAGTTTATGTCATTGATCTCGAAAAATTAACAGTGGAATTCCATGCACAACCGCGTTTGCTTATTTTTAAATTATATAAAAAACTGTTGCAAAAATATACTAAACATAGACAATAATTCACTGAGTGCAGTTGCATTTAATCAAATGAAATTTCAAAAAGGGGCAAACATTTTAGCTCTAAGCTTCTACTTCTACCTACATTGTTTAAAATAGTTATTTGTATACCCAGGCTGTGAAATGTCTGTTTTGCGTCCGGCGAAGGCCGAGGTTTAAAAATTTTCGGGACACTAACACATTTCGCAGACGAGTTATACACAATATTTTTTTTGTGAAACTGCAATGCATATATAAGTAATTAAAAACACACATTTTATTTATGTAACATCTGTCAAAAATATGTGACATTGACATGCTCAGCTCAATAAAACTTCGCAGCTGTTACTAATAGCAACGCGGCCACGAAATGTTTTATTCGCGGCCTGTTTTGCGGACGTCAATGTCAACTTTTCTTGACAGTTGCACAAAAAATGTATTTTAGCCTTTTGGCGTGTAAATATGACAATCACAAATCGTTGATGTCTATGGTAGTTGCTATTTTACACATGCAAAGATTTTACCACATCGCATGCGGTAAAAACACAATATTTTTTACTTTTATAGGTTATTTAAAAAATTGTTTTGTAATAAAAAAGCTACTTTATTTATTGTTCAATAGAGTTTGAAATAAATAAAACAGATTAATTTCAAATTTGACATTTGTTGGCGCCATCTTTTAGCAGTTGTTTCAAGGCTAATTGACAGAAGGCAATTTTTGTGCAAATAAATAGGTACAATATTTTGTTATCATTATCTATAAAGATCATTGGTTTTCTACTCGGTTTATTATAAAAAATGTACTGCTCCAGAATTAAATCTGTTTTATATAGATTCAAATAAATGTTACTCGTTAATAGTTATTTAACAAACTAGTGTGTTAATGAGGGCGATTAATAATTGAGACTTTTTAACGCGTGAGAGAAGCGAACGCGTTAATTGTTGAGATTATTAATCGCCTATTAACACATGAGTTAGTTACAATATTTTTCCGTTGGTCATACCTTTTTAATTTGATAAAATTTCAATTTTATTCCATAACAAATTAGGACCGCTTCAAATGTTCACCACAATTGGATCGACAACAATGGACAACTCAACAATAAAAATCAACTGTTTTCAGGGAGAAGCGGGTGCAGTCAGTTCACTTAATATTGATTAGCAGTACTAAATCTTAAGGTTTTTTCGTTTTTAGAATGATGTTATTACTTTTATATTCATTTTAAAGCAATTCTACGTAAATATTATTTACCTAGAAGTGTGAAAATCATTTCTTTTAATTCTGTTTTGTATTTTGGTAAAGCTTAGAGCTGGTCAATATAATACAATATTACGTGTATTGAACGCATCCAATAAATCGTTGATTAATAAAAAATCATGCATTTATAGGGGTCATAAATGCATGATTTTTTTACATTAATGATACTCATTAATAAACGATCAACGGAAAAATGAATTTATTCTTTAGTTAAAATAAAACTGTTACATTAATTCCGCCTATGTATTCGAACCACACGTGCAAAAATTTATTCCGATGATCACGATCAGTACTCGCCCAACAATCATCTTCCTCGTTCGACCTCAGATTAAAGATCACCTTGACTTGTCTATTGCTCGCTACAATTGCGCCTGTTCTAACACATATCAAATCACAATAATTAGAATACAACAACAACCCACACAAGAAGCTGTTCGCACTCTACTCTTTCTAAATTCTAAATTGTGCAATCTTTCTCCTTCAGCCGTTGAGAGCGTTTTCTTTGATTGTTGTGGACGGCGACGAAATAAGGAATTGAATGTTGTGTGTTGTTGAAGTTGTTACAACTTGTTAGAGTTGTATGTCTTGTAACTGTTGTTCTTAGTGTGGTACTTGTTGAACAAGACAAGTGCTGGAAGTGTTGAGCAGGTGAACAAAAAATTGTAGGAGTTTGCTGTGGACCTTGATGGATATTAATAGATTTGGGCGACTTATGATTTTGTTTGTTTAAGTTTTTATATCATGCAGAAGTTATAAATGATGACAGTGATGCACAAAAAACTAGATTTACATTTGGAAACTTACGAATATGTTATGTTCTACTTCTACAATAATGTCCAGTTTACACGAGGAAAGTTTTCCGCAAATGCAAATGCTACAAACTGTCATAAAATATCTTTTAATGTCATTCATAGGGGAAATTAATAATTTCTATTTAAATATATTTTTTAGTACATGCTCTCTAAGATCGTTACTCAAAACAGTTCGCAAAATAATATTTTAGGGGATCCAGTCCTTTAAAACAACGTAATCTAGGCAATGAGCTGTTATTTACATTTTAGAGGATTATTTTCATTCACTGATTTTCATTATATCATCGCCTACGTTTTTCAAATTTTATTTTAAAGATATATTTTAGAATAATGTTGAACAGTTACTATTAAACAAATTTGGAGATCATATACTAAATTTTTTTGTATGCAACACGTACACGTACACAAACCGAGTTTTAGAGAAGTCGTCTAATTTAAAGACTCGGCTTGCGCCTCGTCCATAAATAGATTCGTACTCTAAAACTCAATTTTGCGTACTTGTTACATAAATAACTATTACGGAAATAATTAGTTTCTCCGTATGAACGGAATAAAAAGTTTTTTGATGAAAATCGCAGGACACAAATAACAGCCAATAGAAGAAATAATTACAATAATAGTAAGCATGGTTGGTTAAAATCTAGCGGAAATTTTTTACTAGTAGCTTGAGGAACTTAAATAATAAGTGGAAACTTCACTGTCGTGTTTGTTATTAAATAAATATTAAATATAAAATTAGTGAAATTGTCATTTAGAGTGTAAATAAGCAATTAATAAGGTAAATAATACGCATTTATTAATGTTAAATACAAATTTAGTAAACATTTCAAGTTTCTATTATTATTTCATTAGATTCCTTTTAAAACAATGATATCTGAAGTAGGTATATCAGTAATTCTCGAGTGAATCAACTTGAACTTTGAGATTTTATACTACATACCGGAAACTGCATTTTAGATTTTTGAAAATTATTGCTGACCCAACCACTGGATTAATTTAAATTAATCGTACTAATTTAGTGAGTGACATAAAATAAATAATAATAATTTAATATGTCGTGGCACTCCAGTTAGCAGCATAAAGTATGTAATTTCACTTAATAAAGGAAATCATAAAATATATTGTTACTCTTAAGTATTAAAAATAGCACGTGACATCGCACAAATTATCTTTTTAGTGCAGTATTTATTTCCAGTTTCAACTACAATCTACTCATCTGCTATTTTGCTCAAATCTAGCGCACACGACTACTACGAGTATATTCATTTAAAATATACTTTGTTATATTCAGTGTGTAATTGGCAGAATTATTAAATGAAAATAGGTTAAAATTATACAAGATATGAGATATGATGGTATACGGTTACTTCGGTTACCTGGAGAACATAAATGAACCTATACCCGGAACTGCGAAGTTAAACCGCAACGGCAACATGATTTTCAAAGAAAAGATTTATTAATTTTAATTTATTGCAAGAATTGTGAGCTAGAAACGGCATTCTTCAGATCAAATATCATCATTTTAAAAAGGAATTGGTTGACATAAGTTGGTATACCTACCACATCGGTTCTGTATATATTTAAAAAAATAATAATAAGTAGCAATAATTATTTTAAAAACACACTCGTTTATACAGGGTTTCCCAAAGTCCCGGGTCAGAGTTATAAGTTTTGAACAAGTGAAGAAAAAAAATTGAAAATTCGGGGATCACTAAAGAGTCATAAAAACTACATTCTTAGATAGATTAGAACTTCCATGCAACGTGGAGTTTTTTTTAGGGGATGACCACCAGAACATTTTTAAATAGCAGCCAATTCACCTTATTTTAAAAGTGATGAAAAAAGAAACACATCTCCATAAACCAAAACCCGATATCTTAATTTTTTCAAGAATTTAATTTTAATGTTTTTGCACGTTTATTACGATTTTTATAACAAATGTTCAAATTGTCGACCTTCTTCGTTCTCGCAGTGACCCAAACGCTTTAGTGATCCCCAAATTTTCAATTTTTTTCTTCACTCGTTCAAAAGTCCCGGGACTTTTGGGAAACCGTGTATAGGGAAAACGAAAGGAAATAGTTAATCTGTGTATCAAGTACGGATCGTCAAGAGTGTACTTTGTCGCACTAGTGCGACAATTTTGAACATATCCTAACCTAACTAAAAATTGAATTACAATGTTCATATTATATACAATGATTGTAGAAAATTATTATTATAAATACGGAAAATCTTTGCCGCTCTTGCATAAATGGTGGTCTCAACTGCGCTTTGATCATCAATATTCATGCACGTACGGCAAAAAATTAACATGGCTGTAAAAAAAAGACGGTTTACTTTATAAATGTAATAAATGACCTTAAAGTGACATATGTTTGTTCATAAAAACGTACCAGAAAATTGGTCATACATTTAAATTAAATTAAGCAATTTTCATTTTGAAAATGTCGTGCAATCGTGCGAATATAAAGATCAATTTAAAACTTATTAAGCAATTATCAAATGTAAAATTTACAAAAAATATTATAATACAAAAACCATGTTCAGGAATAATTCGACAACTATTTAAAACACTTTTCTACTTCTATCTTACAGTTAATTGGCTCTATTAACGCGCGCCTTTTTCACAGGTGATTTAGTAACCAGTAATCAGCAGTTTTTATCTTCTCAAGTTACTTTAAAAGACACGCATTATTAGCCATTTAAAAATACTTTCAATAGTCTCAGCCGCTAATGCTATACTTACTGCGAAATACAGTTGTTAATTACTAACAACTTTTCCGATTCGAAATTGTTCTGCTACGGTAATAATTATAGATTGTCAATGGTTATTTTAACAATTAATTATCGGTGAAAGGTATTCGTTTGTTTTTCCTGACAGCTATTAATTTATGCAATATAGTTTTTGACAGGAAAAAAATTGTTATTTTGTTGATCTTTCCTAAAGAGAAAGAATGAAAGTGGAACCTCTATTCTATTATATTTTAAAGTGTAATTAAAATTTTGTTTGTTAATTTTTTTAACTCACATGACCTAAAACTATAGGTTACTAATAAACTAATACCTTCATTCGTTAAAAATATTTCGAGTTGAACAATACAGGTTTGACATTAAGGCCAGGAGGAATATGAAAGTATTTCGGTCACAAAATTTGTATTTTTTTGTTTTACGAAAAAAAAACTGATGTGGCAAACACATGACCTATTCCTACTATTTTTATTTTACTAATACAAGTAGTATATAAAATAGCTACCTACTCAAAAATATACCAAGAAAATTGTAGTTTAAAAAAACATTCTTAAACTTTCAATATTTCAGAAAAACACTCCAGATCTGTAAGAAACTACTATTTCCGGTTTCATGGTTAACACCAAAATCTAATCAGGTGTAATCTAGGATCTAGGTTGTTAGAATGTTATATACAAAATTAAAATTTTAGTTATTCAGTAGGTACTTTTACTTCTAGTATTTGATTTATCGTACCTCAAACACCCATCCGCACAAACACATAGACAAACATCATCGCAAAACTGTCAAAATCGTGTTCTAGGAACCTCAGCTCAAAACGTGCTTAAGGGGCTTTTATCACAGTAAAAAAGTATTTAACAAATTACTCCCACCCGTAAGCCTAAAAATGTGAAATTTGGACAGTATATTCGTTTTATGATGTAAGCGCTCACTAAGAAGGGATTTTTTTAAATTCGCCCCCTAAAGGGGGAAAAGGGGATAAAATGCGTTTTTACGAATTTCTCAATATCTCTTTACTCAGACGATATATCAACTTGATTTTTACATACAATGGTAGCGCATCGAAATATTTAAGACCCATGTTTCAGGATTTTGTCCTAATCAGCTTCTTAAGGGGGGAAATTTAATTTTTGGGGGAAAATAAATTAGTTTATAAGTTGCTTTGGAAAACAAATAAAAAATTGAAAATAAAAACATGTCACACTATCGTGATTTAGTTATAAAAATGTATGTGTCAAATACATGTGTCAAATAGATATTTATTCATAAGAATGCTATATAAATAAGTTAAAATAAATTAAATAAAAAGGGGAAATAAGATTAACAAATATGAATCCATGAAAGAGTGATTGAATTAAGGTTTGTAATATTATCGTGCAATTTTAATTTTTAAATGTTTATACGGAGATGGTGATTTTTCCTTTTATTATTTTTAGCACTTACCCAAATTGAGTGTGGTAGCCTCACATACTGTGAGTAATCGAAAAAGATATACTTAAGATATACTAAAGATATAATAAATTAATTCGTGCACAAGTACTAGCTGTTAATTCACGGGTACTCATATGGTCAAAAATTAAGAAGACTTTATGCTCATGGTTATGGTAATTTTTGGAAACTACAATACATGGGAGAATGTTAACCTTCAATAAAAATCTGCTGTGGCACTCATAACAGGCTTTGCAATAACATAGACAGGCAGTGTTAAAGTGATAGCTGTTAATGTCAAAGTGACAGCTGCCAATATCAAATATCTTTAGAAGAGTTCATATCAAAACCGAGTATGTGGGGCTCAAGTAGGGTATTTTGGTTCCCACCTACCCCACGTCTTCAAATTAAAACAAACCGGAGCGAAGCACGGGTATAACGCTAGTACCATATAAAGATAAAGGCAGTTAAAATCTAGCTACGTTGTCGAATTTTTAAAATTGTTATTATTATTATTTATAAACAATTAAATAACAATAATTCTGAGAAAAACTATTCGTAAGTTTGATTGCATTGTAAATTTAAATGTTTATATGACATTATTATATAAAATTTTCAAATAGTAGTCGAGTAATTTGTTAAATAAATTTAAAAATTGTATGCGCGCTAGCCAATCAAATTGAGTATTTTCTAAACAAAAATGGAGCGAAACATAGCAATTAGATAAATAGAGACAACATGTGCTCATAAAACATAGGCTGTCAGCGCGGATACCTGAAATAACGAGGATTTGTGATATAGCAGCGCTGAGCGATAAAACCCCCTTAACCATTGAAAACTCACTATCGAAATTTTATAATATCTCATTATCTCTCTCTCACGAGTCTGAGTGGCGAGATGTAAAAAATATACCCGTATGCGCATCGAAAAAGAATAAAAGTTGTTACCTTCGAAATTAGGTATTTACTACAGATTTTTCTTTCACTTTGACAATAGACCATATTAATTATTCAATGCGCATGCTCAGTAATCACCAATCACAATGCTGTGAGTACTACCGAAGTGGAACTAATGTTTCCTTATGGGAAAAAGTGAATTTTTAAACTAATATAGTAATTCATGCAGACAGAATCACATGGCCGTTTTTAATATCAGTTATATTTAATAACGAAGTATCGAATTCTGCTCCTGTTTAATATAAATGATCATTAGTTTATTATGTGAAAATAACTATAAAAATTTGAATTTTTTTAGCGGGATCCCAACATCTCGAGTGATAGATAACTTAAAAGTGTGTTTTTCTGTTGAAGTAGTGTCATATAATTTATATCAATATATGCTTAGTTACAAATATTGTGATTCAAATCATGTTTTAAAATTAAAAATTTAAAATTTTAGCACCGAAACGGCTGATCATTGCCAACTTATTTAGAAATATAAGAAACTGTTGGCATCCCTGGCATCACTTTGTTACATCGCGAGTCAGCCGGAAGAGGCGCTATAATAATTAATATGGTCTATACACTCAAGCATTTTATTTCCTCCGAATAAATTTCTGTTTGATATTTCAACCTTGTAACCTGACAGCAATTTTGACTCGAAAAATTGTTTTAAAATAAAATTAAACAATTTTTCTTTTCAAATTGTTAGGCAACAAGGTTTCAATACAAACAGAAATTTATCCGGTAAAATAAAAAGCTCTTGTGTAATTACAGTTTTAGTTATTACTGGTATTAAAATTAGAAATGTTTATGTATCAAATGATTTCGTGTTGTATGACAAATTTGTCTAATTCTAAGCAAAATAATAAAATAAAAAACCAGGTTACATTAATGATTTAAATGACTCCATTAACTTAATAATAATAACAAACCGCATGTTCCATCTCATACTCGCGAGGACAAAAGACATCACAGTGGGCAGTTAAACCTAACAATCGTCCATCTAAATCAACATCCGGCTTACTTCTCAATCTCCCTGTATCATTTAAATTGGTCCATCACTTGAAACATGTGCTGTTATGACAGATACGTTCATCGTATGAAGACGGCCAGGGCACACTAATAGTGCATAGGCGTCGAAACATATTTTACATTCGAATGTGGATGAACAAAATTTTTACCATTTTCATAATCAAAATTATTCACTTTTACACTTGTCTTATATTAAACATCTTCGTATTCTACATAAAAAAGTAAAAAAGTAATAGTTATTTACATGGCGAGCGTAGTAAATTAATCTTTACGGGTGGTGAGCTGGAAAGTTTGGCAGGCAAACGACGAAGGAGCGAGACACCTTAAGCCAGTGAGTCCAGTAAAGATTATTGCAAGCGAGCCGGGTGCAATTTTTTTTGATAAATTGACTAATAAATTAGGACAATAATTGTCCTAATTTATTACAGACATTACAGATCTATTCTCTCAATTATTGAGAGAATAGATCTGTAATGTCACTTTTATGAGCAAATAAGTATTACAAGTCTAAACCTTTAATAATAATAATAACCTTTAATTTTTTGAAAAAATATTCCAATCGACAAAAGAGCTATTCGTAAACTACGAATTTTGATTGTTTTCTAGACTTTTCATTATTCAAAACTAGTTCGGCTGGTGGTTGTAATAAAGGCTTGCACCAGAGAGGATTAGATGAAAGAACAGTCTTAAGCCCTGTTCACACATGGACACATAGAAGACACACACACATGCGACACACAGGCAACAAAAGCAAAATTAAGAACGTGTGAAACGTTTGTGGCCACAAAGTAGATTTTTTCTTTACTTACATAGAAGCCACAAAATAACGGCGCCTCTATTTTACAAGCAACACACAGTATTTCTTACTGTTGAATGTGTGTGTCTTCTATGTGTCCAAGTGTGAACAGGGCTTGAGGTTGAATCTTTTTTATAATCACCCGGTATGAATATGAAGACTATATGCTTCCTAAATTATCGAAAGTCGGCGCCAATGCATTCACATACTATATGTGCATATGTGTGGGTGATTTAATGCATGACGTACTCCTTCTACTTCCAGTGCTCCAGTGGTAGTTAAACAGTGGCCGAGGGCGTCACAAAACTTCATATCATTAACAGAAGATTTAGGTCATTTTTTATGAATGAAAAAATGGTTTTAAATTGCTTCGAATTTTTTAATGGTTATTTCGTTATGTATGAGGTATTTTAAATTATGGTTTACGGTTTGGAATTATTATATGTTATTATTTTGAGATTATGGTTTGTTTCCTATAGTTTGTGTGAGAAATTTAAGGAAATATATTTCTCATTAAATAGTCTTTTTCTTTTGTAATTTATTATCTAATTTTTGTAATTAGTAGTAAAGTTTTAAGTTTTTACAATTATTATACATTTTATTGCTTAATAAATAAAATCCACCAGTTTATTTATTTATCTTTCCTGTTAACTAGAAAAAGTTGATAATAATTATTATTGTCATTTACACAGAATAAAAGTGCGCAGTAAATTATATCAAATTTCATTTATAAAAATGTTTATCTACAACAATAGAATAATGTATTCATTATATACGTAAAAGTAGTATAATAAACCCCTCCATAAGGACACATTATGAAATAATGAATTCATTATTTCACACTGTTAAATAATGAGTACTTTATTCTCTCGAACTGTCAAACTGCCATCACTTCTGTTACATCAAGTTATCATTTTATGACGTTGTAAGCAGAAACAGTAAAAATAATAAAAATTTGTAAAACGCTGTATATGACTAGCCTATAATAGTTCTAAATTACTCGGATACATTACCATATCATCACACCAAAGTTTGAGGTTAGGTTAATATCAATACAAATTTGTAGTAAGAAAATGTTGTTTTATTTAAAAAGTTGTAGATAAAACGTCGTATTTGACTCGAAAATAATGGCTATAATTAACTCGGATGATTTATACACTCGCCTTCGGCTCGTGAACAAACTTTCATCCTCATTAATTATAGCCTACATTATTTACTCGTTAAATAATATACTATTAACTCGGAATTCCAGTCTTCGTTTTTAAATTAGGAACTTTAAAAGTTACATCTAGATTCAGACCTACCCAATCCAATTACAAGTAGGTATAAGTTGCTAATTTAACCAACCAGTGCTCAATGTGCTCAATTTAGCACTTACACTTATAATTGGGTAGGTATAATTTAGCTTAACCGTTGCACAAAAATTAAAATTAAATTATACTTAGATAATATTTTATAATAAATTATTTTAATACAGGTTGATTTTCATCGAAATATAAGTTTCTTTCATTTGGGTTTGCAAGATATTGGCTAATTTATTCACAAGTAATACAAAGATTATTAAAGTTCAAGAATTTATCCCAGTATGTCTTAAATTTTTAAATCGAACAAATGAGTAAAAATATCAAAATTTAAACGTTGGAAATACCTTATTTTCTAAGAATGTTTACTATATACCTAATAATTGATATGATTATTGAAACTGTAAGACGTACTTAGAGTTATCTTTCATTTCTCAGCATTTTACTGTTTTATAAAATAAGCTCTCAATTATTAGAAAAAAAACACTATTTCTAGACCTGTGAAGGAAATGAAGGATTCTGAAATTCAATCATTTAGAAACTATTAATAAAATATTTTTATCTACAACAATAGAATAATGGATTCATTATATACGTGAAAGTAGTATAATAAACCCCTCCATAAGGACACATTATGAAATAATGAATTCATTATTTCACACTGTTAAATAATGAGTACTTTATTCTTCCGAACTGTCAAAATTACTCAGATGAATTGTCAATTTTTTGAGGTTAGGTTAATATGAATACGAATTTGTAAATAAAAAATGTTGCTTTATTTAAAAAGTCGTAGATAAAACGTCGTATTTGACTCGCAAATAATAGCTATAATTCACTCGTATGATTTATTAACTCGCCTTCGGCTCGTGAATAAACTTTCATCCTCTTGAATTATAGCCTACATTATTTGCTCGTTAAATAATATACTATTGAAGTATTAAATATCGAACGTCTCCTTATTCGTATGTTTAACCATTTAGTATTTATTAGTACAGAATCGCTTTAATACGTACCTAATAAATATTAATCCACAAATTTAAAAAGAGAATTTAATAATAACGTAAACAGTTAATGAATTAACACTCATTTATTTACAATAAAACCATCTTAATTGACACGGTGTGAAAATATTCATAAATTAATGTATAATAAAGCTAATAGTGGTAATACATTTTCTGCGTAACGTGCTGGAATCATTTTTCATCGAACTCAGGTCAGAAGCACAAGATAATTATTTTCTTTTTGTCCATTAGCGCAAAAAAGCAAAATCAAATTCTTAAAAGCCATAATTATGTTGAGATGAAATTTCCTGTTACACCCAATAAACGTGCGCCGTGCGCCTTCCACAGAAGTAGAAGTACATTCTTTATCTATACTACTCTACTCTGCTCTACTCTATCTAGTCCCTAGATACCTGTCTACTTCAAGACAATTGATTTTGATCTTTCCTTTTACTACACAATTGGAAACCGATAATTAATACCTAAGTAGTTCATTATTTAACGAGGTTTCAATAATGGAAATTACATATAGGAGTGTAATAATTATTACACATTACACGGGCCGTAAGCGAGTATCGAAATACATGTTGTAATTGCATGGAAATTCCGAGAAATTCTATTGGCAAACTCAAAATACTTACAAGTTCTATTGGTTTAAAAGCAAGTTTGTGTGTAGTGTGATTTATGATTACTCAATAATGGAAAATAATTTTAATACAGATATATAGTTTTTACTGGAATTTGTCTTTAGGTTAAGTCAATAATATTGTATAAATTTACAGAACTATTGTTTCTTATTTGAGTATCTGCTGATCAAAAAGAAATTTATTTCGACAGTTGAAAATTATTACTTGATCAGTCCTAGAGTTCATAGAAAATTTTTGCAATCAATGAAATGACATTATTTAAGTACCCTATAAAAATTATAAGATTCTAACTGAAATTTATAGCACAATAGCAGTAAAAACTACAAAATACTACGTTCGCTTTTACTTATCTTAAAAAACAGGCAGAAAATGGAAATGGATTTTTATTATCATCATAAAGTAGTAGTGCCGTTACTAATTATTATTGATGACTGTTATTACCTTCGCTTACATTATTGGTTATGGCCCCATTTCAATCCTTTTTCAATTATTGGATTATTATTAAAATTTGAAAATCAATAGGATGTTTATAATTTGATTTCTTCCATCAGAAATCTGAACACTTTAATCAATTTGATAACCCATTTTAAAGCTGATTGACGGTAATGCTCTGCTATTATACTAAATTATATAAGAATCTTAATAACCAACCTTAAATACAATCCTAAACTTATTTTTATTTCTTAGAACATAAGTTATACGCTTTTTTAGGTAGTATAAGCATATAAGTACTATTCATTTTATAATATTTATACTCATTTTTGCTGTACATCTTTAACAGTGGTAAAAACTTTTATGATACAGTTTTCTTTTGATCTCTTGTACCTTGTAACAATTATTAGATAATTAGATTTACAAAACGGGTTAACGTTTGTTATATATGAAATATAAATAGCCAAAAATATTAATAATAACACGTGCCCCACGAAGATCAAAGTTTTAAATGCAAAATACATGTATTTTTTAACACGGTTATCATATGAATTACTTGAAAAAAAAAGTCGTTGTATTTGTTTTAATGATAAAGTAGGTAGGTACAGTAAATTTCCTGTCGATTGATCAACAAATCGTCTAATTTCGATAAAAAAACAAGTGTTTTACACTTTTAAACTGCAAAAAAAATTTAGGAAAATACGACAATTTTCAAATGTTACCTTTTATCGAAATGATAAAATGCACTGTTCACAAGGATTCTTTGTGAATTCTTTCATGCTTCTGAATTTTGAAGAAAATAATCTTGTAAGAACTGCCTGTCAAATACCAAATAGCACTGTCACGAAATTGAATATTCAATAAGTCTAGGTAGGAAAAGAAGAATTTCTAATTAATTCAGCTACAAAACAGTGATTTTTTTTCGGTATTCAGGAGCATCTCAAAGAATCCTTTGTGTGAAGGTACTGTCAAATTTTGATTTGAATTTGTCTACTTAAAAAAATCACTTGCCATTAAACAAGCTTAAAAGACTGGAAACACTAAAATAAGGTGTAGAGACTAAAGATCATAGACATCAAAACATATTACACAGATCTTACAATAATTAGAATTGAATCTAATGAAATCCAATTATTCTAATAACATTTCGCTGTCATAAAATTACAAATTCTGCCCTACTAAACGCCTCCTGGTCTTTCTCATCAGGTTAACTAACAATTAACCTGTTAGATTCACGCCTAAATATAGATTTATGCACAAGTATAAATTAAGTAAACAACAAAGCGTGTAGCGCGATAGCCAAGCCCTTTTTCTCCCCTTTTGGTTTTCTCCCTATTGAAGACCAAGAGGGCTGTGACTCCTATTTCACATTAAAAACTTGCCCTGCATAGAGGGCTGGTGCTAGTGCACACAACACGCGATGTGCAAGTTTTTACGATGCTCGCTTTTTATTCCGTTTCGAAGATAGTCACGCATACCGGAATGATGTTGATCTTTTGTCTGTTTGCTGTGCTTTTGTTTTGAGACGGATTCAGGTGTTTTTATCGGGAAGAAAGACAGCTGCTACTGCTAGGGATTATTTTCTATTTTGTGATTAATTTATTTTACTTATAATTGACATCTTATTAAGCGGCAAGTCTACGTTTTTTCCGAATTATTAAAATACTCTCGATTTTACTTTTTTTTCTATTCCACTCTTTTCCCCACTACTACAGCTGCCTGAAACCAGCCCGAACCTGGTACTTCGCCGCATTCTAGCTATGCAATGTCATTTTGAAGTTGAAAAATACTGTTAAAGTGTTTTCGGTGCGAGAAAAACTGTCAGATTATTATTGACTTTAAGATAATGTTTTTGTAAAAATTTAATAGTTAAAGAGAATGAATGGATCTACAATAATGTGCCTTTTTAAAATTAACATTAATTTTTTTTTTAATTTTTCGGAATTTTTTAATCAAAATTTTAAAATGGCACATCTGTAGATCCGTTCTTTCTCTATGAAATCCTTGTTGAAATAAAATGTCACCATTCTTGTACTAGCCACAAAACACTCGCTACGTTAGTAAATTTTATGTTGGATTTTAGGGCGTAGACGGGTCTCTTAAAATCAGAAGATAAATAATTGACAACAATCTTTTCTAAAATAGTTACGTAGATAAAATTTTACAATTAATCATTTTCAGGAAACTATTTTCTGGATGCAAGCTGCAAGTTGAAAAATGGTTGTTGTATAGGTATAATACCACGGTAAAAGAGAAGTAGGTTGGGACACTTCCCTATAGTTACCATTATAAATAGCGGTCAAAAATTTTCCTCCTGAAATTAGCTCAATATATGTCACTAGTGCATTACCACTTTCGACTTATCAGCGTTTATCAAAGATATCTATGCACAAATTTGATTTTTTTTTTACAAATTGAACGACAAATGTTTCATATTTTGACATTTAATGTCACAATTTGAATAAATATTTAATAAAATGAGTAAATGTTTCGTGCCTCAATGTACTTCTGGGTACAATTCTGGTAACGAAAAATTCCCACTATTTTGTGTACCAAAATGCAGTGAAAGGTTGGAACAGTGGAGGCAAGGTGAATCACTGATGATAACAAATAAAATTTTAATACCTAAAACACGTAGCAAAACACTTCGCAGAAAATAATATATTAAAACGCTGGAAATCAGGAGATGTTAGTATATTTTAAATCTATACATTTGTATTTGAAAATATTAAATAATGTATTTTTTATTATGCAGATTTGTTTCGAGTATAAAATTCCTCGTTTGTCACGTAGTGCAATCCCTACTTTTTAAAAATTAGATGGTGATAATTTAGAGACACAATCAAAATTTGTCATTGAAAAGAAAATCTTTTATTTGCTATGAGAGAAATTCAAAATTGCCCAAAAGTTCTAACAGTAATTCATAATTTTACATGTATTGATCAAAATCGTCCGATAGTGCCAGTCGAAGCTATTATTGATACAAATAATGATACTAATACCAATTTAGTCATGTTTAAGATTTGTCAAAAGTTTGACATTTTTATTGTCAGTTGTAATTAATAAGGTTATCAATAGATGTCTCTACTGCATCATCCCACTTCTCATAGCGCACTAGAGAGTGACTGTTTTTTGCCACGCCGATAGCTCAAGTGTCCCAACCTAGCTGTCTAGTAACCGTGGTATATACCAATATACCTAGCGCTCAAGATAATTTTTGGCCAAGGGGAAGGTCGAGACTAAAAAATTCTCGAGGACACTAAACACATTTCGCAAATCGTAGCTCATTTTTGCTTCGTTGTTTCTATAAATTGTTTGTCATTTCTACACAAATACATTTAAAAACTTGAATCTTTATATTATAACGTAGAAATGTGCAAAATTTAGTAACTTTTTTTTACGTAAAGTTTAAAAACTGTGTACCAGTATACCTTTAAAATGTGTTCAGTATATCATGAACCTAACTAACGACATTTGACTAAAAATTAGTTTCCCAAATCATAAAATATATTTATTATTTCCTCAATTATATATTCAAAAACTTTAAAGTATCGTTTACCAATTCTCGATCATATTTTAGAGTTGGTAACACTTAAATTAGAAGTTTATAATTGGCTGTCAAGTAATGTTTTTGATGTATTCGAAACTACAGGTACGAATTTAAATTAATGATAAATCCGTTTTTGGCTGTTAATTTAAATATTTTTGAATATCATTCAAGAAAATTACATATTAACATCATTATTTATTGCATAACACTCAAATATTTCAGAGATGAACCCAGTACAGAAATGTAATTGATTTAAAATGATCTAATAGTTATAAAAAACTACATTTAAATTGAAATGTATTTGAACAGTTACATAAGCAATTAAAGAAACTCATTCATTCAATATTCAAGATTTACACCTCTCATAAATATACATTTATGCAAACTTATTCTTTACAAAATAAATTAGCGTTAAAAAACTTTTCTGCGCAAGCCCCTTTGAAAAAATTTAGCGGGCGCTTATGTATTCTAAAGTGAGATAAAAACTGATGTGTGACGTCATAATGACAACATTCAGATGCAGTCAGAGGCTGCAGACTGTCGGAAGGTGCACAGAGAAAACATTACATTGCTTTATGTCTTTGTACAGTGGTACAGTTGTGGAAAGTAATAACAGGATGACCATATCTAAATGAAGGATGAAAACACAAGTTTTTACACGAGATTTTTTATTTATATTTAATATTTTTCCTTACGTCCAGTCGCACTTGCAAATCTTAAATTATTAATAAAAGTATATCAACTTATATTTGAATGTCAAGTTGAACTTTTTACTAGACTGTCAAATATTCATATATAATACCACTAGTGTTTCAAGTTATGTCGACAATTTTTGTTGCTGTATCACGAATGGTTATTACGCTTGATTGAAAATTGCACGAGTGCGTAGCACGAGTGCTATTTTCTTAAGCGTAATAATCATGAGTGATGCAGCCACAAAAATTGTCTACATAACTTGGAACACGAATGGTATTCGGAGGACAATTCACCGAATAAAAATGTATTCTTTCTTTATGAAAATGATTTATAAATAGCTTCACTTCCATTACAACAGTTATAACAATAGGATTTTGATTAATAAAGATATATTCAATTGTTTAAAATTGTCGATTGGATCACTAGTGAAAATTGTCGAAAAATTATGTCGCTGCAAGCACTAGTGATAAATTGTCGAAAAAATTCGTTTCCATTGGTGGAAAATTTATAAATCCTCAAAATTGATTGGTCCATTTTTGACAGATGACACATGAGTTGAATTGTCGATGTAATATTGTTTCAGTTGGTTCAACCCGTTCAACCAATTAATATTAACTACCATACTCAAGTTTGAAGTATATTTTTATGAATCTTATTTTTATGGCATACCGGGTGTTAAAAAATAAGATCAAATAATTTTTACGCAAGGACTTCATAAAAATAATTTCATTGATTCTAATTTAAGACAATTATGGTTCACTGCATAAACTAGAAAATATCTCGAAATTATCTTAATTAAAAAAAAAATACATAAATAATATTGTATATTGAAACCACGATTGAAACACGTTTTCCATGTTAAATTCTACATAAACATTATATTTAAATATATTAAACCAAACGTAAATGTTACATAATGCCCAGTGCACACGGAGAAACATTTTGACAAGTTTCCTGAAAAAAGTTTCCAGAAAATGAAGAATCTTTTTGGAAAACAATAAATATGTTTATGATCACATGTCACATTTGACGATTTGACAAATAAGAAGTTAATTGCACTTCACAAAGTTTCCTGAAAACGCCTCATTTTTATAGGCGCCGTTACAACTTTGAAGTTTCCGGAAACTTTTTCCAGGAAACATATCAAAATGTTTCTCCGTGTGCACTAGGCATAAGAAAGTTTTCATGAGGATAAAATGGTATCAAATTTTTAAATGCTTTATTACCTACAATAAAGTTATGTTTTTCTTTTTACATAGGTATATCTAAAGATAGGTTTAAACAGTATAAACGAGACATTTTTTTAAATTTGTAAATTTAGGGAATATATTGTCTTCCAAAAATAATGTTTTGAATACTTACAATATTTCAAGTGATATACCCAATTCATAATTTTGTTGGTAATTATTGGGTAAATACTAACTTCTATTGAATTTCTTTGAATTTTGTTCCATTTCTTGGATTGTATATCTCAAAATTGAGCTAATTACGAAGAACGAAGAAATATAACATTTTATTCACAAATTTGACAATTTAAAACAACAACTCCGCACACTATGAGACACAAATTTTTCAAATATATTAACATAATAAAAGAAAATCTCATCTTGGCAGTCGAACATAAAACTTTGTATTTGCAACTCGTGCATAATTGAACTTTATAGACTCGCCTTAATTATCAACCTAGCTCGCTGCGCTCGTTCTGCCATTCGGCTCGTCCAAGAAAGTCATAAATTATGCACGTGTTATATAAATAGCTATTATATCTTTCTAGATATACGAAGATGTTGTGACTGTGGAAATTTGCATGATTTTGATGTATTTTGCCTTTTGGTTATTTTACAGTATAGCTATGATTGCTTTAATAACAAGTATATTGTAAATGTAATGAAACCAAGAAAACGATAAATCTTGGAACATTAGATTTTAATATTTCAAAGAACCATTTATAAATATTCAAAGAAAAACACGGCAAATACGTCTTCAATTATTGATACAGTTATTTGTTATAAAAACATAACTCGCAAGAATACGCGTCAGTCGTCATTTTCATGCGTGTTGAAAATCAGTTATTCACTATTTTAAAACCAAATAAGGAAATATAATTAGTCGATATTAGTAAATACTATGCAGAGAATAATTAACTAAGAATCTGGTGATAATTAGAGCATCAAGCTTCCTGTTTCACTAACAAAAGTTTTTTTCAATGCTACCAACTGTTGAATAAACAAAACGATTAATAAATATCTAACTACGGTTGCTCATTATTGAATTGAAAATAAATTAAAAGGACGGAAAATTCCTTAGATGTAATTAGTACTTTATAACAAATTGTTTTGCGCAGGTAGAGATTAATAAACTAATTGAAAATATACTCGTAAATACGACTATTTTAATAAAGCCATTTAGGTACTTATTGCCTATTTTTTCATACTTAATTTATGCTCAAAAAAGGTTTTTTTAGTTTTAAGGACATAATTTCAGAACTTGAACCTTCTAGGCTAGAAAAAATAATAACGAAAAACAAGTAATAGACAAACATAATTTTTTTGTAAATAAATAAGAACAGGAAAACATTTTGATTTATAAGAGAAACTGTTTAGAATGAAATAAAATCATCATTAGTACTTACGAAATTATTGTGATTATGAGAAGTATTGCATTTTGATAATAATAAATAATGAACACATAAGGTAATTTATATAAATTTTAACAAGGCTTGACAAATTATCTTTAATTTCTTAAAAAGCAGACATTTGACTTCTCAGAAATACGAGTAAGTATATAAGAAAATTGTTCCGGGTTTTATGTTGTAAATAACGTCAATTTAGATTAACTACGCATGTCAATTTTTTTTCATTGTATCTTTTCGCTGGATTAAATACTAATTAAACAATCTGCAGAAGAAACGCAATCATAACTTACGTTGTCACGTTTATTTCTACGAAAAAAAATTAAATGTAATACAAAAAATCTGACCTGGCCAGCACATTACCTCTCGCCTAATATTATGCTCATTCTAGTAATCTAAATAATTATATTTGCATTTCAATAGTTTTATGTTCATGTAATTTATGTAAACCAAGATGCAAAAGTCAACTGTACTGTCACTGTCATAATAAATCAAATTTCGCCTTCAGCTCGGGATTTTGATCATGTCATTTGTCTCGAAATGTTACCAAGCAACAATCTTTTGAAATAAATTTTACCAGCAAAATAATGATCCCTTGATATATTACTATTGACAATTATATTTTCCTTTATTTTTAATTACAAAAATTGTCATAAATAAATAATGTACCAATTTATTTAAGGAAAGCAATACCAAGCTTCAAAAGTACTAAGTACTTCCAGTTTGCGAATTTCTACCAAAATCTTATCCGATGTTAAGATCCTTATTAAAATCTTAAATATGAAATTTTATTATGTAAGGTTTGATACATGTTACATCTCCGCTTACCTGTAAGGGTGGTATTGGAATCATGCAAAAAATCGGGTAATGAGTTTTAAGTGGATGAGCACGAATTTTTGATAGTTTACGAATTACTCAAAAATTTTGATATTTGGTCTTTTACATTTGTATATTAATTGGAAGAGATGCTACGATTTTCGTACAACTATCTTGACAGGAAGTGGTATGTTCTGAACGGTTCTGAAGCATTCTAACATTTTGCAAAAAGATATAGAAAATTCTGCTATAGTTACAATTTGTCATACGACATTTGAAAGAACAAATTATATCTTACAATATTTATTTAACATCTTTTCTATATCTCTTACCAATAAAGGAAAACTATTTTTCAAAGATATATAATTTTACCTACTTCGATTTGTAAATCACAATATAGGAAAAAAATTAAAAACAAAAATGAAAATGTCAATGTGACAGATGAACAGACGTATACTAAAATGTTTGTGGCACCATTTTAAAAGAAATGTATAAATATTATTAACTGGACATACATAATGTAATAAGGTAATATTAAAGTTAAATTTTTATCTATAAAGAGTTAATTAAAGAACTAAGGACAAAAAAATTATTTTCAAAAAGTTTATATTATTTAAGAAAGCTTAACTAAAACCAAATTCACATAAATTTCAGTGTTAGGTGCTGGCCAGATCAGATTTTTAAGTTATCGTGGACGAAAAATCGTCACATCCATACGCACACACACAGACATCATCGTGAAAATAGTAAATTCGAGCAACGCCGTTTACCTCAACTAGTTAGCTACTAATAATTCATGATTCTTAATATTAAATTTCAGTTTTAAATTTTCAATATAGGTAGAGAAAATATCAAGCTATACAAAAATGTATATTCTCTTGTGTAATTTACCTCCAAGCTCGGACAACTCCGATACCGACTCCGTCTGGTGGCCAGCTCCCACCAGGGCACCGCGGGCTTGCACCGGGCGGTCACGCAGCCGATGCGGGGGTCCTCGGGCACGGCGGCCAGCGCCGGCGCGCGGGGCGGAGCCCTGGGGGGCCCCAGGCGCGGCCGCCGCACCGTCGCGAACCCGTCGTGCACTGTGCTGCATGGCATCACCATTGCCGCACCGGCATTAGGGAATACAACGATGCACTAGGAAGCACACTTGGTCGGCGAAGATGGTATCCAAATGATACAGGGTTCTTCATCTACGCGTACAGTCTACACGTAACGTTTGCGTAAACTATGTCAAATGTAGACAATGTGACTTTGCGCAGAATATTTTATTTTATTCGATTTCGGTGTGATTTGTGTCGGATTTGTGCTTTGTCTACATTGTGTACATTTGTTATACAGATACTGCACGAGTTGATTACGTGTAAAATTACACTTGGTTTAGTGTCCAAATCTTATTTTTTAGCGATGCACTTGATCGAAGATGGTATCAACATGATGTTCTTGTTCACTGGTTATGTTTGTTCAACTGAATAACTCTACCGTTCACGTTTGTCTTCAGAATAATGAAAACTATTTGTATTGTTGTGAAGCACTTCATCGAAATTATACTCCTTGGTTCAAATCACTTGTTTTGTCCTTGTGTTCAAACTTTCTACGATGCACTTGTTCGAAGAACATATCAAATTGGTTATGTTTGTTTTACTGAAGAACTTAGCGATTTGTGTTCGAAATGGTCAAAATTAGTTTACTGTACTCTGTACTATTTACTGTTTATTCAACTAAACAACTTTTTGTGTTCAAAATGAAATCCTATTGAAATTATCTTCTTTGGTTTGTTTATTTAAATGTATCACTTGCTAGAATTGTTCACTGCACAATTTACGTTGTAGAAAACGTAACACTGGTTCAAAATGTCCAAACCCACTTGTTTTGTTTCCTTGGTTTAAACATCCTCCTTGGTTTAAACTAAACTGAACATGGATTGATAAATTATTATTTATATCCTAACTGGTTATATAAATAAGGAATGAATTTGTTGTTGATTTTAAATTGTGTTAAAATGTTTAATAATCACAATAATAAGTTTATATTTATAGTAATTCTTGATAATTGTATAATAGGTACCTACTAGTATTTATGAGTTCTTAGATAAACCATAGATAATTTTATCTGTCAGAGATAAAAAAAATATCGCACCAAAATAATTATTAGGTACAATGCGTACAATTTTTTTCCAATAATTATGTTTTAAGCTTGATGAAAAATGGAATCATTTGAAAAAAATAACTGGTATAAATATTAAGCGTTTCGTTTAGTACCAAATGTGAGTAGGTATAGCTACACCAATTTCTAGTCTATACAATTTTGTTACTTCAATATAACTTTTGTGTAAATTTAAATTAAATTGATAAAAGAAACAATAACACCAATCTAAACATGTAAACTAATAAAAATACGTCGATCACGTAAAACAATAGCAATACACAAAAGATATTATTAATATTTTAATCCATCTATAAATAATTGATTATAAGTATGTATAAAAATATTTGGTTCATTTCTTATCGTTCACCATTGCATCATTTTAGCTAAAAGTAAATCTAATCTGACCTTAATTCAATTAATTTACGTAAATTTTATACTTATCTCTGAAATTAATTTCAATTAAGATAAACCAGTGAGTATACTTACTATGGTTAAACTTAGCCATTCCATACATCTATCACTTTCAATGTTCGGCATAACATTTGACAAAAAATCTCATTAAGAAATAACACTTTATCTGTTTAAGTTGCTTCCGGTGTGATAATAAAATCGATTTCACGTCTCTGCTCATATCTGTAAGACTTTTAGGCAATTTGCCAGCCTATAATATTTAAACAATTTTTAATTATTGTGCCAATAACTCAACGGTCGCTCAACGGTTAAAAATTAGTATATTGTGTATCTAGTGCGCAAAGTAAGCAATTGCGCGAGGCGAGTTGCAGCCCGAGCAGTAGCGGCTCGAGGCCTACCGAGGCGAGCCGAGGAGGCCGAGGGTCGCTACGGCAAGGGCTACAACGAAGCCAAGCGCAATTGCGCCTTTGCTCACAAGATGCACACGATATTTTTTGTCATTACTGCACAAAAAGTAACCTTTTGAGTGACCTTACTTATCAAAAGATAAAATGAATACTTTTAAAATTAATATGTATAAAATAAAAAGTAACTAATATTTACCTACATGTAAAAGCATAAGAAACTAATTATTAACAGTAAAGAAAAGAACATTAAAATATAAGAATAAAATATTATTGTCAATTAAATCCAATATCCAATGCACAATCTGCACAATAGTCGACAGTAGAAATTAAGCATAGAGAAGTAGGTACTACAGCTGTTCACGTGCTTGTAGTATTAGATTATCACGTGTGTGGCGCTAGTGCTACGCGCACATTTCGTGTCGGTAACTACAGAAAACTGTGTGTGTTAAATTTTGCGTGCGCAAAGTGAAATTTTGCGCACGCTATTCCCGCACGCTTGTACTTTGCGCACGTTAAAAAATAAGCCACTTTGCGCACGTAAAACAGGCACGAAAAAGGTTACTTTTTGTGCAGGTATGACAAAAAACAATTTTAAGTCTAGTTGTACTTTGCCTGTTATACTGGTATCGGGTTTATGCACAGCTCTAACCTCGTAAGAACACCAAGTGGTTGTAAAAAAATGCTTTTGGTTTAATCTATTTTACTTTGGAACTTGCAAAATTGAAAATTCAAGAAGTTTTATTAAAAATTTTAAAATGTTATAATTAATTTTGCCTGAGGAAGCAACAAAATTGTTTGCGAATTATCGGAAATAAATACAATTAACAACTTAATGAATAAGTCCTAATTATCTCATAACCTATTAATTGTTTTGCCGCATAATCCATTATCAAATTTTATCATTCAACGAAGTCGGCGTTACTTCTTTTCAACATCACGTACGAACCCGGAATTCCGTGGTTGGTGGTTCAAGTCTTCTGGCAGTGTGTGATCGTCGTTAAATTGTAAAACATCTTGCAATCAAATCGCACTCGGATGCCTCAAGCTGACAACTTGATCGTCTTAAAATATAGTTGCATAAGAATTTTTTCGTTGACGCTTTGAATTTTAAACTAAGACGAATCGGTCGAAATGGTTGGATTCCACTAAAATAATATCTACCATTCTATATTTGTGAGTAACACGGCGGGACGGCTCAGGTGGTTAAGAGAGCCGGAAACTGTGGGACTGGGCACAGAGGTCGTGGGTTCGAATCTCGGTCAGGTCAGGAAATTTCCACGGCCTGATTTGGATCGGTACCTACTCCCGTTACCATATTCCAAGTTGGGATCTAATTAACTTGGCAACCTCTAGCTATCAGGCACTGGCTAGAGGCTGTAACAAGGGCTTGCACCGGGTCGACTGGCAACACACATTGTAGTAAAGTAAAAAAACTCCGTGGCAAAATATATAAATTAAAAATTAATACTGTGTGTATGTGTGCCATCAAGTCATCCTAGGGATACAAACCAAAAAGAGGTTCAAATCCCGAAATGATAATACATACATACATATTTGTGAGTAAATCCTAGTGAACTGTTGCCAGAATAAGGAAGAAGAAAACAAGCCTTTCAGAACTCACATTCACCAAACATCTAGACTTGTTATACCTACAGTTTGTTTTTTAAAAACTACTCTGCTAAATAAATTTACTGTTTCCAAAAGAAAACTGTTAAACGACAAAATGTATATTTCAAATCGTAATAAAAGAAAAATTCGAATAATATCACAAATTTTATTAACAAAACACTACCGCAACAATGACAAAAATACTCTATATTCAATTTCGAATTTGCATCGCATAGACACAAACAATCAACGCAGACAGTATCAATAGGGCCGAAGAGCAAACCAGAAGCGTTCCCATTTTGTGGAGGCCACTATACGCGAACTGAATGAATTGATTCTGACATCCCCTGAGCCAGTGTTTATCATCATCTATCGTACAGTAGCTATACTGGCAGCAACAGGAGTTCGGCAGGGTATCATTGGGGCCCAACGTGAGGACGGTTTCGTTGTTGTAGTAGTCCTGGGGGTTGTTCACACCGCAGCAGTGCAGGTAATACTCCATGTAGTTCAACGGGGCTGGGTCATTGGAGTCTATAACGTAGGTGTCGATGGAGGTTATTACGGAGCGCTTTATTCTGGCTGGGTCCGCAAAGTCTAAGGGAGGAAAGGTAATTTTAAAGGGAGTTATATCATATGGATAGCAAAATGGGTATCGTGATCGACTATGATTCTAACAATTCAGGTTCGAATTCAGTCGGGTATGTAATTCTCCTTTGACAACCATGAGTATCCATGAGTTGACGGCTGATAGATAATAATCATACACACCGATTGATAGTATATGAGGCTACCACAGTCAAGACGGGTAAAAAGCCTGATGGATGATATACTAACAAAAGATGTACATTTAATCAATAGATAAAAAACTTCAAGCACAGCTCTCTTCATGTGATGACGTACGAACTCGTAGTTCCGTGGTTCAAGTCTCCCGGCCGATAGTGTGTGATTGTGGATAAATTGTAAAACATCTTGCAATTAAATCGCACTCGGATGCTAAAAGCTGGCCACTTGACCGTCTTTGAAAGTATTCCTGGTTGCATAAAAATCTCTATTCCCAGATTTGCACCAAGACGAATTCACTATAATACCATCTGTCATTCTAAATTGAGTGTAAATCCCATCGATTGGCTATGGTAACCAGAAGAAGGAAGAAGAAAAAGCCTTTCAGAATTTATATCTATCATTCTTTCTTAAATACTACTCCGTTGCTAAATAAATTTACTGTTTCCAAAAGAAAATTGTAAATATGTATATTTCAAATCGTAATACAACAAATCGAATAACATCACAAATTTTATTATAAAATCACAACCTCAACAATCAAAGAAATATTCTATTTCCAATATGCAACGCATAGACATAAACAATGAACGCAGACAGTGCCGAGATGGCCGAACAGCAAACCAGAAGTGTTCCCATTTCATGGAGGTAATTATACGTGAACGTAATGACTTCATACTGACATCCCCTGAGCCAGTGTTTATCATCATCTATCGTACAGTAGCTATACTGGCAGCAACAGGAGCTCGGCAGGGAATCATTGGGGCCCAACGTGAGGACGGTTTCGTTGTTGTAGTAGTCCTGGGGGTTGTTCACACCGCAGCAGTGCAGGTAATACTCCATGAAGTTCAACGGGTCCGGGTCATTGGAGTTTATAAGGTAGGTGTCGAGGGAGGTTGATACGGAGCGTTTTATTCTGGCTGGGTCCGCAAAGTCTAAGGGAGGAAATGTAATATTAAAGGGAGTTAAATTGGGGATAGCTAAATGGGTATCGTGATCGACCATGGTTCTAACACCTCAGGTTCGAATCCTGTCAGATACACATCCTAGTGTAATCTGCACAAAATTCTCCCTTGATAAACATGACTTGACAGCTGATGAGGCTACCACATTCAAGACGGGTAAAAAGCCTGATAAATACGTACGTATGAATAATATACTAACAAAAAACTAGATGCACATTTAAACAATAGATAAAATAAGTCCAAACAGTAGATGCGCGGGTTTCTTCATGTTATGGCGTACGAACCCGGAGTTCCGTGGATCAATTCTCTCGGCCGACAGTGTGTGATTGGGGTTAAATTGTAAAACATCTTGCAATTAAATCGCACTCGGATGCTAAAAGCTGACCACTTGATCGTCTTTAAATTTGTGGTACGAAGGCAAAACCCGATAAGTCAAACCTGGGAATCAAAACCCAGTATGTATGGATAATTGGGTTTTGCCACCGACGAATCGCAAAATATTTATAACAGTCACTATGTTTACTAGGAGAAAGAGAACCATATCGTAGTTTGACCAGTAAAATCTTTGCCATAATTTGTACAATATTAGCAAAAGAATCGAAAAATCGTTTTTATTGACTTATCGAATTTTGCCTTAGCATAACAGAAATATAGTTCTGGTGGCATAAGAATCTGTCTGTTGCCAGATTGAGATTCTGCCTGCCCCAAGACGAATCGTTCGAAGTGGTTGGTTTCCACTATAATAACATCTACCATTCTATAATTGGGAGTAAATCCTGTTGATTGATTACCAGAAGAAGAAAGAAGAAAAAAACCTTCCATCTAGATTTGTTATCCTGTTTCATTGTATAGCGTTTCTTAAAAATTACTCCCGTTATGTCTGATAAATAAATTTACTGTTTCCAAAAGAAAATTGTTATAAGACTCAAAAAAAACTCGGTTAACATCACAAGTTTTATTAAAAAATTAGAACCTAAACAATCACAAAAACATTATATTTCCAATATGCATCCCATAGACATAAACTATCGACGCAGATAGTGCCGAGAGAGCCGAAGAGCAAACCATAAGCGTTCCCATGTCACGGTGAGAACTATACGTGAACTTAATGACTTCATACTGACATCCCCTGAGCCAGTGTTCATCATCATTTAACGTACAGTAACTATACTGGGAGCAACAGGATATGGGAAGGGATTCCATGGGGCCCAACTTCAGGTTGGGGTATCTGTTGAAGTTGTAGTCGTAGGTGTCGTTCACACCGCAGCAGTGCAGGTGAGACTCCATGTAATTCAGCGCGGACCGGTCAGTACTGGTGTTTAGGTGGAGGTAGAGGTTGTCTAGTATGTTGGCTTTTATTCCGCATGCGCTTGCGTCTAAGGGAGGAAAGGTAATCTTCAAGGGAGGTTAATTGAGGAGCAAAGAGCAATGTCAACTCTCAGTTATCTAAGACTATTTAGTGTTAGATACTAAAAAGTTTGTGACTACGCCAAAAGTTATTTATAAAACAAAATTTATATTTTTACGCAAGTATGTTTTTCGACCTAATATTAGGTACATTATGATAGAAATGTCATCAGTTTCAGTACCATGCAATTAGCCTATTGCGAAAATATATGACATTTTAAAAGAAGAGAGATAAATTTAACTTTAAGCCATATCCTCTTTGTTCTGTACTATACTAAATACTATTTTTATAATTATTTCAAAAAAAAATTTTAGTAGGTATCGAGAATTGAACTCAGAACCAGTGAATTTTCTTTTCTACTATAAAACATAATAATTATAGTAGAAGAGCTGGAGCCGAGATTTGAACGTCACGGCTAGGCATATTAGTAAAAATATTGGGTCTCAGAAGAAAGTTTTGATGTAGTTTTGATTTTTTCACCGTTTATGTTTTTTGGGTCACTGAATTCGAATTTGAAGTTTGCGGGCAAAAATTTTGCCCGGAACTTTGTTTTTTGGGCACTTGTTGATCAAATTTTGGCACTTTTTTCAGTTTTTGGCTTATATCTCAGAAAGGAAGCGTTTTTTCGAAAAGTCTATTCTATACAAAATTAAAGTAGACAAAATTTCCTACATTTTTCATATATAAGGTTTTTTCCAAGACTAACCATTTCGCCGCTAGAGCGCGCCCAAAAGGGGCCATATTTCCATATCTAGTGAAATTCACCGTTTACGCAGAAATCGCCCTTGCTGTGATACTTAACTGTTGTAACAATTTGGTCTAAAAGTGCTCAAAAATAAAGTTTTGGGCAAAATCTTTGCCCACAAACTTCAAATTTGTGTTCAGAGACCCAAAAAACAATTTTTTTGCTAATATGTCTAGCCTATACCTGGAAGTAATTCCCTAAAAGATGATACTTTGCATATATGTAGTACTAGTACCTACCCAGTAACAACATATAAAAAATCAACATTCATGCAAGTTGTGCTACGGCCACCATCTTGGAATATGGCGACCGATTTTCACTTCTTTTATTTTAGTATTTGAAATTCTTCTGTGTTTAATCAACTCTAATTTCTAACCGGATAAAGATATTGACTTTCGGTTTACGGCATTGGATTTCTCAGGCATTTTTATATAAGATACATTGTACTATTTTTTAAGGGCCATTTATAAGCCGAAATTTAATGATTTTCTCCAAGAGAAAATTATAAAATTTTAGAATTCTTATTCTCTTGGAGAAAATGATTAAATTTCGGCATATTAAAGGTCCTTCAAAAAAAAATACAGTACAATGTATCTTTCATAAAAATGTCTGAGGAATCCAATGTCGAAAACCGGAAGTCGATATCTTGATCCATTCAGAAATTAAAGTTGATTAAACACAAGAAAATTTTAAAATTTTAAAACTTTACAAGTTTCTCTAGGAGAAAATAATTAAATTTCAGATTATTAATAGTTATTTAACAAACTAGTGTGTTAAAGAGGGCGATTAATAATTGAGACTTTTTAACGCGTGAGAGAAGCGAACGCGTTAATTGTTGAGATTATTAATCGCCTATTAACACATGAGTTAGTTACAATATTTTTCCGTTGGTCATACCTTTTTAATTTGAAAAAATTTCAATTTTATTCCATAACAAATTAGGACCGCTTCAAATGTTCACCACAATTGGATCGACAACAATGGACAACTCAACAATAAAAATCAACTGTTTTCAGGGAGAAGCGGGTGCAGTCAGTTCACTTAATATTGATTAGCAGTACTAAATCTTAAGGTTTTTTCGATTTTATAATGATGTTATTACTTTTATATTCATTTTAAAGCAATTCTACGTAAATATTATTTACCTAGAAGTGTGAAAATCATTTCTTTTAATTCTGTTTTGTATTTTGGTAAAACTTAGAGCTGGTCAATATAATACAATATTACGTGCATTGAACGCATCCAATAAATCGTTGATTAATAAAAAAATCATATCCGTTCAGTAAGTAGAGTTGATTAAACACAAAAAATATTTAAAATTCTGAAATTTTGGTAATAATTAAATTTTGGGTTATCAAAGGCCTCATAAAAAATTTAATATAATGTATCTAACGTAAAATTTACTAAGGAATCCAACGCTGCAAACCGGAAGTCGATATTTTTATCCGTTCAGAAAGTAGAGTTGATTAAACACAAAAAATATTTAAAATTCTGAAATTTTGCAATTTTCACTTGAAGGTAATAATTAAATTTTGAGTTATCACAAGCCTTATAAAAAAATTTAATATGATGTATCTAACGTAAAATTTAATAAGGAATCCAACGCCGCAAACCGGAAGTCAATATCTTTATCCGCTCAGAAAGTAGAGTTGATTAAACACAAAAAATATTTAAAAATCTGAAATTTTGCAATTTTTCACTTGAAGGTAATACCTAACTAAATTTTGGGTTATCAAAGGCCTCATAAAAAAATTTAATATAATGTATCTAACGTAAAATTTACTAAGGAATCAAACGCCGCAAACCGGAAGTCAATATCTTTATCTGTTTAGAAATTAGACGTAATTAAACACACAAAAATTTTAAAATACTAAAATTTCTTTAATTTCACTAGATATGGAAATATGGCCCCTTTTGGGCGCGCTCAAGCGGCGAAACGGTTAGTCTTGGAAAAAAACCTTATATATGACAAATGTAGTAAATTTTGTCTACTTTAATTTTGTATAGAATGGTCTTCTCGAAAAAACGCTTTCTTTTTGAGATATAAGCCAAAAACTGAAAAAAGTGCCAACATTTGGTCAAAAAGTGCCAAAAAAACAAAGTTCCGGGCAAAATTTTTGCCCGCAAACTTCAAATTCGTGTTCAGTGACCCAAAAAACATAGAGTGTGAAAAAATCAAAACTATATCAAAACTTTCCTCTGAGAATCCTAATATGCCTAGCCTAAATATGGACAAATTTTACATTTGAAACATTTTTGTGGCTACTTCCATATTTGAAATAAGTTTAATGTATTGTTGTGTTTTAAGAAAAGTTCCCCTTCCGGTTTGAAAGCTTCTGGCAGACATGTACCTACAACCGGTAAGTTTTTAATAATTTCTTTGAATGTACATCAAGACCAGAAGTAGTAAAATAAGTAACTTAGTACATGTTAAAATATTTCTTTAAAATAGCGCCCGGTTTGAAATACTCCGGAGGCAAGACTTGAATTAATACAAAAAGTTATTTCTGGCAAGGGGTAAAATCGGGCACGATTTTATATTACGGCTCTCTCTAGTTATTATAAGGCATTAATATTGTTATTCTATTCCTGGTATTAAAACATCATTTAACGAACTGGCTTCCATGGCGCTAAATAAAATTTTAAACACACCTCGACAAGCCGTGGCTTTGACTGTTTTTAGTCACGGGTTGAACATAGCAACGGACATTAAGCACATGGGGAAGTTGGCTCCCTATGATTGACATTTAATTAATTACAGTGAAATACACTTTCCTAAGTAGAATTTTGTAGCCATGTATAATATCATTGATTTAACCTAAAATGATTATAAATGAAATATTAATACTTATTTATTAATATATGCTGTGTAATTTGAGGTCGTAGAAAAAGTATAGTATGTGACTCGTTTATAAACTCGTTTTTTATACACTCGCTGTGCTCGTTCCTAAAAAACTCATTGTCCATATTCTGGATGACGTTAAAATCTCGGCCCCAGCTCCTGGACTATTACCTATCAAAGTGAATCCTCCAAAGATTCCCTGGACCATAAAGGTAAATAAAACCAAATAGAAGTATCCCATAAGCATATTGTAGCCCATGACAAGGAGGACCACAAAGCCAACGAACGCTACACAGACGGTCACCGCTCCGATGATCACCACCGTCATCGACACCATCGCGTACTTGGGCCCCGTAGCTTCTGCCATTTGCGTGAACTGGTCGTACTTAGAGAACCCCAGGTACACGATCGAGACCCCAACCAAGAAGACCAGAACTGCAGACACCGCCGATAAGGTTTTCAAAGCTTTGTTTGTGTTGTATTGGCAAATCTCGAAACTTAGAAATTTTGCCATTTTGCTTCTATTTAATTAACTATCTGCAGACAAAGTTGACAAATTTTGGTAATGGTTGACGTAAAATAGTTGATGCCCATTTCAGACAACTAGATTTGAAATACTTAACAAAATAAATAATCCGGCGGAATCTCAGTTAGCCTTTGCTGAAACACAGTTGTTGTTCCCCTCGGCAAATATAGATGGCATTCTTTCATAAATTATCACGATATTTTTTCAAAATTCAGTAACTCGCTTGATTATTATTGTTGTCACATCTATATCAATATGCTATTATTATTACCCTCGTTCATACCATTTTTAGAAGTAGTTGGATTTCAATTTTAAATTCATTTTTTGTTACTAATACAGTTACCTGTATTAGTAAATAAATGTAGGTATAATTATATTATACTGTATATCGTATATACTTCAAAAGAAGTTATCATAACAGTTATTGGAATGCACGATATTACAATCCAAAATAGAGAAACATTTTAAAATGTGATCTTACTTATTAAACTAGGTATGTAAAAAATGTTATATTGTTACCAAAATTAAATGTACGTGTGTTATGTGCGTGTGTCCGTATGTTACAATTTTTTCGTTGACGATAACTCAAAAAATATCAAATATTTAACAACCAAATTTTATATTTAAGATTTTAATACGAATATTAAGAGCTCATTAAATTTTGGTACCAATTCACCAAACTGGAACATTGCTTAAATATCACAATATATTTTATTTTAAATGAAAGGTTATACTTTTGTCATCTACATTTAGTATTTGAAATTCTTTTCTGTACATAGTACTATTTAGAAATTAAATTATTGTTTATAATTTAGAGCATAAAACTTCAGTATTCAGTATCTTGTAGTTACTACGCAAAATTTAATTTGACAGTGTCAGTGACAATAGTAACACATCGTTTATATCTTCTTCTGCAGTTTCCATAAAAGTAAGTAAGTACCTAAGTAAGTAACCGGAAATCCGTTGCATCACTACTTTTGAAATAATTTATTTAACTTTACAGAACACAAAATAAGTAAATGGTTACATACATTATAAATCAGCCGTGCCCAGAATTAGATATAGGTATTAAATTAATTTTGAAAATCATGACCGCCGCCGGGAATTGAACCCGGGACCTTCATCTTGCCGGGATGATGCTCTACCATCTGAGCTACATCGGTCCTGCCTTCAATTCTCGTCGGCTATCATGATTTTCGCTACACCATTATTGACTCTTACAGAGTCATTTTTATTAAATCACGTTGTTTAGGGTTTGGGGTTGATAACCACTACATATTTACCCGTGACGCGTCTAATTTTCGAAACTCACTCCTATCGGATAAAGTATTAAGGTACAAGGGAAATGGAGAAATGGTGAATAATTATTAAATTAATTTTGAAAATCATGACCGCCGCCGGGAATTGAACCCGGGACCTTCATCTTGCCGGGTATATATAGGTATTTTGTAAAAATAATAAAATAATGCAGACTCACTCTACTTACAAACCAATAAATACAATAAAAACAACAAAACATCTCAACATCCAAACAACACAAAACAAGCTCTTCCTCAAAATTTCAACTCCAAACCAACACTAATGAGCTTCTTGCTCTTGATAAGTTGATACATCTCCACCATCCATAACATACGACATACGGGGTGTATTGACATGCAGGCGGCGTAGCTAAATGAAAAGCTCAACAGGTTGAAGTAGATTGTATGTAAATGTGAGCTCGGCTGGTGATTTGTTGGAAATATCGGAAACAAAACACAAAGTTGTGCCGCGCACGCGCACGTGACTTGAGAACAAATGACACGCGGGACCAGACTACTTTGATGATTAGCTACTGGTTTTACTGAAGAACATACGGTATGTATGACAGGTTACTACAGGTATTTTTGTTATTTAATTAAGTGGAAATGATCGGTGATGAGGTGGATTGAAAATACTGTTTGTTGAGAGCTTTCCAAACGAAACCTTATACTGTTAGAATATTAACTATATTTGATTTCTTAACTAAACGGAGCAATCTGAAGTTGGAATGCTAAAACTGATCGTTTTTGATTGGCTGATGTAACACCAGTTTTACACCACACAAACTTTGTAATGTAATCAAACGAATGTTCTCCATCTTGTCTCGTCAGCTGTTGTCAGTGACTGTATCGAGTTTGCCCGCTGATAGGTCAAATTTAATTTTACCGCCAAAAAATCTAATTATATTTTTCTCATATTTACACAGTGTAAATACGGCTCAGCGAGACAACTTCAGATTGCTCTATTTAGTTAAGAAATCAACTATAAATTCGTAAATTTTTTATCACTTATAGATTTGTGACTTTAAAAAAATGCATATTAGTGTTCTTTTCGAAACTAATTTACCTAACAATGCTAAATGCTTAAAGTCGATCCCAGCAAACAACAGACAAAAATACCACTGAATCCTAGTGGCTGGATTCAACATCTTATTCTATAATTCGCTTAAAAATTCTATTAAATTGTTCATAACATTTAAAAAATATATATTTCTGATCGTTCTAAAATCATGATTAGCTTACTATTTGCTATTTTCAAAAATAGTATATTATGCAACGAGTTTATAATGATAGCTATTAATATACGCGAGGATGAAATTTACGATACGAGCAATGGCGAATGTATTAATATTCATTATACACGAGTTGCATACACTATTTCTTCTACTCCCATGCTTTAATTTTTTTTAAATCTGATGTGGCCAGCACAAGACCTCCCGCCATATACCCTACTCTTTTTACACAGACATCATCTCGAAAATACTTTATTCGTATTCTATGGATCCTAAAACGTGCTTATCCACTAATAAAACTCACACTGGACAATTTTGACCCATCACAATACCTCCCTTATAGAATATGAGGCGGAAGGTAAAAATATATTTATTTGCATGGAATTTATTTGGTAATGGATCAAAATAAAAATCTGTATCGAAATAAAAATTTGTATCGAAATGAAAATCCGTACCGAAATGAAAATCTATCGAACTTATAGCGTGGCGCATGGAAGTAGTAACAATTTGTTTTGGTACCATTCGTAACAATCAGAGTATTAGGGATATTTAATTTATTATTATATTACAGAGCTGGGCAGTACTTAAGTAATTTTGTACTTAAGTACCATTTTAAGTACTTCCTGTGTACTTAGTACTTGTACTGAAGTATTTTTATAATTCAATCCAAAGTACTTGAGTTTCAAGTACTTTTTGCAAAATACTTGTACTTAGGACTGAATACTGCTATAAAATACTTAAGTACATTTGAAATACTTAAGTATATTTCAAGTACTTAAGTACCTACCGTTGAAGTATTTTTAGTAAAAAAAAGACCACCCAAGTTTTCAATAATGCGCAAAGTACAAGCCTGCGCAAGTTTATAGTATGCTTTTAAGAAATTAAATTTGTATTTCGGCTTTGAATCTGTAGCGATAGGTATTGTTATTGTGCAAGCATATTATTCTCTATTTAATCAGTTATTTTTCTCACCGACGCTTTTACGTATAACAATAAAACAAACAGAGGGAATAAACAATTCAGACTTGGTTAGTAAAAAAGACCAAGAAACTCAATTAGGAAATATTTTGATTCTGACGGCAACGTTCTCATTTCGAGAAAAGATCAGTCGATGCCGTTATAAAAATACAATGATTATAATAACAAAAATATCGTAACTTAGCAACAAAATTATTACAATTCATGTTCTGCTGAATATTCTGCTACCTATATATTACAGAAATTGTAATATTTTGTTACTAACTTACAATATTTTTTGTTATTAATCTTTATATTTTTATAACTTTTCAATTTCCGTTTATTCCTCCTGACGAAGGCTCACGTTTAGTGGGAAACGTTGAGTTTTAATAAATATCTATAACTTCAATCCAAAAAGTTGTATTTTATTTACAATTATTAATTTCCAATTCTTAACAAGTAGAATTAATTCTGAAGATGTTCTAGGCGCTGCGCTATTGAGTTGCGAGGGTTGAATAAAAATTATTTAAGTGTAGATATACACGCAATTACATCGGGTATACGAATATATTTTAAAAACATGCAAGTACTTGCAAAATACTTAATAATTACTAAGTACTTTTTATAAGTACTTGTACTTAAGACTGAGTATTTTCAAAATGGCTGTACTTAGTACTTGATGTCAAGTACTTGGCTGCAAGTACTTGTACTTAATACTTAAGTACTTTTAGGCAAGTATATATTACTGTTATATATACTGTTATATTACTACCTAAAATCCAGCAGAAAATGTACTAACGTAGCGAGTGTTTTGTGAACAGTACAAGAATGGTAAAAATTTATTTCAACAAGGATTTAATAGAGAAAGAATGAATATAAATATGTGCCTTTTTAAAATTTTAAAAAGGTAGGCACATCTATAGATCCATTCTTTCTCTATTAAATGTTTATAAAAACATTATCCTGAAGTCAATAAAAATCTGACAGTTTACTCGCAACGATAACACTTTTACAGTATTTTTCAACTTCAAAATGACATTGTATAGCTAGGATGTGGCAAAGTACGAGTTTCGGGCTGGTTTCAGGCAGCCCTATATGTAGTGAGGAAAAGAATGGAATGAAAAAAAGTAAACTCGAAAGTATTTTAGGCATTAGATAAAAACGTAGACCAGCCGCTTAATAGGTATATCTGGTGTTTTAAATCTTAAATATTCTGCAAAAATAAATAACATTTCTTGGTTTATCATAGCTAAGCTACAGCAAGTCATCAATCTTCTATACCTTATTAAATGTTAGTTTTAAATTGTTAATACAGTCAGAACTGGTGAAATTCTAATTCTACTACTGTGACAAAGTAGCCTCAAGAAGCAATCCTTCTAATTTTAGATTTTAGTTTAAAAAATTGTAAAACAAGGAATAACATTACTTGCATTCTTATACGTAGCGTTAAGCGTTTGTAAGTGACGCCTCTTAATCAGAATACTAACAAGCTATTTTTCAATGAGGTATCTAAATAGAGTAGAAGAGTAGATAGGTATAGTCTAGCAAGAGCTCAAAAGTTGACTTTTAAATTATTTTATGGTTGTGGTTAAACAAATAAATAAGAAATCCTAAGTATCCCAGGTACCCAGCTAAGAACTGGATTTGAAAATCAAAAATCTGACGTGGACACCACATGACTTCCTTGTACGCCTTGTTTGTTCATACTTTTCTTAATAACTAAAATGTAGAATAATATAAAAATTCTTTTAACTTATTATACTAGAATACTCACAAATATATTTTAGTCATTTTATTTAAACTGCAGAAGAAGATATAAACGATATTTTACTATTGTCACTGCTACTGTCACTGTCATGTCATAATCATTTAAATTTTACGTAGTAACAAATGTTAATCGATCATGGACTACAAGATACAGAAATACTAAATTATAAGTATATACTTTAATTATTCTTAAATGATAGAAGATACAGAAAAATTTATAAAATACCGATTGTAGATAATAATCACATAATCTTTCATTTAAAATAAAAAAAATTGTCTAAAATTAATTATTTATCAAAATATTTTTAAAAAGTACTACTTCCGGTTTATAGATTGAAACCAAAAATAGGACGTGCACAACTAGATGCTATAACAGTCCTAAATACAAAATTTCAACTTTCTACGTCTAACCGTATTTGAGTTATGCGACACACATACGTCCGTACGTACGTACGCACGTACGTACAGACGTCACGACGAAACTAGTCATAATGGATTCAGAAAAGGTCAAAACGGATATTTCCATCAAAATCTGAAAACCGAAATTTTTCGCGATTACAATACTTCCTTATTACTCCGTACAAGGAAGTAAAAAGTAACATTAGCAAAGCATGCCTAGCTTAAATAGATGGTTCGCTAGTTTTTCATTTATCCCGTCATTTTTCCATATTACGATCACGCACCCAAACAAGAAAATTCGAGGGGTTGTCAAGGAAAAAACCCATAAAATCCCATTATTTTCCCCGCGTTTCAAGAAAATTACAAATCAACGAGTTCATAGAAAGCAAAAAATAAATGACTTCTGTCAACTGTCATCATAACAAACAGCATTTTAATTAAGCCCACTTCCATTTTTTTCATCAGGGTGACTGTCCTTTATCAGGAAGACACACCCTTCACTTGTTTAATACAGAGACGGACTTCACTTAAAAGAAAAAAATTGTGTAATTTGACAGTCATCAGTTTTTATAAGAATAAAAAATCTAATAATTTAAAACAGACACAGAAAAAATACTGTAAAAAATAAAATACTAACGATAACGAGATATAAAAATATACAATCTATTTTCGTTTTTCATTATGAGTGATAAAATATTTCTACTGTGCGTAGAATATTTTACGAGGCAATTTACTGTGTGTGCGTTTATCAGTCGCCAATTCACGGATTCTCATGGTTGTTGAGTACACGACAGAGGAAATTTTGTATGTAGTTATACTTAAGAGCAGTATTTACACCCGTTCCATGACTTCAAAAAGTGTTACAGAAACAAAATCATATCTCAGAATTTACATAACATACTTCATTCAAAAACTCTTACAAAATTAAAGAATGTATCTATGTTCGTCTAGTGATTGTTTTTTGTTTATTTCGTCTTAAATCGAAAAAAAAAAGAGAAATCTTTCAAAAAAGTCTGTTTTCAACAGCAATTTTTAATATTATATAATTCAAAATTTCAACACTAGACGAACCTAGTTTAAACCTTAAACTAACTGTAAATATGTATTTAAATATAAAATTATGCAAATTACACAAAAATCTGTACTTAGTATGAAACCTCTGCAACATTGTATTTCAAGCAGAAATGCATGTAAATAGATAGGACTTTTCTTCGCGAGCACAAAGTGTAAATACAACTCTTAAATGTATAACTGACTGGATTCGACTCTGATTTGTGAAAAACATTGAAATATTGTCAACAAATTGGACAAGATGAACATTTTCTCAAAAATAAAACTTTGATAGTAAAATTTCAATTATTATATGTAGTATAGGTAATTTGATTACAATCATACCATGGTTCATGGTATGTTAGTAAGTTGTTATTTTTTGACTAAAAATATTCCATTTAATAGTCGGGAGAATGAAATCAATAATATATTTTTTTCATAACATACTAAAATATTTTCAGTAAAGAATGTCGTAGCATTTTTAATGATTTCAAAGAATTAAAAATTAGAATAAAACAAGAATGAATTATTTTTCTCTGTCATATTTTTTGTCAACTATAATAAAATCGTCATCATATTTCTTCGTTAAGTTTTTATCGTCATCTAATGTAAACAGATTACAAATTCGGTGTGTTTATAAAGAAAGTGTTATTTTGAACCAAATAAACATGTGTTACACATTTACTACGCTATCTTGATGCAACGGTCAAGTTCTTAAAACGCACAAAAACAGACAAACGTTATGATTATACAATTTATGATAATAAGAACATACAGAAGACGGAAATAATTTCAAAGCGATTATTGAAATTTAGTGAATCAGATATTTAGTATACAAACGTTGTTTTGATTAATAAGAATTTTTTATTAGTGATTCTAGTACATAATATTTTTAAGAAATAATTTTGCCTTTAAATATGCAATTAATTGAATTTGAATTAATTTATATTTTGCACCTTTTTAATGAAAGTTTAAAGCGAAGCAGCAATATAACCATTTCAAATTTTGTTTGTTAGTTCAACTAACTTACTCATTACATTAATTCACTTGCTAATTAAATATAGAACAATATTTAGTGTCAAATTATAGAAAATATTCTCATAGGTATTATTCAATTTTAAAGTCCTGTTTACACATGGATTCTTTGAAGATTCTTTCATGCTTCTGAATCCTGAAAAAAATCATTGTTTTGAAGCTATCAATGAATTGGAAATTATTCTATCCAAGACTTATCGAAGATTCAATTTAGAGGCGCCGCTTTTTGACAGGCAATTTTTACCAAAACTATTTTTTGCAAAATTGAGAAGCATAAAAGAATCCTTGTGTGAACAGGGCGAGAAATTTGTTAGGTCGAGACAAAGCCAAGATCGACTACTCGACAAGTGCAACAAACAAACTTTATTCGACGAGGTGCAAACAATTTTTTTCTACAGTCGTATAACGTCGAAAATAACTAATTTTAAAATTATTATTTGCCGACCTTATAATAATTTAATGGAATCTTGGTTATCATTATCATAACAACGTTTATAAACAAAACAATAATTTTCAAATCGTAGTTTGAGGTCACGGTTATAGTCCAGTCAGGAGAGGTTTTGACTGAAGACTAATACATAACCAAATGAAATTTGGCATGTGAGTAGTTAAGAACATACAGAAACAAAAAAAAAATTCGCTCCACCTCGGTATGCTCCGCTTCCTACAAAAATTTTCAGTTGAAACTCAAAATTTTCTTGTAACGCATTTTCCTCGAAAATTATCAAAGATTTTGAAAAACTGTTTTGACAGGATGACAGCTGAGGAAATTTGCTATCAAAATGGTCTTTGAAAATTTTTCATAAGTAGCACCGTGTAGGCACCAGCCGTTTAATATTCGAATGACTTGAGAATTTTCTGTATAGTAGGCGGTACATCGCGAATGACGTAATAAATTCGCCGCTACAGAATGAATGTGGTATAACTTCGTTAAAGAACATCATTTTGTAAAGATAAAAATTGCATTTTATTCGTCGAGGCTTCCACTTTCAATTGCACTAATAACATTTGAATTTCCGACCCCGTTTATACCGAGAAACTTGCTTTTTAAAGAATCATAACTCAGTATTAGAAGACGTTCAAAGAATTTTCAATATTTTCAATATCTATGAATGAAATTGTAAACTCGTAGAGGATTATCTTCATCAAATCATCCCCAATCACATGCAACTATTCGGAGGGTTGTGTGTTGTACGTCCGAAAAAAAAACTGGTTTTCGCTATCTCATAGATTTCTTTATTTATCGCGGGCACGAGCATTTTTGAAAATAGACCACTTTTTGGCCCCGTTAATTGATTTTTAATGAGCTTATCGTTAAGTACAAATCCTAATCAACAAGATTCTGTAATTTGTTTCATCAATTGTACTACTACGTACATGTAACAGATGTTTTCCTAAAAAAAGATCATAACCTATAAATAAAGAAGGTAGCGAAAACCAGTTTTCTTTTCGGACGTACAACACACAACCCTCCAAATAGTTGCATGTGATTGGGGATGATTTGGTGAAGATAATCCTCTACGAGTTTACAATTTCATTCATTGATATTGAAAATATTGAGAATTCTTTAATACTGAGTTATGATTCTTTAAAAAGCAAGTTTCTCGGTATAAACGGGGTCGGAAATTCAAATGTTATTAGTGCTATTGAAAGTGGAAGCCTCGACGAATAAAATGCAATTTTTATCTTTACAAAATGATGTTCTTTAACGAAGTTATACCACATTCATTCTGTAGCGGCGAATTTATTACGTCATTCGCAATGTAGCGCCTACTATACAGAAAATTCTCAAGTCATTCGAATATTAAACGGCTGGTGCCTACACAGTGGTACTTATGAAAAATTTTCAAATACCATTTTGATAGCAAATTTCCTCAGCTTTCATCCTGTCAAAACTGTTTTCCAAAATTTTCGATAGTTTTCGAGAAAAATGCGTTACAAGAAAATTTTGAGTTTCAACTGAAAATTTTTGTGGGAAGCGGAGCATACCGAGGTGGAGCGAATTTTTTTTTTGTTTCTGTATGTTCTTAACTACTCACATGCCAAATTTCATTTGGTTATGTATTAGTCTTGGGTTTCAGTAAATTTTTGACTCTCCTGACTGGACTATTACTAGAAGATAGGTTGCGACTCTTCCTATACCTAGTTACCATTATAAACAAATGGTCACATTTTTTCCTCGTAAAATTAGTTCTATAGATGTCACTAGTACATCACTACACCCGATGATAAATGACAACAATTGTACAAATTTTGTGCCAAATAAAGCTTAATAATAATAATAACTCACCTACTAAACAATAATGGTTCTAAAACATATATTTACTTGATTGACAGGTATAAAATTTAGTCAAATATTTTATTTCAGGAGTAGAGAAAAATTTGACTTTGTGCTAAATTATGATAACAAGAACCTTTACCAATTAATGAAGAATCATATTTTGCAACATATTTCAAATTTTAGATATGTGAAAGTGATTCTAAAATGTACGATATACTGCATCATTCCACCCTCTCAAAGCACACTAAACAGGGATTTTTTTCTGACCACACTGACAGCTCAAGTGTCCCAAGCTATCTTATAATAACTGTGTTTGAGGTTTATTTGAGGCAAATTTAATACATTTTTTTTCATATTAATCTCGTTGTCAAGGAATTGAATTAATTTAAATTAATCCCGTTGTCAAGTAAATACGTGCTATTTGTTACAAAGTATCTATGGTAACAATAACAATATAAATATTTGTCATAAAGTTTACTGTCAAAATTGCAAAATGTGTATTCTTTTAAACTATTTTGTATTCGTTTGAGGATGAAGTGCAAAAATAGCGTACCACAGGACTAAAGTAGGTATACCTTTAATCCCTCAGGTGATTATTTCCCTCACCTTCGGCTCGTAAAATAAACTTCACCCTCAGGATATATGATTACAAGACCAGATTTTTATAAGCAGCGAGCAGAAAATATTTTCAGACCGTCACTACTACCGGTCTGCAATTATTCATTTTCAAGTAACCAAGTGAAGTCTCAAAACCCTACTTTCAATACCGATCCTAGAAAAATAATGATTGCTGCTTAAGTATCTGCTTAATTTTCAACAATCGTATGCGATTTATAAATAGAACCAACAACAAATCCATTTCCTCTTCAACCCTTACCACCACAATATAATCCACACTCCGCACCCATCGCACACACTATCCGCACTATCGGACCGCTAACTGAACTGCCCGCGCGCGCTACGTTGACTGAAGACTGATCCGTGATCTAGCTGAGCTGTCTGTCTCGGGTCTTGCACTGGTCGTGGTCACTAGACCGCCGTAGTACTACTGTACAACCACGGCACGTCAAGTGCACCAAGTGGTAGACCAGATGAACAGTCGACGCGGATGGCAAGGCTGAGGATGGGTGGAGTGGTTGAGGATGCTTGGGCGACTGGTGAAGACGGAAGGTGGATGTGGATGGATGGGCGGAATGGTTGGTTGGTTTTTTTGTGGTGTAAGGAAGGATATTTATTGTTTTAAGGTTTAAACGCACTTTTATAGCTGGCTCTGGATTATTCATATTCATGTGATCTAATGATCTGATAATCAATAGTTATATCCCTGGTGCTATTCAATCGATTAAATTGTCTTGCTCTTGCTTATGTACCTAATAAATTTTGATTAAAAAGTGTTTGAGTATGTACATAATAATTTGATAATAATTATTAATTTTATTTGAAATATACGATAAAATTGTGTTTTCTTTATGGCTTACTTTATACAGGAGTGGAATTATCAACTATAATTAAACAAGAGCTTTTAATTTCACCGGATAATTTCACTCCTGTATAAAGAAAGCCATACAAAACACAATTTTATCGCTTTGACAGCGGATAAAAAGGAAGGTAACTTTTTGCAAGTGATAAAACCTTATTTACCTTTTTCTTAGCAACCAAACAATAAACAAAACACTAAAATGTCATTTGCTTCATATTTCTAATATATGTCAGTGAAATGATTAGATTTTGGGAATATCTGTGAAGAAGAACCAAAGGAGTCATTAAATTATCTCGTTGAATTACACTCCAACATTTTATTTCCTTTGAATAAATTTCTGTTTGACATCTCAACCTTGTCACCTAAAATAAAATCACTCCACCTACGGTGTCGGGATATTATTAAAACAATTTTTCTTTTCAAATTGCTAGACAACAAGGTTTCAATACAAACAGAAATTTATCCGGCGAAATAATAATTACAGTTGATAAATTTCTGTTTGTATTGAAATCTTGTTGCCTAGCAATTTGAAAAGAAAAATTATTTAATAAAATCAGGTTTCAAACTTATGATGTTATTATAGGTAATACTTTGCTTTCCAGTTTCTAGAAAGAAACTTGATATCTAGACAGGCTAACTTCGTTCCTACTTTTAATAAATAAACAGATCCAGTGAGCTTACTCTAGCATCTAGCTGTTTCTTCTTCCAATGTGAAAACTATTCCAAAACATGCACACCTCTCTATTTTCAATAGAACCTTACAATCTACAAAAGGGACATTTTATAACTTCACTTCATACCTTACTATTGTTAATTCGATTGTAAACTATTATATTTGTCACGGTCAATTTAAAAGGTTCAGATTACTGCCTGACACCTGTTACAAAAAGCATTTCTTTGAAGGTAATGTTATTTCGAGTCATTGAAACGAATTAGTTAATATAAAGTAAAACACAAATTTTGCACTTAACCTAAAATAAAAACTCAAAAAGCTAGTGTATGTAAATTTGAATTGCATTTTAAATTCATACCTGATACTACATTATTCATTAAAACATAGTATTAGTATACCTACTACAATAGTATATTTTTGCTATAAATATGGATGAACAAAAATTTTAATGGTTTTATTCATGAATCCAATCATTCGCCAATAGCCATAAAAGTAAAATACAAAACATATCAACATTTTAATATTTTAATGAAATTGTATCAAAAGTATTCTGTTTTCCCTTATTTAGTTAATATTTTTCTACTTATAACATTAATATTATACAGGCTGGTTGATTCTCGTATAGATACAAGAAAAATAATGTCAAATAATTTAACAAAACTTAATACTAGATAGTGGCTTATAACGATTGTAGAATAGACAATAGAATATCACAGCCTACTTTTATCGTATTCCTATTTGCTATATTAGACATAATTTAAAGGTAAATCCTTACTTGTTACACATCATTGTAAAGAGAAATTTATTTAGAATTTTATTTCGTGAAAATATACAGGGTATTCCATTTAAAAAATCAAAGTTAAACATTTTTCTGGAAAATTAGTAAGCCTTGCAAAAAAATTGTTTATGCTAAATTATAGATCAAGTTGTATTCAACAACTTTTGTATTTAAGTTTTTCTTGTATCTTCAATATTTGAGAAGATATAAGCTGGACAATGAACAATCAACCACAGTATACAGTTTTTATGCATTTACATTTTCTGTAAATTTTTTCATGTTGGTAAACGTGCTAAAAGCCCTGTTTCTTGACATTTCCTGATGCATGTGAAGGGCGTGTTTTGCCCTGCTGTTGACCTGTTTAGTATCACCCTACACCCTAAGTTAAAAGTTGAAGTGACATATCAGGTTACCAATTTTAGAAAGTCGTGCTTGCCTAAACAAACTGTTTTAAGATTTAGTTTTTCAACAAAAATAATTATTTTTCCATCACATCTCATTTGTTACCTCGTCAATTTCTTTTTCTGCTTTTTGTTATTTCGCACGTAAACAAAATCGGCTTTTTCCCATCATAATGGAGATAGAGAAGAAAAACACTTAGTTCTATTTAACTATATAATTACTTGAATTGTATTTCAAGTTTGTGTAATTAAAAAAACTCATTAAAAAGCGATTAAAATTTCTGTGTGTACGTCCTACACTAGTGGTTAAATAAACTTTTATTTCTTTAACTTAACAAAAGAAAACACCAATAAACGCTATATCGGGAAGAACATTGTAGTTAAAACTGTTTACAGTATTTTTAATTTGTATAATACATGAACACTTTCTGCAAATCCTTATTTTCTATAATTAACAAGTCAAATTATCTCATTAAACTTGATATCACAAATTGTTTTATTTCTAAGAGTTCTTAATATAGTATAGTCGTCAGATAAAAATAATAAAAGGTCCTTAAAACTTGTAAAAGTGACAGTAAAAGTAGTTTTATTCAAATTAGTCAGATGAAATTACCCTTATATACAGTATAGTCCAGTAACCTAGTACATCGTAAGTTGCATCAAGTGGTGGTAGTAGGTTTCTATTTTTTCTTGTATAGGATGTGACTGAGATGCAAAATCCAAGTTTTCGACCTCGGCAACCCTCCGGAACACTTTTGAATATCTCAAAAACTGCTAAATTATTGCACTTTTTTCGGTTTCTTACCATTTTGACTATGAAGGAGCATGATTTCGACAAAAACCATTTTATACATTTTTAAACTAGATTAAATTGTCTACAATTTTAGCCCTAATAGTTTCCGAGATACAGCTTTTCAAAGTTTGGTAAATTTTCCAAAGTTGAAAATTTTAAGCTAGTTTTCATGATTTAAAAATGTATATAATGGTTTTTGTCGAAATCGTGCTCCTTCATAGTCAAAATGGTAAGAAACCGAAAAAAGTGCAAAAATTTAGCAGTTTTTGAGATATTCAAAAGTGTTCCGGAGGGTTGCCGAGGTCGAAAACTTGAATTTTGCATCTCAGTCACATCCTTGTTACGGGTTCATTTGCCGATTTCTTATTTTCCTGTGATTGTCTCTTCTTCAACTATTTAAATCTGAATACAAGAAAAAAATATATAAACCTACTACCACCACTTGATGCAACTTAGGCCCATTATAACCATGACAAGGCTACTGGACTAGTATTAATGTTTGAATAAAATGGTTTAAAAAATGTATTATCATATATTGGTTAGCGTTCGCGGGCTTGTTTATTTAGAAATAGTAAAGTTATTAATGTATGTAATTTGTCATTGTTGTTATTTATATGGGTATAGTGTGGAATTCAATATAGCAAGCAGTACTTGGTCAAATTGTGTAATGTGTAGTACTTAAAAATTAGCTTTGTCCGTTCGCGCAGCTAAACCGACTCTTCACTTCAAACTTACTATAATATTATATTTGGATATACAGGCAGTTCAAATGTACACAAACCATAATACCATAAATTCTAATGGTAAAAAATCAAGATGGGTAATTTATTATTACTCACTAAAGCTTTGTCTACTGAATTAAAAATAATAATAAAGATATTAAGATATATACATATTATACATGGTGGTTTTGAAGTTAATGTCATAAATTTAATGTGTAGATTACGAAACAGAAAGAATTTTTTTTAAATCGCAAAATGAATTTCCATGTATCCCAGTCAAAAATTGTTCGTTGCCACTGCCACTGGGTGAATAATTATTGTTTCATTAAAAATAAGTAAATTTTGTTTGTTTATTATTATAGTATTATGTAATTTAACATGTTGATTACCTACTTCTACAATTTGTGTTTAATAAGAACACGAATCCAGTGTAGTACTACAAAAAATGCTGCAGGTAAATTTATTTTTCGAATTTAAAAAAAATTCTTTCTATTTCATAATCTACACATGTCATATTACTTACCCTTAAATGTATGACATTAACTTCAAAACCACCCCTATAATGAATAATAGTATTTTATAAACGTGTACATCATAAACTATGAGGTGTACGAGTATATTCTCCATCTAGGTATCTCATATCTAAGGCGTGATGATATATTTATTTAATAAATCAATATAATCCCATTATTTATGGAACAATATATTCAAATTACCCTAATGCTTTTAGTGTCGTCGGTAAATATGCAACCCCTACGAGAAGAATAGGTATGAGGGTGAAGTTTATGCACCCTGCTGTGTGTTTAGCCGCACCCAGGCTAATTATTATGAAGCTTAATTACCAGGAAGTGACGTATGCTTTTCATATTTTCCTCATATCCGGAAATGTGTCTGGAAATTGAAATTAATGCGAGGATTTTCATGATTTAATCGAGGGCTTTTATAAATCATATTTAATTTAAAGATAAAAAAGATTCTGTCAGATAAAAAACAAATTTATGTTTGTTTATTATTTTTTTAAATTAGGTTTTACAGGTGTAATCATTTTATAAATTGTAATTTAAATACCAAAGTTTAGTTTATTGCGGCTTTATTTAAAATTACTTGCCTATATTTAAATTTAAAACAATAATACTGTACAAATATTACAAGCTAGGATAAGAAGAATATGGTTTGTCTCGTTGAAAAATACCTATATTCAGATTGCAATTCAGTGAGTAATGTTACTTATTACTCACTAGTGACTTATTCCACATTTACCTTTGCCCAATTCACACGAGGCAAGTTTCCTAAAATAAAAAAACACAAGTGCTAGAAACTGTCATAAAAAAACCATCAATACCATTTCATACGGGGAAACTAAATATTTCTATATAAAATATATTTAAGAATCAATAGCTTTAATATATTTTATAGAAAAAATTGGTTTTCCCGTATGAACGGCATTTAAAAATTTTGAAGATAGTTTCTAGCACTACCTTTATTATTTTGAAGAAAACATTTAAGAAAAACTTACCTCATGTAAACTGGGCAGTATAAAATAAATTAATTAAAAAAGTCGTAGATAACTATTCCCATAAAATGGCAATTTCTTTCGACGCTCAATGAATAATATACACTATTATCAATTATTTATAACCAACAAAAATATTATCAATACATCAATCATGTAGTTAAAACATAGGTAAAAGTATTTAAATATAGTTAATTTAAAATATTGCTAGAAAACTAATAATATGTTTAAAACAGAACAAGCAGTGCATTTGTTATATTTCCCTTGAGAAACGAACAAATGAAATAAAAACAAGATAACAAATATCAAACACGCAAGCCTACACGGAATATTTTAAAATAATGACAGTTAATCTTTTGTTTTTACATTTTCGTCAATCCATAGCCTCCACGATTTTGACAGATATGTATAATTTACGTCGCGTTCAACTGTTTAATATTAATAAATGCACACGAATATAATTTACAGTGACATGTATCTACCTGTTGTATATGACATTAGATTATGTTAATTATAATAATAAATTGTTTTAAGTAATAAATTTATTGTCACGAAATTACTCAATAGAAGACGAAAATAAAGAATTATGATTTGGTATCAGTTTGCTGTAAATTATAGAGGACTTATGCAAATTTTAATGCGCGAAGTTTTTTCTTTTGATATGACATAAGAAGTTAACGTAATATAAACAGATGACTTCACACTCTAAACTGGTTTTAAATTTTTGGCTTGATAATCCCTTGAACATTATATGCCATTTAAAATATAGTTGGCCTTGCAAGACAATTTTTTGTCTTTTTGTATAAAAATATCAAATGACAGAATTATAACTTCAGACATGTGGGCCACAATATCAAAACCTACGAAATATCAAATTTAGTTTGTGTAGGTTATTTTTAGTGAACTCAAATATGATTAATTATAGTTATAGTGTTTTCTCTTTAGATTTATCAATGACAGAATTTACCAATTTACATATTTTTGAATGAGACCTACGTAATAAATAATGTTAGATTAATTTATTTGAATAATCGGATAATAAAGGAAATTAATTTTATAAAATTCTTACCGAAGGAAATTTTTAAAGATTTGGCGCAAAGTCTTTGAAGGGCCAAGATCGCAAGTACTGTGATATTATATAAAATTATACATAAAAAAAAAAAATAAGAATCTAACAAATAGATTCTTATAGAAGTGGTCATAGCAGCCTTAAATAAAAATAAACATAAGTCATAAACACAGGGATATGGAAATGTCATATAATATTACAGAAGCATAAATATAAACATAAATTGTTAAAACTGTCTCTTAGTGAAAATATTAAAATGTCGAATTAAATGGATATAAATATGAATTTAGTAATTTAATAAAGTACTTTTAAGGAAAAGGATTGCTTACATAATTGCGTATAATAATTTTAAAAATTTATGATTTATTTTCTTAAGACTTATTTATAATTTTATATTTTATTTGTTTCATAGCTGTGAATATACCTGCATTCTACAACCAATTTTTGTTGGTGTAAAAAAACTTAAGTATAAGATAAGTATTTTCGTGTATGATTTTGATGTTTTTCATTATTTTGCCAGTTAAGGGGCTTTTATCACAGTAAAAAAGTATTTAACAAATTACTCCCAACCTATTAATCCTATAAATCTAAAAAAATACCGTATATAGATAAAGGCAGTAAAAATCTAGCTACGTTGTCGAATTTTTTAAATTGTTATTATTATTATTTATAAACAATTAAATAACAATAATTCTGAGAAAAACTCTTCGTAAGTTTGATTGCATTGTAAATTTAAATGTTTATATCACATTATTATATAAAATTTTCAAATAGTAGTCGAGTAATTTGTTAAATAAATTTAAAAATTGCATGCGCGCTAGCCAATCAAATTTAGTATTTTCTAAACAAGAATGGAGCGAAACATAGCAATTAGATAAATAGAGACAACATGTGCTCATAAAACATAGGCTGTCAGCGCGGGTACCTGAAATAACGGGGATTTGTGATCTAGCAGCGCTGAGCGATAAAACCCCCTTAATAAAAAGATCTTCTCTACCTCCTAAAATCTAGCATAAAACGCACTAATGCAGCGATTGTTTTGTGGCCAGTAGAAGAATGGTAAAATTGTATTTCAACAAGGATTATATACTTAAAATTATAATAAATTTTTTCTTACACGTACTGTAGAAGTGCCGACTTCTCTCACTCTTTTTGGTTGGAGAAGTGCGTGTTTCTCCAACTGTGGGAGAAGTAAAATGAGTGAGAGAAGTCCGTGTTTCTCCCACTATTTTTCCGTCGCAAGCGAAGTGAAGTTAACGCCGCATCGCGCGTACTATATTCAAAAATTCCCCAGAAATCGCGCTTTTTCCTAAACTCAAAATCAGTCAAACTATACATATTTTCAGAAATAGATTTAGAGTCCTATTAAATCGAAATGGATGTGAGTCAACGACAAATGAAATAAGTAAACAATAAATATGTACGAGTATATATAAAAAAAAAATTTATTATTTTTATAAATATTTATAACACAATTTGAATAGTTTTATAAATTAACACCTTCGTTAACACTGGCCGATTTCACTTGTGTGCTTGTGCAAGTGGAATTGGTTACTGAGGCGGTAGCACCAATTTTTTTTCGGATGAAACAACTCCATTCTCTCTCAAAATCTGGACTGCGATTTTCTGCTTATTCTCGGCAGAAGTATACAAGCGAATCAGAACGCCATCCACCGTGTTGTTTTATGTCGCGAAGATCTGCACCTGACTTTGTCAACATTGTAGTGGGGTCCGCCGGAAACAGTGAAAAGTAAATTCTTTTGCATCTCTGGTAACCCTAAAAACTCGGCAATTATTTTCGGCATAGCCACTTCGGCTAAAGTGTAGAATAGGTGTTTAAAAGGAATTTTTTTTGGTGTCAATCGGTTCATTCCTATTCTCTGTCCTAGAATAAAGCAAAATTTTGCCGCGGAAGCAAGGATTAGGGCCGATTTTGTTAGTTTTTAGGGTAAAATTTTTGACAACTGTCAACACTGGTTATGCTGAAAAATTAACAGATTAAACATGTGATTTAACGTTTTTATACATTTATGTAATAGAGATATCAATAAATAAATATATTTTTCACAGATATAAGGCTTTTTATTATACTTGCTTTTCTTAGTTTTCGAAATTATTTGACATAAATACAATATTACATTTGTTTTAGATTAATATAAATTTCAATAGTGTTTGCCATGTTAAAAACATGAATACAAAAAAAAATGAGTTTGTTTATAACAACCATTATTTCATTGTTGCTTATACAGTTTATTGACAGAAAAACGAAACTAGGAGGACCAGGTAAATTATTTGTAATATAATTTTATTGCTTTTTAATTAATGTATGATATTTCAGGACTAATAGTCGAGATTGACGAGTCCAAGTTTGGAAAGCGCAAATATCACAGGGGTCATCGAATTGATGGCCAGTGGGTATTTGGCGGTTATGAGCGAGGAACTGGCAGGGTTTTTATGGTTCCGGTTGAAAATCGGTACGTATATTGTTTTGTCATTATACTATGCAAATTATTGATTATTGTTTTTTAATTTTAGTGGGGCGGATACCCTCATTCCTCTGATAGAGCAATGGATTGAACCGGGAACCACGATAGTGTCGGATTATTGGAGGGCCTACGACTGTCTCGACAGACAAGGGTACATCCACCTAAAGGTTAATCATTCGATTACCTTTAAGGATCCTGACACCGGTGCTCACACCAACAGCATCGAGTCATCGTGGAGGGCTGCCAAGGCGATCACGACTCTTTCGGGACGGAAGAAGGCACATATTTTATTCCATTTTTTTGCAATTTTGACACATTGAGGTTAACCAAAAAAATTTCATTTTCTTCAAAAAACATATTAAAAACACTCTTCCGCGGCCTAATTTTGTTTGTTTAGGTCATATTTAGGCATAATAAACGATCTCCTAAAAAAACGCATTTTCTCTTAAACACCTATTCTACATTCCAGCCGAACAATGTTTACACCGAAGTCCTATGTAATTTCTGACAGTCTGTACTAAATTAATACCATCAATATTTCCAACAGTTATAAAAAATTCTCTACGTATTACTAGTTTTGGTATCTGGAATTACGACTCTAAAACATCCTTCATCTATGACATTGCTTATGTTGTTAATTCCACTCTTCTGCTCTGCATCCACCTGCTAATCCAAAAATCAAAACAACCTGAAAATTATTATTATACGTTAAAAAAACACATGACACGTTGTAAATATTCCTTACCTTCCTGCGTAAATATTTCTCGCTTTCCGTTTTCAACATCGAATAGGTAGTAACACCAAAGTGTTGATGGCCACCTTCTGGCTGTTACTTAACTCTTCAAAATATACGAGCAATGCTTTTTCGTTACATATGGCCCTTATGGCCTTAATGTTCTTCGAATTGCACCACTGTTCCTACCAATTTAAGACCAATTCATATTTGGATCCGAATTTTGCAGGGATAAGTTCGGAGATCACAGTCTCTGCTTCTTCCTCGATATCAAATGGCACATCCGACGTTTGTTTTTTGGAATTATAACTCATTTTAAAGCAAATTATCTTGTCTATGCAAAATATTAACACAGTCTGACATCATCTGACATTCGCAAAAATAAAAATTTCAGTTTGTTGTTTTCGTTGTTATTTGGTAACTAAGACACTTAGGGCCGGTTGTTCAATCTCAGCTTAAACTACATTTATGCCAAAACCAAGGTTACCAAGTTTTTCTGTTGTATTGTTGCATCTCATTGGTTAACTGTTTTATTTTAACGCTGGAGATTGGATGGGAAAACTCGGTTTAACTAAGCTTGAGTTTATGTTTAAGCTAACACTAAACTCGAATTGTACAACCGGGCCTAAGACACGATCTATCATTTTGAAAAAAATGACATCCATTTGTCACCTTGATTAATTTATTATTCTATCAAAATGAGTTTATTTTAAGACAATTATAGCGGTGATACATAAAACTAGTATTAAATTAATTAATAAATTCAAGCACAGCTGCCGTACTTGTAAGAAAAAATATCGTACTTAATTCGTGTGAGAACTAGGGAATCCCACTCGTGTGAATTGGCAACACTCGCTTCGCTCGTGCTACCAACTTCACACTCGTGGGAGAAGTACCTACTTCTCCCACTAGTAAAGTAATATACTATTTTTATATGATAATACAAATTCCGAAAAATTTTCCAATATATGCAAATTTTACACGGTTATATCTCCTGATAGAAATTAATTTTTAAAATTTTAAAAAGGCACATCTGTAGATCCATTCTTTCTCTATTAAATGTTTATAAAAACATTAGCTTGAAGTCAATAATAAACTAACAGTTTACTCGCAACGAAAACACTTTTACAGTATTTTTCCAACTTCAACTAGGATGCGGTAAAGTACGAGTTTCGGGCTGGTTTCAGGCAGTCGTAGTAGTAGGAAAAAAATGAAATAGAAAAAAAGTAAAATTGAGAGTATTCTAGGAACGACCTAAGCAAATCAATAAAGTTCTGTGTTTTTGTGCTTGTTTTTGCAAGTAGAGATACCGTTATTGAACTAATGGTGCTCGTACTTTAAACTTCATCTTGATTGAAATATGTACCTTATAACGATATTATGTAATAGCTATTAGGAGATTTGCCATATCTAGAATGGAGTTAATGGTATATGATGATACAAGATACACATAACAGGTGCTTTCGTTTTATAAAATAGTATAATACAGCATAGTATCAATTATTAATGCTAATGTACTCGGCAAGATAAAAAAATGTGGATACCTACATTAAAAAGTTCTTTTTTGACTATTTATTTTAATGGCAAGGTGCAACTTGCAACATTGTTAGTTTAAGAATAAAAACAAAAAGCTTAAAAGATACAAAAACCTATTTAACTTTTATTAACACAAAAGTTTCACAAGATCATTTTGAAAAAACCTGATAATTAAGTAAACTTGTACGCATTTATTACCATTTAAAATAAAACAATCCATTTAAAATTAATTTAAAAATTAGTGTAGTGTATCTACTGTTTTAACAAATATGAATATAAATATACAGCTATAGGTAAGTATAAAAGTCTGTAGATTTAGTGTTTACGTAAACAAAACGAACTTTGTCAATGCAGTATAATAGTCAAGTCAAGTCAGCAAATAAAGATTTTATCGTAATACCGAAGATAGATATAGGATACAGATTGTAATCAAATCTTATATGAACTCTAAAACCTGATATTATTGCTTTTACGCACTTGTGTGCATACACGATTGAAACTAGTAGAAAGGTACTGTACAAATTAGTGTTGAAAAGTAAGACAAGTTTGTGTTTTATTGTAATCAATAATCGAATAATATAAATAATAATTAGATCAATGGATCTCATATAATCTTTGATATAAGCAGGTACAGATATCTGAAGGAAATTGATTTAGATATATTATCATAAGGGGCAGATATCCGAGTGCGTTAGGTGACAGACTGAAGTTCTGACAATCTCGCCTCTGGTGTAATCTTTAGTAACAACTGTAAGTGAGTACCCATGAGTTGACGGCTGGTAACCGCACACACGGTAAAATATATATATTTACCGATGGCTCAGGCACAAATTGTATAAAAGGCGGGATATATCTGTGTTAGGCTAAATATAAAATCAGTCGTTTTATAAAACGCCTCGTCGTTTTCTAAATGACTCTGCATATAGTGTTAATATCATTTTATTACAAAATATGCCGAGGCTTTTGGTAGATACTGTGGACTGAACTAAAACTGAACTAAATGAATAACCCAATACTCTTTTTAAATCCTACAGACTCGGGTTTGGTAGACACTCTGTTTGCATTGATTTAATAAAAAAAACAATACCCTTCCTGAGTCTTAAATACACTCGGTTTTGGTACAAACTCTGCTTGAACTGAACTAAATAAACAACCCAATATCCTTCGTGAGTCCCACATACTTACTAAGTTTTGGTTGATTGAACATTGAACTGAACTAAATAAAGAACCCAATACCCTTCTTAAGTGAAATAAAATGATGTAACATTGTGTTTTATAATGTGCCTGTATGCCTGATTTTATAATCTGCCTACGACATAATATGTCAATGAGGCAAACGAAAGGAGTGACCAATCAACACCAGAAAATAAAATTGTAGAAATTCTAGAATATTCATACACAGGAAAATGCTTGCACAGGAAGATTCAATTCTATAATATAATTTATATACGTAATAAAATACCTGCATTAAACGATTAATTCACAGGGAAACTCAAATCTAGAATTTTAGATCCGGTATAAATGCAAACATATAGGAAGATGCAGATCTAGAAAACTAGTTTGTCAGTTTGTCTTTTCAACACAAGGGGGTTACAAAAATGTTTGACTTTAAACTGAACTAAAAGAACAACCCAATACCATTTTTGAGTATCACATACTCGGTTTTGACTATAACATTTCTAGATTTGTATCTTCTTGTTTGCAACCCAAATCTAAGTTTTGAATTTGCCTGTGAATTAATCCTTTGATGCAAGTATTTTATTACTTTATTAATTTTCACGATTTGCATCTTCTTGAATTGCATTATCCTGTACTGAGCATTCTAGAATTTTATTTTCTGACGTTGAACCCATTCCCAAACGAAAGATGCTGCAACTTTTTAAATTTTTCTAGCAATATCCGCGTACCTAATTCCCATTTTGTGCACCTCCATTTTATCTCCTCGAATTCTCAGAATCTCATTCTTCTTTCTTGCTGTGTAGCAGTGTACCCGCTAACTAGCATTACCCATATGTTTTTATATGGAGTTATAATACCATTAACTGCACATAACTCAGCTTTGATATAAAAGTAGATGAAGGCTTAGATGCAGAACACAGAACTGGTAGAATGTGCCTGAGTAAAAATTGATGACTGTATGTATGAAGATGCATTTATACAAAAAGGCGGATGTGGAAAAAATATACATTATAAGACAATCAGAAGAGGATTTCTCAATCATATTACTTGCAGATGGAATCTGGTATTTATCAATGATTCATCAAAGGCATTTTTCAACGTTCATTATTATTTTAGTTTATTTTCTATTAGCACCATTAATAATTTAGACTGGAACTATATTCAGATAAACTACTGAAAACTGAATAATAAATTACAATTAACTACATAATAATATATTACTGACGAATAACGTCTTAAATATGTCTCAATGTACACTAGCGCTATATCCTATAAACCAAAATGTTAGAATTTGTTTAACTGATAATTTAAATTTAATTTGGAAATTTAACTACGGGTCGGTACAACTACGGTTCGATCAAATTAGCGGATCCCAAGTATTCGTGAGTTGATAGTTCGTAATCTCACATACGAAAAAATTCGAATCGATACCGATAGCTCACAGTATGTGAGACTGCCACACCTAAGTTGGGCAAACGGCGTACCTAATAGATATACAGGGTGTAACAGCTAAATGAGCTACCTCGAATAACTTCTATGTTAATATAGTTAGAAAAAAATGTTAAATAGCAAAGTTGTAGGAGACCAAGGGGGACATCTGATTAAAGAATAAAATAATTTTTAAACCAGTGGTTCTCAAGTTAAAACACAAAGTTATATTTTTTCAAATGGGAATATACATATTTTTTAGGCCTATCCGATAGAGTATAATAACTTATAATATAACTTTGTGTTGTAACTTGAGAACCGCTGGTTTAAAAAATTATTTTGTTCTTTAATCAGATGCCCCCCTTGGTCAGCTACAACTTTGCTATTTAACATTTTATTGTATCTTTAATAACACAGAAGTTATTCGAGGTAGCTCGTTTAGCTGTTACACCTGTATATGAAGGATTTTTATATTCTTTCAAGTTACAATTTTATCACACTTGGGCGCTCCAAAATCAGACTACTTGTTTATCTAAAATGTATGCCTAGTTGCAGAAAAATTCTCCGATGCCGCTTTGGTTACCAAAGTGACTAGGAAATGGTCGCAAGCACGTATTGAGATTCTGGCGTTAATATATGTTATAAAACATTCTAACATTCTAACACTAAGTAAAAATAGTGTGCACTTGATAGGTGGTACCTACATAATTTTTAAATTGACACTATTTTTAGATCTTGGTTTAATAAAAACACTATATAGGTACCTATTCACTTAAGCAGTTTATTCTGAGTGATAATTGTAATAAACAAATTCGAACTAAGTTAATTGAATTCACTATTAACAAATTCAAACTTCTTTATTCGTTAAATAAGGTATGTTTTTTGTGAATAAAGCTGTCATCTATAGAATTATATAATACTTCGATGTAACTATGAAATTCAAATTAAGAAAGTATAAGTAATGTTAACGGAAGTGAAAATGTTTGCTAGTGTAAATCCACCTCTCATCCCGAGCTTTTTTCTTAGCTAAAATGAGGTAATTAATTAAACCTCAAATATTTCATCCCATTATTTGAATTAGGTATACCCTTTGTGCAGTCCCTAACGGAATTCTTCTCATTTAGTTACAAAACAATGCAACGATTGAAATTCCACAGAAAATAATCATTAGATATCTGAGTTATTACGCATCGCGTGATTTTAATAACACCGCACTTCTGATTCCTGATTCCCCAGTTCATAATAACGCTTTCTTTTTACGAAATTTTAATTGAAATTTAGATTGAAATATCTCAAACGTCAACGTCCCTCTGTTATTGATGTGGTAGACGTTCTTTTGTTATTCAGGATGCATGACTCACTAGATTACAGAGATGTGAGAGTCGACTGCCTTCAAATGTTTTGTTTTGGTGTATGTGCATTGAAGTGTGCTCTGGATCGCGATGTTTTGCTGTTATTAAGAGTAACATTCATGTTTTGCTGTTATTTGTGACAATTCAATTGTTTTGAGATTGTAATTTAACGGTTAAGTCAATCGAGAACACGGTTATTTGTCATTTTTTCCGCAACTTATTTTGGTAGGAAATAAAAACGGAGACCAATTATTACCAATTGGAGGAAAAACAATTGGGAGTTCGGACTTTGTAGCAAAGCAATGTAACTGTTTTTTGGTCTATAATTTACAAACGTAATTTGGACCTTTGAACAATCGAACCGTTTATTCAAAGATAATAATATTCACAGAATATAGTTTATAAATTGCCATTAGGTATTTAAATATTTTAGTAAATAGGTCCAGTACCATTTCCGATATCTATAAAATTTGTTCCTCTTTGGATAGTAAGATCTTTAAATCCCGCATTAATAAAAAAATGATTTCCAAACTGTGGTACAAACAGGACAGTCATGTACAGATTCCTATTTAACTGCACAAACAACTTTCCTATAGTATACTCTCCATTAACGTAACCATGAATTGCATGGTTCAAATCTCTCGGCCGGCAGTGTGTGATTGTCGTTAAAATGTCAAACATCTTGTTATTAAATCGCACTCGGATGCTTCAAGCTGACTTGATCGTCTTAAATGTAGTCCTGGTTGCATAAGAATCTCTCCGTTGCCGCCTTGAATTTTAAAGGTCGTCACACGGACTGAGATTTCTGATTGCACCAAGGCAAATAGTTCGAAGTGGTTGGATGTTGGATTGCACTATAATAATTCTACCATTCTATAATTAGGAGTTGATACTGCTGAACGGTTACCATCAAAATACAGAGTAATTCACAACCAGGGCTGGGCAGTAGCTAAGTTACTAGCTTAGCTACTTTTTACTTTAACGTAGCTTAGCTATTTTTAAAAATCTGATGTGGCCAGCACAAGACCTCCCGCCATACCCATTTCCTCATATCCAATCAATCTGAAATTTGGTACATAGACTCATTGTGACCAAACATTTACTTTGACACAAGAAAAAATCTGATGTGGCCACCACAAGACCTCCCGCCATACCCTACGCTTTTTAACTCTGAAATTTGGTACATAGGCTCGTTGTGACTAAACATTTACTTTGGCACAAGAAAAAATCTAATTTGGCCAGCACAAGGCCTCGCGCCATACTCTACTCATTTTACTCTTCTTGAAACACACTATCTAAGAAAGAGTTACAATGAAAACAAAAATATAAATAAATATCGATCAAGTCTCATATACTTATAATTAAATTTTAAAGGATTTATAGTCAAAAACTTTGTTTTTACGGGTTCATTTTTTTAAACATAAATATAGTATTTATTTGTAATAAGAATAAGAGGCAAAGTTATTTGCAACTTACGTTATAAAAAATCTGACGTGGACACCACATGACTTCCTTGTACGCCTTGTTTGTTCATACTTTTCTTAATAACTAAAATGTAGAATAATATAAAAAATTATTATACTAGTATACTCACAAATATATTTTAGTCATTTTATTTAAACTGCAGAAGAAGATATAAACGATATTTTACTATTGTCACTGCTACTGTCACTGTCATGTCATAATCATTTAAATTTTACGTAGTAACAAATGTTAATCGATCATGGACTACAAGATACAGAAATACTAAATTATAAGTATATACTTTAATTATTCTTAAATGATAGAAGATACAGAAAAATTTATAAAATACCGATTGTAGATAATAATCACATAATCTTTCATTTAAAATAAAAAAAATTGTCTAAAATTAATTATTTATCAAAATATTTTTAAAAAGTACTACTTCCGGTTTATAGATTGAAACCAAAAATAGGAGGTGCACAACTAGATGCTATAACAGTCCTAAATACAAAATTTCAACTTTCTACGTCTAACCGTATTTGAGTTATGCGACACACATACGTCCGTACGTACGCACGTACGCACGTACGTACAGACGTCACGACGAAACTAGTCATAATGGATTCAGAAAAGGTCAAAACGGATATTTCCATCAAAATCTGAAAACCGAAATTTTTCGCGATTACAATACTTCCTTATTACTCCGTACAAGGAAGTAAAAATCTGCTGTGGCCACCACACGACCTCTCGCCTAATTCTGCTTTTTCTACTAATCTAATAAATAGTTTTACTTACATTTTAATAGTTTCATGTTCATGTAATATGTAAACGATAATGTAAACCAATATGCAAGAAAAAGATGTCAACTGTACTGTCACTGTCATAATAATTCAAATTTTATGTAGAAACAAATTTCATATCATGGACAACAAGATACTTACTGGAATTTCAAAAAAATAGAATATTAATTGTACTGTATTTTATTGTTACATACTTCCAGATTCAGCAATTTGTATTTATAATTAACTGTACACATAGATAATCACAATTTCTTTTATTTTTAATTCCAAAAATTGTCATAAATAAATAATGTACCAATATATTTAAGGAAAACTTTTCCAAACTTCTAAAAGTACTACTTCCGGTTTGCGGATTTCTACCAAAATCTTATCCGGTGTTAAGATACTTATTAAAATCTTAAATATGAAATTTGGTTATAAACGGTTTGATACTTTTTAAGTTATCGTGGACGAAAAATCGTCGGTTCATACAAACGCACAAACACACAAACGCACAAACACACAAACACACACACACACAGACATCATCGTGAAAATAGTAAATTCGTATTCTAGAGACCCTGAAACGTGCTTATCCACCAAAAACTCATACTCTAAAATTTGGACCCATTACAATACCTCTCTTATAGAATATGAGGCGAGAGGTAAAAATTGGTAAATTACAGCTTACAGCTGGTAGCTTTCATTTAAAAAAAGGAGCATTAGCTTTTAGATTATGAAGTACCTAGCTAGCTAAGCTACTAAGAAAGTAGATTAGCTACTAAAAAGTGGCTTAGCTACCGAAAACTTAGCTTACAGTTACCAGGAAGTACCTTAGATTACAGTCTACACTTTGCTGAACAAGTATACACCCTGTCTGTATTACATAATCTAAATATTGTGATTTTACTTGTTTTAAGCAATAAATGGATACGATACGATAGTTTTTAAATGGCTGATAAATATGATATCGGGGAAGATATTGGGTTACTAACTAAACTTTAAACCAATTTAATTTTTTAATCTTATATTTCATACCAGATGTAGCGAAACGTAAAATATAAATTTACTTAAAATACAACATGACTCTCGAATAACGTGAACTTATAAATAAATGGAAATTTCAATTTGGACCCTGCATAATAATAATAATAAATGGAAGTCGCTATAAAAAGTAGCTTGATATTCTTTAAAAGCTACTTATTTTTGGTGAAGTAGCTAAACTATTCAGTAGCTTAAGCTACTTTTTTGCAAAGCTACTTTAAAAAAGAAGTTTAGCTAATCTACTTTTTCCAAGTAGCTTGCCAACTTCGTTCATATATTATTTTAATGTAATATAGTACTATATGGAACAAAAATTAATTTTTAAAAAATTTGTAAATTTAAGGGCAGTTTTCGCAAGAAGCACATTTTTGAAACCTCTGGATTGTTGATTGTATAATCGATATACGATTTTCTATGAATTGAATTAATTGTGCAATGGCAAGAATAGTAAATTTATGAAATTCTTTAAGTTCCGTTATAAATGAGTTGAGCACTATATACCATTAAATAACGATGACTCACAATATGTAAGGCTACCACACTAAAATTTGATATAAGTCATGATAGGATTGTATTTATGTATTATTAAATTCGTATGAAGTCTGATACATGAAAGGTGAAGTAATCATAATTTCTATCTAATCTTTATTAAATAAATCTTATGCTGAAAAGCATCAAAATTTAAAAGCAACAGATATAAAAGATCCATTACTATCCTTCTAAATTCAAAAAGAAAAACCGTAACTGCTTTCGCAAAACAGGAAATTAGCGATAATTTAATTGTTCAAAAACTCGCTCGTCTTTACAAATCCAATGAATATTTACTCCGCTATCATTCGATCTTATCGCAGCACTAAATTTCAGCAAAGAAGAATCTTCTTCGACTTGACAATTCGCAGTTTCACACATTTCTTACTTCCATTCTTGTAGGTTTACCGCTTTCAGTATTTATGGTAAGGTAAAAGTTTTAAAATTTATTACTTCGTTTTGCGCCGAGTGCTCGGCTACCTGTGTTGCGCATTTATATCGGAGTTTAAAACTTCTGCAGGCGGTAAGTCATTTCTTATCGCACGGAGAATTGAGATTCTCATTCTTAGATTCCGAGATTTGTGATTGTTAAAGTTACAGGTAATGGTGCAGTAATGGAAAGAAGAACTCGTGCCGGTTACGTGACAGTGCATCTTAGTGTGTGATGTTTGCTATTGTTAGGTTATGTTGCAATGCGCCGTTACTTTTCATGAGCTTTGTTTTGTTGAGTTTATGATAGATGGATAATTTTTCGGTTGTCGCACGTATTTTAAAGTGAAATAATTAATTAATTACATTTTAAACTTTGAATTTCAAATTTCAACGTATAACAGTAAGTATTATTCTTTAAAAGAATGTACAGTAGCATAATGTTTATTAATTACTATTTAGTTTCGAACCACCTGTAGAATAATTGCAATGAAACTTAATGGTAAAACTTAAAGCACTGTAACTTTTTATTATGTTTTATACTAAAATTATCTTTTTGCACGATCGGTCATTTTAGCGTTTACTAGATTTGTTTCTAAAGCAGTAGGTTTTGTTTACTAATTACAAGGGTAAGTACTACGTAGAGAAGGCGGTAACTTCAAAACTAACCGAACCAAATATTTAACATTATTTTTAAATTTATTTTTATTGGATCGACCATACAAAAAAATATAAACATCACGGACGTTATGTGCATTTTGTGCCGCTACGTTTTCAAACAGTATTCTCAGCTGGTAAACTGTACTTACCGCCATGATACTTAATATATTATAAACATGATAAAGACAAAAAATTTATGTACAAAATAGTATTGTTTGTATATAGTACCTGTAATCTGTAAACTGCCATTATCATACTACACAGAAAAATATAATAATACTGTCTAATGCGAACAATACAAATATAATAAACAGTTTATTTTTCGAAAAATATGTTTCTCAATCTTTGTTATCCTTTATTTTTGGTGAAGCAGTGTCCTTGAAAGACAAAGCTACTATACCCTGTTCACGTTAAGAATGGAGTACCTATGGAGTTCTGATTGGTCTAGCCGTGAACCAAGTTTACAATAGCGATAAATTTGTGATCTGTGCGTTTGAGTTAGCTGTCGAACGTCGTAGTCGTAAAAGCTGAAGTTGTTATTAATTACTGACGTTTCAAATTGTCAATTATGTCTTAAACGAAACATGAAACAAATTCATAAATACCGTTTTCAATTTAAATTTCTAGTTTATGTGTGTAAAACGGGCTGGCTTCAGAGCCACCTACTCTATTCTTAACGTAAATAGGGTATAGTACAACCGATCCATCTTGCTGTAGCAGCTTTTGGTCACTAATGTAACCAAAAATGCTTTATGTACAAAACAGATATAATTAAATAATACTTTCACTTGGTATCTAATTCTCATTAGTGTATTATTAATTATTATATTTCACCGCCTGTTTCCAATCAAAAGCAAACATTTGTTAGAATTGCTAGTAATATATTTTTCTACTCCCTACTGGATATTGGCAACATACCTTCATACTACATACTATCATGTGTGGATAGGGATGTCATATCCACACCAGGTGTGGATATGAAATTCAAAGTCAAATACGTCAAAAAATTGTTAATGCGTGCAAATTATGTTTTTATTATGACAAATAATTACTAAAAACATTAAATCAACTGTTATTTAATAGATAATTATGTTTAAAAACATTATTTTATTGCTAAAAAAGCAAATAAAATTTAGAGATTTTACGTTGGCAACAATTATTCAAATGTCATTATGTCACAAAATAATTGATGTAACCCTACTTTTAAATAATTTTTGGCATCACATTGAGTGCATTTTATTGCAAAAACCATATTTCGTAGAAAAATTAGGCTGTACAACTCAAGTGGATTGCCTATTATTGCACGCGAACGTTTGCAGACACTCAGTGGCGTCTCGTTGGTAAGGGCTGCGGGGCTGCAGCCCCTAGGAAATGAAACTGTTCTGATACATTATTTAAATAATATCAATAAACAATATTATCTATCTATCCATCAAATATATCTTGTAATTTAAAAATTTACGCCTGTGGGTTTACTATTGATGATACTTTGATGCGGCGTGAGTCAACGCTATACCCATTTTCGTTCTATGGGCTGTTGTCGCAACAGCCCTCGAACTTAGGCAGAAGTAGGTGTGCGCGGTGAGAGGAATGATAGCCAATGTGTGGGTTACACAGTGAGCAACGGGGCTGCCACAAACGCAGCTCTGTCGTTCACGGTGAACATAACTACGTGTAGTTTCAAGGTACAAAATAGTTTGCGTTGAAATTATAAGGCGTACAATTGTATATTTTTAAAGGTATATTGTTATTTTATTAAAATTGATTGTGATATTTGATATAATTATGTTTATAATTAAATTTGTATTTATTTTTGTACAAAAACTGGGATAAACTGTGAAGTTTCTCTTCCTTAATAAAAATTAACTTTAAATATAAAGGTATTTAACCATGAACAAATAAAATTTGGCCTGCAGCGCATTTTCATTTAAATTGCAGCCCTTACCTGTAAAAAGTCACCGGCCGCCACTGCAAACACTCCCCCTGTGGGGTCGTGACTGCAAACTCGTTCTCGTGCGATATAGGCATCACATCCACTCTTGTTGTACAATATACTATTGCAATTTATAGTTATAAGTAAGGTTATGTGTATGCTACACCTAGTGCATTCGTAAACACAAACACCTAGCTATGGACCATCTGTGGACACCTTAGGATATTTATTATATACTTGTTACATAATATCTTTTAAAAATAATATCTGTAACAAAATGTAAATGCACATTTCTGCATGAGCATTTTAAAAAGTAAGTCATGTGCTTCCTTTGAATTTAAGGAACCTCTTTAAATTCAAGTACGTGATGAGACAGCCCGCGCGTTTATTAAATATCCATTAAAAAATTAGAAGCAATAAAAATTCATCACTTCCAAATCAAGCAACAATAAGTATCTGATAGATTTCATCACTCTTAAATCAAAGACAAAATTACCACACATGCTGCTACAATACAGCAGTAGTTAGTAAAACTAGGTCTGATTTCCATAATCAAAATACGCCCGCATGTTGGTTTCATCCGTCCAAAATTGATTCAACGCAGAGAGAATTTATTTTACATTTATAATGGATTCATTAAAATTCCAAACAAAGAAGTTCCAATCAAGGACGGAAATATCCATATTTATCTCATTCGTTTACGTAACGATTATTTTAATATTTTCAATCTGTCGTTGTTTTCAATATAATATCCGCAACATCGCTCATCCGCGGTAATTTATCTTGCTCATATACAGTATGATCCAAAAATGATTACACATTTTACATTGTTTAAAATTCATCCAACGATTCTGTACATCTTTGCTGCAAATTTACAGATTTGGTAGATTCGACCATAATATTCTATATTGAAATCTATAGATTTTTTAAAATTGGTGTATCCTTTCATTTTAATTTAATAGTGTAGTTACTGTATCATTTACTTGCGTCTTAAACCCCATTCACATAAGCATTTAGTTTTAAGGTTTACATTTATGTTTACGTTCAAGAAAGTTTGAATATATTTAACTAAATACGAGCATTCATAGTGCTTGAAAGTGAGACGTGTGAATGCTTGTAAACATAAATGTAAACCTTAAAACTTAATGCTTATGTGAAAGAGGCTTTATTGAATATAATAAAAATTTAAAATTTAAACAGTGTTTAGTTCTGTATTAAATAGAAGAACATTTCTGTAAAAACTAGTTTATAATGGATGTAACCAGTTACTTATTTTGTATTCTGTTAAGTTGAACTCTAGACATAATGACACGGATCGGAAACATAGAAATCCTTTGTTCAACTTAATCCATTATAAACCAGCCTTGCAAATCACTTTTGGATAACTCTGTAAATGCAAGAAAACAAAAGAATAAAACTGTGAAAGGTACTCACGTTTGTGCTAAGCTGTGACGTCAGAGTGTGCACTTTTTCTTGAGCGTCCATTAGTTCTCGTCTGAGTTTCCGGATCTCGTGAGCTTGCTTTTCTTCCGCAGAGGAGTATAAACTTGAAGCAGTTGACACTAAACTTACAGATGAACCATGCACTGAAAAAAGAAGAAAAATTTGTAGAAATATGGAACATAGTAGTACGTAAAGAAGTAAACAAATGGGACGTAAATAAAAACAAATTTAAAACATTGTGAATTAAGTGACTTAAGTATTAATTGCAAATGGTAAAAATCTGCTGTGTCCACCACAGTACTTCCCCGACTATAAGTTTTAATAATTTATTTCGTAACGCCTTTAATTTTATGCTTTATTCAGCAAAATTTAAATAAATTTATCTTTCTTCAGAAACTATTTAAGTTGATACCAACTTGATTAAATATCGCATAAATGTCATTTTTTACATTTTACTAAACTCGTCTGCCCGAGAGCTTTAAATTGACACTAAACTCGGTATAATTTGAATAATGTAGGTATTAAAAAAAATTGACGATCTGTTAAATGTTATTTTTATCTTTCTAATAGAATTATTTTCCCGAGAGCTTTAATTTGATACCACACACGATAATATTTTAATAAAAATAAAATAAGTTGTATTTATAAAGTTGGTACCACTGGATGAATAAAAAAAATGTAATAATTTTTTTAGAAACAATTGACAATCGCATAAATGTTATTTTTTACATTTTTACTAAACTTATCTCCCCAAGCGCTTTAAATTGACACAAAACTCGATATAACTTGAATAATTTATAATAAAAAAACAATTGACGATCGTTTAATGTTATTTTTGATTTTCTACTAGAATTCTTTTCCCGAGAGCTTTAATTTGATACCACACACGATAGTATTATGATAAAAATAAAAAAGTTATGTTTATAAAGTTGGTACCACTGGTTGAATAAAGCTCATTAACGAACTTGAAGTCAGATTTTGGCTCAAGATCTTAAATATAAAATTTCAGTCCAAAATTCCAACGCGTTTTTAAGTTATCCAACATCCAGACAGACTAACAGACTAACAGACCGACAGACCGACTTTTTTTAAAATTATGTTTTTTGGGTTCAGTAGGGTCTAAAACGTGAAGATTCACCAAAATCTCGAACTGTCAAAATATCACGATTACAATACTTCCCTCTATTACATAGGTCGGGGAAGTAAAAATTGTGTATAGACATCAAGCATGGCACTGATTAACCCTTATCCAGGCAAGGTGAGTCCAACGGACTCAATTTAACATATTTAGCTATTATACTCATAATCCGGTAATAATCGATGCCGCTTTTAGAATTCTTTATGTGTTATGTTGAATTTGATGATAAATAAACATTTTTTTCTTGTTAATTATTTATAAATAAACAATTTTAAAAGGACCCCGCACAAAACCCTATGATTTTGGCCCTCGGTTAAATTGGCTGTAATTTCGATAAACAATAGATATTGGTGTGCTGATTAAAAGTCTCCATGGTGTCAGTATCAAAAGCTCAATAGATTTCGAATTAGAGTCATTTCATGAAATAAAGTTCATGAAAAAAAGTGCTATACTAGGGGTCGTTAGATAATAATAATAAACATAATAGACAGAATGAAAATAAGGCGGATCTTATTTATAAAAAATATGAGTTTAAGATGAAATATAACGTCTATAGGTAACTAATAAAGATAAAATAGTTCAACTTTTTTAAACAATAAATTTTTTCTGGTTTTAAAATAAATTTTTTACGTCTAAATCACGCTACATATTGACGTAATGACGTAATAGACAGATAACGGCATCAAAAGTTCATTTCCAGAATTTTTCGAAAAACCACTTTTCATTGATTTAAATTAGCCTGATTTTTCACATTGTCTTCATTAATGCGCTCCTTTGAAAAGAAATGTTTTTTTTTAATTGTCGATACTAAACATACTAAAATATTAACGTACTGAAACATACTTCGGATAAATACAATACCCTACTACGTGTATTTCGAGATACCTGTACATTCGGATGCCCACAGACCCGTAGTATAGCTCTTTTTTCATGAACTTTTTTTCATTAAATGACTCTAATTCGAAATCTATTGAGCTTTTGATACTGACACCATGGAGACTTTTGATCAGCACACCAATATCTATTGTTTATCGAAATTACAGCCAATTTAACCGAGGGCCAAAATCATAGGGTTTTGTGCGGGGTCTTTTGTAACGCAAACGGACCAGTTCGAGACAAACTTTTTTGACAAGCACAAAGCTATCGGATACCGGCTAGTGGTTAGAACAAGAGATTACAGCAGAAGGTTAGATGGAAGAATAACCATAACCAGGCTGGTTTATAATGTATGTAACCGGTTACTTATTTCTGTGTTCTGTAAAGTTGAATAAAGGCATTTCTATGTTACGGCCCCGTGTCAGTATAAACCGTAACAAAGAAATGCCTATAGTTCAACTTTACAAAATACAGCATAAGTAACTTGTTACATCCACAATAACAATCCAGTTTTTAGACTGAACCTTATCCACTGAGTCAATCAAAGTAAATATAAATTTATTAGAAAATGTACCAAGACTTCAATTTAATTTTGATTTAAGATATTTTTCGAAAACTCTGTCATACATTACTATTACATCACACATGAATTCTTTCATGCTCCTAAATCCTGAGAAAAAAACTCATGGTGAGAATTACTTGTCAAATAGCGGCACCGCTAAATTGAATCTTCAATGAGTCTTAGAAAAGAATTTCCAATTCATTGATAGCTTCAAAACAGTAAATTTTTTTAACCAGAATTCAGAACCATAAAATAATTTATGTGTGAACAGGGCTAAAGAAAGAAGCTACGGGAAGACAATAGTCTAGAGATTTTTCAAAGTACACATAATTCGTCATCCGTTGTTATTTTACCATTAATTAATTAAACACATAAAACCCCAGAATAAAGTAAAAACTTATGCTACGAGTAATCGGTGTTGACATTGCATCAAGTGATAAATTATAATTCCTCACCGTCGTCGTTCTTGGGTATGCTGTGCCTGGGCGTGGAATGCGTGGGCGAGAGCGGGAACGTCCTGGCGTTTCCTGGTGCAGGGCTCGTCGGTTGGGACCAGTGGCTCAACACACTCCCCACCGGGAGGCAGTAGTACGGTTCGGTGTCGGTTTCGGCGTTTCTGTGCAGCATCGACGGATACAGCTTTTCAGATTTCGTTGATCTGCAAAACGAGTCAGAATAGAACACAGAAATAAGAGGGGCAAAGGGGAGAAAGTAACACTGAAAGCAACACGACACTGTGCAGCGGAAGTGGTGCAGTTTTGCATTGATCTGAATTTTGACATTGAAGTACGTTTATATCAATTTACATAATACATTCATTATGTAGGTAACTGTAGTTACAAAAACCCCTCCTATTTATAATTCATTTATTATTATGACTACATTATTCAACATTGTTGTATTATGAGTCCATTATTCAACACTGCTGTATAAGGAACTAGGTACTGTAATCACACCAAAATAAAATATTAGGTTGAAATTTTAATAAATACAAATTTACAAAAAAAAATGTTGTATTTAAAAAGTCGAAGAAAAATAGTCGTATTTTACTCGCATATAATGGTTATAATTCACTCGGGTGATTATACACTTGCCTTCAGCTCATGCATACACTTTTATCCTCTTGAATTTAAGCCTATATTATGTGCTCGTTAAATAAAATAGGTGGGTACCATTATTTAGAGCGAAATGCTGCAATTTTGAAGGAATGATTTATAGCATTTTTTAAAACTAAGTAATTACTGTAGTAGTGAATTAAATACCAGCAGTAAAGTCAGATGAAGAGGTTTCATAATAATTACCAAAAAAATTAAAGTAGGGATGTAGTCATTTTAAAATGATACAGAAATCAAAAATAATTATAATACTTTGCATAACAATTAGAGGTGTTTGTTTACAATTTTGGAATATTTTGATTGATCGTAATTTTGGAGGTAATATGTGCATAAAATAGTATATTATATGCCAAAGGACTAAAGTGCATGATTTAATCCTAAGGGTGAAGTTTATTTCATGAGCCGAAGGCGAGAGAAATAGTTTAATGTTTAAAATAAGACACATTTTGTAATTTTGACAATACAAACTTGATGACAAAAATGTGTATATTTGCCGTAACAAATAGTACATATTTAATTAAAAACTGGATTAAATATGAAAATAATCCCACCTAGTTCAAATTAAGAACTTTAGTTCCTAAAAATAAAGTGCAAAAATTATATTTACATAATAAAAGAAAGAAATTCTCTGATTTTAACATAAGTCAGTGAAGATTTCAGAGAAACAATCTTAAATGGAGCAGACTACATTAATTAATACATTAAATTATTTGATTATAAATTAATTTGTATCATGATACAAACGCTTGACATTGCCAAATGTGATGTGTATCTTTATTGATTTTCGATCAATGCAAAATAAGGCCACACACATATTTATGAGACGAAGAACCCTCATAAATATTTTATGCTGTTTTTTTATACCTGGGAAATGTCCGATCTTTCAGATAGCTAAGTTGAAAACAAAACAATCATTTTAGACGAAACAAGAAATACATAAAACACCAGTAAAACATCATCTGTAATTTTGACAACACTTTATCTCAAAAATATAAAAATAACTTTTTAAAAATCGTGTCACATCGTACACGTGGGAGTCAACCACTACTGAAAATCACTGTATATGTGAATCACCCTGTATAATCCGTCTATTATATTTCAAGCAATTACAAACTTTCGAATTATACCAGTTATTTCATTATTTTTATTTTATGAATATATTATGGGCGATCCTTGATAAATAATACAAATTTTTTTGACAGAATAGAAAAAAATCATAAAAATACTAGAAAACGTAGAAATAATAACAAGTATATTAGACACGAGTAGTAGTAGTAGTAATTATTATAATAAATTATTTATTTGGATTTTGTCCTGTGTATAAATAAATAAAAAAATATAGACAGAACTAAACCAAAATCTTTATTGAACATTCTAAAAATATGCTCTATCAGTACCTATTGAAAAATTCAGAAATAGTATGAATTCTTGTAAATTATTTTAAGTTTTCAATAAGTGGTTGACCCTTCGATGTTCCAAGCCTATAAAATATTGACAAAAATATCTACCTGATGCTATTGCTTCTGCTGAGCCTCGAAGGCGAATCCCGAAGCAATCGAGCATGAGTTAGGCTACTTCTATGTCCAGGCAAACTTGATAAACTTTCCATACTATCCGTTTCTGTCAAACGGGGAGCTACCGAGTAGGTGTTACTGAAAATCAAACAAAAACATCGCTATATTGATCTGTTTGCTTATTCCCTAATGTGCAAGTTTTAATTCAAAAGTTCTGACACCAAACTTTCATATTGTGAGAGCTTTTGCAAATGAAAAGTGAAGTTTTGTTTGCTGTGTGAAAATTGTTTTGTCGTGTCTAAACTATTTATTTCGCTGTTATGTTTACAATAATAAAGTTATGATCAGATAATATTGACTACAAATGTTGCTGTTTCACAACAATACAGATGAATCAAAAGATCAAAACTACAAACACAACTTTGCTTTGTCTCAAATTTTGTTCATTTATGTTTCACGAGATACATCTACGTTTTGTAAGTTGCTGTGTAACAATTCGTAACTTTGAGAAAACTAGGCATAGCTTGTTCAACAATCATTTACATCAAATAATTTAATAATAAATACATTTCTTTTATTTCATAGTTACATAAAGTAAGCCGCAAAATAAATTTTACGGCTTATAACAAGATCATTGCTAGGTAACCTCATTTATAAAATAAAAATTTATACCTTTTGAGAAGAAATGGTATGAAATAAAATATTACACGACACGAATTACACCAAAACTGTGAACACGGCTTAAAAGACACAATTTTGAGGTTAAAATTGAATTAAATAACTGCACGATTCACTAATTTGTATAAAAGCACATGACAAACAAACTAAAAATTAAATCAATATTTAGCAATTACGTGCAGTTCGTTGATAATAACGTTCCTTTGTTGTAACTTCTAAATAATAACGTAGTAAGTACAAAATACACGCGTATAAATTACTGCTTTGTACGCACTTACTCACAGTAACTATTACCTCCTTGACTAATACAATAGAATAATTAAACAAAATTTATAATCAATATAAATATTTTAAAATTGCGTAATACTGTTATCTTATAATGGAGTCAAAACAAAATGGACAAAAATTATTTTTTGTATCAACACAGTCTCGTCTACCGGACAGTGATTCAAAATTATAATTTTGTTTACATAATTGTTGTTGAAAGTTGTAATTGTAAAACAATATAATTTGATTTATAAATACGTGTTTTAAAAGTTTCTTCCATTAATTAAACTTAAATATTTTGTTAAAATGCTTGTACAAATTGCAAAATAATTTAAAACAAAGCAGCTAAAAATATTAGTGTAGCTTTAGAAATGTATTACCCCTGTCAAACATAATTATTGTGTAGGCACAATAATTACAGATTTATGTATTATTTGTAACAATTTAACAAATAAGTAAATAAATTTAATTTAGGATCCAAGAATATAAATATATTTAATATAAAAAATAATGAACTTTAAACCTTTTTATATAAATTGTTCTAAAATTAAGTTCAAATCTTTAAAAAATATAGGTTTTCAAACATAGAGCATCCAGACCTCTAAATTCCGTAGTTTCGTCCACAGTTATACTTTCTTCCAATTTATAAGTCAGTAATAGTTATTTATACTATAAGTGAGGTAGGTTTTATCTTACAACGCGAAGTTCTACATTGAAGTACGACGCGAAACGGAGTTCTTCAATAAAACTCAAATAAAATCGAGCGAAGTACAAATACCTAACGCTTTTTGTCAATTAGCCTTAGAACAACCGCTAACAGATGGCGCCAGCAAGTGTCAAATTTAAAATTAATCTGTTTTTATTTATTTCATACTGTTTTGAACAATAAATTGTGTAAACTAGCGTTTTTGTAGGCTTTCCTTTTTTCATTACAAAGCAACTTACAAATTTGCGTTGCGGTAAAATCATGACATGTGTAAAATCGCAACTACCATCAACGATGTGTGATAGTTACACTTCATGGGGGCAAAATTGAAACAAATCTCTCGTCACTCACCTATGCCTAAGCCACGGAGCGTAGGGACTGTTGGGATCAGCAGCCTGCGTGTCCGACAAGCTGCCATCACTAGCTTTGGGTCTGTTCTGCCTGAGGATCAGACTGTACTCCTGTCCAGCGCTCTTCGGCAGACTCTGACTGCCCATCATCAGCCGCTCGCGCACCGACTGACTCAACTGGCTCGCCGCTGTGCCCGACAGCGAATAGCTCTTGTACTGCGGGTTGGCTTCTGTGGAAGAGAAGAGTTAGAGGATGGTGAAGAAATCATTCATACTTAAAATAGTGTGAAATTGAACGTTACTTGATTGTGGGGATGAATTAGTAAAAACGCTACTGGAATGCAGTCAGATAAATTTATTTTCCTCTAAATCGACCGATTTCAATGCCTCATGTGTCATCCTCAGGACTACAAATTACATACAGAAAAAAAGAGACTAAAATTGTATTCAATCCATTCACTCTCTTCTTTTTTCTGTGTGATTTGTAGTCTTGAGGAACTGGTCGAATTGGAGGAAATAAATTTATCTGACTGCATTCCAGTAGCGTTTTTACTAATTAAAATAGTAGTATATTAAGACTTAAGCGCGGTAAGTGCAGTACGAAATGCACATAATGTCCGTGATGCTTATAATATATTTTTGCACGATCGGTCATTTTAGCGTTTACTGGCTGTTTCCAAGGCAAACTAAGGAAGTAGGTTTTGTTCACAAATTACAAGGCGGTAAGTACTAAACAAAACCTACTACTACCTCATGGAAATAGAGACAGTAAACGCTAAAATGATCGATCGTGCAAAAAAATTGTAAATAATAATATATTTATTGCACAAAAGTGAGTACAATGGGAAGGAATTCAGCGATTTAATGGATTACTTTATTTACTTTTCTAGGTTATTTTAATTCTAAATGTTTTTAGACATCAACACTGCTAAAACGTAATTTTATAAATGTAGATACATTTATAGTTTTGGCGGCCTACACGCCAACAACGGTCGCAACGTTTGTCGGTGACAACGGTACATGATGTAATCTTGGCTTTAATATTTCATTTGATTTCATTCATAGTAAACCAGATATCCATTATGCAATCTCAGTGGTATCAAAGATGTACTCTCAGCGCAAAAGTGTCCTTTAATTCGTAAATTTATGAAACAATATTTGTTAAAAAAAATACTATAAATATCAAAACATATGTACGAAATTGAAAACTTTAACTGAATCTTTTTCTTAATGGTGTATTTATTTTAAGTTATAAATAAATAATTTTATGATTTATGATTGACTTACTGTGCGGTTGTAAATCGCTTGAACATGTTTGGGTTCCGCCTGATACTTTGACTTTTGTGCGAGGTACGGCAGATACTTGGGCGGTTTTGTTGTTGTTGCCTGGTTGGGGAACACCCCCTGAAAAAATAAAAAATAGAATTAATTACATGGCATAAATGTTCAACAGAATTTAATAAAAATGTGAATGTAAATAAATAAAAAGGCTTGTCATGAAATGATTAATATTTTGTTAGGAATATTTCATATAAAACAAGAAATAAAATTAACTTTTAAAAAATTGGTACTTTGAATAATATTTTAACAGTAAGAGTGTGAAAATTAAGGCTTGATATACAATTTTTTGTTTGAGTAAACACCAACAAAATAGTATAATCGATTTATTTTACCCATATTTACAATGAAGTAAAAACAACAAGTTGCGTGTATCATAAAAGGGAGTAGCACGCAAATATTAAAAAATCAACTAAGTATTCAAAATTGCCTAAGACTGAATCTGACATAGATTAATTATGTACGTTGTGGTTGTACGATTCTTACACAAAGCCCACGTCTATATTTATTAGTCATCCGTCATGTTTTAATAAAGAAGAAGTACAGGTGGTAAATTAAAATTTCATGAAAATCATGAGTCATACCAAAAAAATAAAGGGCGCCTCTATATTTCATTAGTCTTCACCTTTTTACTCATCATGAAAGTTTCAAAACAAGAAAATGAAAAATATTGGTCTAAAAATTGAAATAAGTTGGGCTTGCTTTTGTTGTAGGATTTTGGACTTTAGAGTTTTGAATGAAGTGGTGTTTGAACAAAACAGTTTATGAATAGAACAGTGTTTGAATTTTAGAATGTTGAGCGCGTTTCCATTTACTATTCATGCGTCCATCCATTCAAACGCAGATATTGAGATAGTGACCAAAACGGGTTCAGAGGTCCTTAAACACTGCATTAATTTCTTTTTATGATTCCTTTGGTCTGCTTTTAAACTGATACGAGGATCGTTTTAGCTCTCTCTCACAGTGGAGAATAAACGCAATCATGTGGTCGACTCTGAGGCTGTTTTGGCACTTTTCCGTCACAATCCTGAGAATTTTCTGCGTCGATACATAACTGTGGATGAAACATGGATACATTACTACACTCCAAAGACAAAACAACAGTCAAAACAGTGGAGTTTTGAAGGCGAATGGTCTCCGAAGAAGGCGAAGACGGTGAAATCGGCTTCCGAAATCCTACTTTTAGGACGGCTTAAAAAATTTGGAAAACCGCCTAGAAAAATGTATAGAGCTAAGGAGATTATGTTGAAAAATGAAAAAAAAAATCTGACGTGGCCATCACACAACCTTCCGCCATATCTAGACTTTAAACAGAAATGTATACGTGCAATCCGGTGCCCATTTAAAATATACAAATAAAAATTTTAAATATTCAAACACAGAAATTTGCATCACCTGAATAAAAAGATTCATTCACAGGAAAACTCTGCTGTGTTGAAGCCATCCTCCGTTCAATTACTACATTTAATATCTTACTTAGGACTTATATAGCGCTAGTATGCCAACTTGTCACCCGTCTCACCTGTCAATATTTTTTACGCAGAAACAAAAATCAACCGATCATGGATTACAAGATATCAACGTTTTATTTGATAAATTTATTTTTTAAATTTTACTGCAGTTCTTTAATGCTACCAGATAAAGACAATTTTTTTATAACGTAAGTTGCAAATAACTTTTCCTCTTATTCTCATTACAAATAAATACTATATTTTTCCAAATTTATATACAATTTTGACAATTAACCTTTTCAATCTTCAAAAAATATCACTTTCGATGAAGATATTTGTACCAAAATCTAGGAAGCTCTTCCAATTTATATACAAATGTTAAATACCAAATATCAAAATTTTCGGGTAATTCGTATTTGAGTTATGCGACTAACAACCCTTGACCACACACACACACACACACATACACACACACATACACACAGACATCATCGTGAAACTATCAAAAATGAGTTGTAAGGACCCTAATTCGTGCTCATCCACTAAAATTTCACCACCCGATTTTTTGCATGATTCCAATACCTTCCTTTACAGGTAAGCGGAAGGTAAAAATATACCCAAAAAAATTATATAAGGACTTATTGAACGACCCTCGTAGATTGACTTATACTGTATAATTATTATAAAAGCTCACCTTGCTGCGTCTGTACGGTCCCATTAGCACTATTCCTCTTGACATACCCGAAGCTCTGGGGCACGCGAACCTTGGCGCTCTTCTCCTTCGGGCCGTGGGGGCTGCTGCCGCTGCGGCGCTCGCGCTCGCGGCGGGCGCTGGTGGGACTGCTGGGGGCGGGCGCCGGCGGGGGCGGCGGCGGCGACCCCACGCCCGGCGAGTCCGTGTAGCGCTTCCACTGCTTGGCCTCGGCGGCGGCCGAGCCGTTGCGGCGCGAGGCGGCGCGCGGGCCCCCTGGGGGCGGCTCCTCCGCGCGCCGCCGCGACGACTGTTCTGTCAGCACGCTGAGGCCGGGGGCCCGAGATGCCACGCCACTGGAAATCATAGCAAATTATAATTAAATGCCCTAAATCGTAGCGATCGCTTAACGAGTACATAATGTAGGCTATAATTCAAATTCAGGAGGATGAAAGTTTATGCACGAGCTGAAGGTATAATTATCAGAGCGAATTAAAGACATTATGTGCGAGCGGTGCGAGTCAAATACTACGTTTTATGAATTGGAAAATAATATCATTTATTTATTATGAAAATAAATATTGAAAAACATTAAATTAGCAACTTGTCGTCATATAAATTATTATGACAACAAATTGCTACATTTTTATTATTCATTGTAGGTATTTCAATATTTATTTTGATAATTAAACTTGAGGCAAATAGAATTGCTATCGAAACAGATGATTATTATCTTTTAATAGTTATTTGTTTAACTAGGCAAAAAAATATTAGATTTGCTGCCGCGGTTAGAGTATCATAGACGAGGCGCAGCCAAGGCTATGAATCTAGCCGCGGCAGCAAATCTGTATTTTTTGCCATGTTAATGTTAAACACATTATTCTTTCGGCGATTAGTTATTAATTAATATTAATTTAGTGATTATTTTAAATATATTGATAGGTATCGCAATCAAATTATGTTGCTATGCGTATGTCGACAGTTGCTATGAAGAAAGAAAATAGGTTAGGTATGTTGATGAATTTTATAATGTCAAATTTGTTGATTCACCATAGTAACAATTACTTTTGCTGCCTAGGCTTTTTTACTATTTTTGCTACCTAGGCAGCAAAATAAGTGACACTTTGCTGACTGTCAGCTGTCAAAAAAAACCACTTTTAATGTCAATCACCGAAAAAATAAATTGAATTTTGAAGACTGACACTCTGATATTATTTTCCAATTCATCTACCTACCTAAACAGTCAAGAAAAAGAAATTCACTACGTTTTATGTACGACTTTTACGGACTTTCAAATATAACGTTTTCCGAGACATTTATTTTTATTCATTAAAAAATATCTTGAAAAATATGAACCTAACCTCACATTTTGGTGCGATACAGTTCATCATTATCGATCATTATACAATACTGTTGAATAATAGACTCATAATACAATAGTATTTAATTTATTATGAATTCATAATACAATAGTGTGTCTTATGGAAGGGTTTATCTTACTACAGTTTCGTACAATAATGAATGTATTATTCAATGGCCGTAGATAAATATATTTTACATAACCGAATCAGCATGAGTAACTTAAGATGAGTTTATTTAAATATGAGTTTAAACTTAGTAAAGCATTTATAATGTACAAGCTACAAGGTGGTTTAAGGTTTGTTTATTACTTATACCTTTTATTATACTGTACTAAAGCTAACTAAGTCGTACTTGACTATGTGTTTTGTGTTGATTTGTTCAATTTATAAAAGATATTTTGCATAGAAAGCAACAGAACTAAAGTTGGTTCGCTTGAATAAGAATTAAATATTATTATAAATAATTTGTTTCAAAAAATACATTTTCTTTTGCATAATTTAAAAAAATCTGTAACGGACCTCTAGAAAATGGAGTTGCTTTGTATCCCTACTGTGGTTTATAAGCTAAAGCAAATTCAAAATAAAAATTGAACTTCAGGTGCTATTGGGTGCTATAGCCTATATCTATAGGTAGGTGAAATCGGATGAGGCACACAATCACATAAATAAATACTGAAATTTATTAGGTAGGTACTATTACTGTTGCGGTCTTAATTGGCGTAATGTGTAAACTTCGTTAAACTGTAAATAGAGGTTAAATCGGGTAAAATGCAAACCTGCTTAGTACTAATGGAATTTCAATATTAAGTTGACACGACATGCAGCTGATTTTTATCTAGGTATAATATTTAAAAAAATCACGACAAACTCAACAATTAGTGTTAATATTTATATTACGTGTAAATTGGCTGCGCTGTAAAGAATGTTATTTATTTACTTATTAAGTATGTAGGTAGGTAAGGTACTTGCTGTTGTGCTAAACCGATGCTAAACTCTTGCGTGTAACATATACCTACCTCTGTACCTACTGCAAAAATTTATTATTCAATATTATTTAAATTCCTAGTCATTATTTAAAAAATAAAAGGCGTTTTCTCTACCCCATGCTTATTAAAATTGTTTGGCTATCGTTAATTTTAATGTACCTATAAAATTAAAATTGAGATGGTTTCAATTAAAATTACCGTAGATTTTTAAAAATTTGATAAATGAATTAGCCTCTAATTTTAATTCAAGAATCTAGATACATAAAAGTTGTATTCTAATGCGATACGTAATTGTATTTTTGTTTGATTGTAAATTTATAAACTGTACATATTTTAAAGAAAACAAAAAAATATAATAAATTTGAAATATATCAGTGTGTATCAATCAAATACAACTGCGAATATTGAGAAAACGTCAAATGACAAATAAAACTAAAGGAATGAGAATGAATAGTTTTTAGCTGACAAAACATAATATTGGATTTCTGTTTTTATAAACAGATTTTGTTCACACCTGTTCCTTCAGGTGCAATAACCTAACTAGACGAGCTATTTCGCATTATCATTTTTATATTATAAACAAAATACATAAATAAATTAGTTTTAATTAAATAAATACTAATATAGTGGTAATTAAATTCATCAGAATTTTTAGCAATACAATAACTAATCGTTCAACAATGAAGCAAATGCTAGAGCGCAATAAGAATTGTTTTGCTTTATTACTCACAAGATTATTTCCTGCCAATAAAACAAATAAGTTATAAGTTGCACTAAACCACAGACTCGATGACAACTTTATTTTTATTTGCAGATTGCAAATTGCAAGTAGGCGTAGCAGCAATCTTATGCATTAAGAAATAAAAATAATCACATGGCAGATTACACAACAAACTTATATCACAAATTGAAACTGATTGAAGTACAAAGCATCTTTTATTTAACAAGCCGATTAATTAAAACAAATGCAGCTACTTACTACAATTAAAGTCACTCTTCTTAAATATATCAATTCCGTCAATACCGGGTGCGTTTTTTAACTGTCAACTAGAAGGCGGGACGCAGACATTTCAAACCTAACCACTCGTTCTCACAAACCGCACTTCACACTAGTCGCCAGCCACCACACAAATAATTTCTCTCACGTATTTGAGTATTGTTAGACGTTTTTGAATATTTATTCCTACTTAATTCAAATCGTGTTGCTCACAGACAGTTAAGAACAACACGAACACTTCGTGCCCGTCTGGCGTCGCGTAAAATCAATGTGAGCGCGCATGCGCGCCCGGTGACAGCTGGCTGACTTCGTGAGCTGTCGGGACACTTCGCGGAAGATCGGCTGCGCGGGTCGCGTGTGAGTGTGATTCATTCAGCAATCAAACCGTGAAAGACTGTACGGGTGTTTTATCATTCGCCACCCCCTCTGATGCACAATGTTGCATGTGAATGCAATGTTTGAATGCGTATGCCATGTGGTTTTGTACTCTTGATTTTTCGGCTGATGAGGGTGTCGGAGTATTGTGTTTGACACGAAATTTGAGAGTGTGGTTTCATTTACAGTCAGAACAAAAATTCATTTCTTAATGTTACCACGCAGTTTTTTGTTAATGTCTAATCAGATACTGATTGAAAAGGCCTTTTTGTAAATGAGAAAAAATGTGGAACAAAAACAGAAGCAACTTAGCTCAACGTTAATAGTAATTTACATTTTAAGTGCGGTAGGATTTATTTTAAAACGCGAAGTACGGCGCGAAGTACCGAGGGATGTACAAATACCTAACGCACACATTACGTATTATTTATATTTTTGATCGACATATTTTTATTTAAAATATCGTAATTTCTATGAGGTTTAATGAGGTGCATTTGAAATTTGCACTAAAATTTCCTTCTTTCAAGTAGCCTTAAAACAACTGCTAAGAGATGTCACATTTTAAAATAATAGTGTTTTTGTAGGATTTCTTTTTATTACAAAGCAACTTTTTTAATGGTCTATTAATGCAATAAAATTAATTGTTCTTTACCGAACAATATGCGATAAAGTCGCATAAAATCGGTAAAATCGCAACTACCATAGACGTCTACGATGTGTGATTGTTATGTTTACATTTCCGGAGGCTAAAAGCAATTTAAAAACATTGAGAAATTTTTATAAGCGGGCATAGAGTAATACTTTACCGACCTAGTCGCAGAGCGTTAAGTACATATTTATTGCTATTGGATGTTAAGTTTATTAAACCACCGTTGCTATTATATAAATCAAAATTCTAAAAATACAATAATTTATTACGTTTTTTTGATAATTGTTCTTATTCACGGAAGTAAGTAATAATCTTTGTCCACAGGTATTGAATAATACATTCATTATATTTGTTTGCAGTAACGAGTATTACATAAATAAATTTAACAGTGTAATAAATTGAGTTCATTTTTTATATGATCGTAGATAAAGTACCAGCAATGGAGCACTTTACTTGCGTGTAAAGGATATTAACCACTCGAATGAATTATGATATTACGAAACTTGTGTCTCAGTCCTCAGTAATGTTAACATTTATTTCCATATGAGTAATAGCCATAAATAACTCTTTTTTACCTTCCGCTTATCTGTAAAGGAAGGTATTGGAATCATGCAAAAAATCGGTTTGTGAGTTTTAAGTGGATGAGCACGAATTAGCGTCCTTACAACTCATTTTTGATAGTTTCTCAATGATGTCTGTGTGTGTGTGTGTGTGTGTGTGTGTGTGTGTGTGTGTGTGTGTGTGTGCGTGCGTGTGCGTGTGCGTGTGCGCGTGCGCGTGTGTATGCGTGTGCATGTGCATGTGCATGTGTGTGTGTGTGTGTGTGTGTGTGTGTGTGTGTGTGTGTGTGTGTGTGTGTGTGTGTGTGTGTGTATGTGTGTGGTCCGGGCCGATGCCGGATGTCGCATAACTCAAATACGGATTACCCAAAAATTTTGATATTTGGTATTTTACAATAGTATACGAATAGGAAGAGCTCATTAGATTTTGGTACAAATATCTTTACCGGAAGTGATATTTTTTGAAGATTGAAAAAGATAATTGTCAAAAATTTATATAAATTTGGACAAATATAGTATTTATTTGTAACAAGAATAAGTGGCAAAGTTATTTGCAACTTACGTTATAAACAAATTGTCTTTATCTGGTAGCATTAAAGAACTGCAGTAAAATTTAAAAAATAAATTTATCAGATAAAACGTTCAAATCTTGTAATCCATGTTCGATTGATTTTTGTTTCTGCGTAAAAAATATTGACAGGTGAGACGGGTGACAAGTTGACATACTAGCGTCATATAAGTCATAAGTAAAATATTAAATGTATCTTTTGATTCAGGTGATGCAAATTTCTGTGTTTGAATATTTTAGATTTTTATTTGAATATTTTAAAGGGACACCGGATTGTATACGTATACATTTATGTTTATAAGTCTAGATATGGCGGAAGGTTGTGTGCAGGCCACTTCAGATTTTTAATTATCTTGTACAATCATTGTAAATATTTTTTCAATTTTGTGAACTATTGTTTTTCAGGAATAAAGAGCGATTTATCAATCTTATTGTGATTGTTCATGGGTAGTTAACTACCATTTTAAGCTCTAGATAGGAACAATTTTATTATTATTTTGTTTTGAAATTAATATAGGTAAGTGCTAAAACGTAAAATCAGTTTATCGAATTTTTAAAAATGTATTTGATTAAAATTCTTGGCTGTTGCAAATGATTTTAATTAAAAATTAAATTGTTTTAATGCTCTTTAAATTTCATTATGTTTAATTGACTCAAACACTCAACATCTCGAACAAAATAATTGATTGTGGCAGTTTCCATTATTTGTATTTTTATTAATTTGAATTTCTAATTAATAAACACAAGCGAGGAGAATAAATAACATTAATGACAAAAGATCAAAAGAAAATAATAAAAGTTATCATTCTCGCAAACATTGTGAGATAAAACTGATTTATGTACATTACAAACATAAGGAGGTTAAAGATATCTACGAAACATGTACTTATCTTCTGTACAAAATAAACACTTACTCATAAAAAAACCCTCACTGAATATACACCAAACCCTTGAAATATAAACTAGGGGAAACTGATTCCCCCTGAAGCGAGAAAATAATCAAAAACAAGTGACGAGCGTTATCTGCAAAGGTCAACGCATCGCGAAGTGCAAAGATCTGTTTATTTATTGAGAAACAAAAAGCCATTAATGTGGCTATTATTATAACCTCAACGCATCAGTAGTCGACATAAACAGTTGACGTTCGGTTGTCATGACAACGTACCAAACAAACATCCGAAACGCATTTCTTCACTAAATAGTTGCACTACATGAAAGGCGGTTTCGCATTACATGGTTCAGTAAAATAAAAATGTTATGGGACAATTATTATGTTTATGTACCTGGTCATTTATAAATATGTAACTTACAGAAAACAATTGAAGATATTTTTAAAAGTTAGATTAGGAAATGGGTTCAACACATAATGTAAATAATAAAATTCTATAATGCGCCTTACCTATGTACCTCCGCATTATTTAAAACTATTGCAATAAAAGAAAGACAGAAGGTATTATATGTTATCCTACTCATTGAGATCGTGCGTCTATATAATTTGTGCATTGAAATTTAATTACCTACTGTAAAAAAGTAATTTTTTAAAAAATAAGTAAAATTCATGAAAATGCTAAATTATTGTGTGCTCTCACTATTATTAATTAATATAATTTTCAAATTTCTCCTAATATCTCTATTACTGTACATAAATATATCTGAAATTTCGAATTGGAAACATCAGTTTGGTAGTAATTGGTATCTCAACAAAGTGAGATAGAAATATATCTTCTATCGCGTATTTCTTGCAACATCCAGTGGACCTTTAGGCTTTAGGCTCATTATATAATTTTATTATTTATATGGTTCAACAACAGAAAATAAAAATCTAGTAGGTATATTCGTACACAGGAAAATGCAACACAAGAAGTTGCAAATCTACAAAAATTCATAAGTATTAACATAAATGCATCAAAAGATACATTCACACATTCACAGGAAAATTTAAGTCTAGAATTTGAGATTCGGCAAATGCAAACCAAGATGCAAACACAGAAAATTTAGTCAAAACCGAATATGTGGGACTCAAGAATGGTAGTGGTTAAATGGATTGTTCATTTAGTTTAATTTATTCTAATAATGTGTGTCCCCTTTTGTTGAAGAGACAAACTAGTTTTCTAGTTTTGAATCTTCCTGTGTTTGCATTTATGCCGAATCTAAAATTCTAGATTTGAATTTTCCTGTGATTGAATATATCTGACACTTATACATTTTCTAGATATGTATCTTCTGGTGTTGCATTTTCTTGTGTATTAATATTCTTGAATGGACAGCCGTTAGATTAGTTACTTAGGCCTTATGTCTCTTATTTCGAAAATTATAATTTAAGATCTAATTAAATAAATATATTAAGCTAGATTCAGAGCTACCCACTTATAAGTATAAGTGGCTAATTTAACCAATCAGCGCTCAACGTTCTCACTTATAATTGAAATTTTAATTTTGTGGAAGCCCTGATTGGTTAATTTAGCACTTATACTTATAAGTGGGCCGGTCTGAATCTAGCTTTAACTTCCATAAGTACTAAATATAGTATTTTGAGAAATATCGTAGAAATCTCAATTAATCCGGGAACTTTTAGTTACAAAATGCAACCGAATTGGCGTCGGAGATATTTTTTAACAAACTAACTAACTAAAGTTTAATAAATAGATAATATACATTTTATTACTATTACTCTACTAAATATTATATCTTGTAAAATTTTGTGCAAATATCAATTAGTAATACCGGGACTTTTGATTTAATGCAACTAAAACGGCATAAGAGATATTTGTGCAACCAGTATTACATTTAAGACAAGCAACTGGCCAGTTTAAATAAAGGAACTAAAATCTAGAGTACTAAAATCTAGCATCTGTTTCCGAATTTAAATAAAACAGACTTTATTTAATTCTGTACTTTATAACACCTATTTGCAGTATTTTCTGTAGATAATTAAATTAAGAAAGTTCAGTGCAAGAAAAAACAAATTTCCCAAGTTAAAATACTTCTTAATTAACTCTTTATAGGGCAAACAAGCGTGTTATTCTTAAAGATTTTCTTCCATGTAATATTTCTCTCGGATAAAATTAATGTAATCCTTTCAAAAACCGTAGCCCGTAGGTTGCGCATATAATTTGAATAATTTATTTATCCGCGTAAGTGGCGAGAAAGTTTGAGAAGTGCAAGGGCGGGATTAATAGCCACCTGTCTGCACCACTGAAATATTCATAATGTCTCGACATTTCAACTAATCTGTAAAAGTTTCTTCCTCAAATAACTTTCAACTTCAATTGGAATACTTAATAAATATCGCGATCAAAGGTTATAAAGAAGATTAAACGCGATTTATATTAATGCCACCGTATTCGTCTTGAAGATCGTCATAAATTTATAGTAGGTATAAAGTTTCAGATGTTACGAGAATGCATTTTGTATCATACACGAGTATCGTAAAATTTTATGTTAGAGATTTACATAATATACAAATCAGCAATTTTAGAATGTATCGTAAATTCAAATATTATATAAATTTAATCATATTACAGTCCACAATTTTGTTATAAATATTTTATGTGAAATTCAATATTATATCAAGTAGCTATAAAAATAAATGTACAGAATTATTCACTATAGTACATTTTATTACTATTTCAGAAGATGCAGGCACATATTTCATAACTGTTTTTCCGTTAAACCTTATTAATGTTGCGCATTATTAATACAAAAAATCGCAAAGCAATGTTTCCTCTTAGATTACTTTATAAATTTATTACTGAATTGATGGAAATAACAACAACCTATTTTATTAAGGTACTAAAATTAGAGTACCTTTTACGCTATGATTTTTTATTAAGAACTATGTAAAGTCCAATATCTGAACTATCAATGTTTTTCATGTTAAATAAAGCTAGATATTTATTTTGATAAAGTAAAGTCGATTAATTTTCTTTCTGTTTTGCTAAGTTCAAACATCAAATTTGATCACGAGATAATGAATTTACGGTTGAATTATTGACGTTATAAGTTTCTGATCCCTAACGTTTTTTTTCCGTATTTTACTTCACATTTGTAGTTAGAATTGTTGTTATTATTTCACAAAAAAAAACAATAATCACTTTTAAATTTCAATCAAAGTTCAGAATTGATCAAGTTTTATTTTCAATTTATTGTTGTGTGTTAAACGAAAAATGTCACCAATTTTTCTTGGCCAATAACTTGATCAATTTATTGACGATTTTTTTTCTACAATTATTTCGGAATTCTAAGGATTTTTCCTTAGTTTTGTCGTTGCCAATTTTTGTGTTTACCATTTTCATTTTAATAAAAGATACAGCTGGTATCAGTAGGTTGGTACTATTAAAATTTTCATAATATATTGAAACAAATTTGATGTGTGTAAAAAGAACTAAGTCGATTTTACACGACTGAATTTATTAATCAATAAATTGATCAATTTGATCTTCAATTTCTTCATCAATAAATTGCCAAGTAGAAAAAATCAAGTTATTCTCAATGTATTATGAAAATTTTCATAGTACCAACATCTGCGATACCAACCTACAAAACTTAGAAAAAAAATATCCTAGAATTCCTTAGAAAATTGTAGAAAAATAGAACATTTCGTCAATAAATAAATCAATCAATAAATTTTTTTGGTGAAGAAACAATAATTGATGAAATTTTTCGTATTACACACAACAATAAATTGAAAATAAAACTTGGTCAATTTATTGATCAATAAATTGAATCCTGTAAATGGCAATTTATTGATAAAAAAATTGAAGTTTAACTTGATCAATTTATTTAACTGTAGGCATTTCTATGTTACTTAAGGGGGTTTTATCGCTCAGCGCTGCTAGATCACAAATCCTCGTTATTTCAGGTATCCGCGCTGATAGCCTATGTTTTATGAGCACATGTTGTCTCTATTTATCTAATTGCTATGTTTCGCTCCATTTTTGTTTAGAAAATACTCAATTTGATTGGCTAGTGCGCATACAATTTTTAAATTTATTTAACAAATTACTCGACTATTATTTGAAAATTTTATATAATAATGTGATATAAACATTTAAATTTACAATGCAATCAAACTTACGAAGAGTTTTTTTCAGAATTACTGTTATTTAATTGTTTATAAATAATAATAATAACAATTTAAAAAATTCGACAACGTAGCTAGATTTTTACTGCCTTTATTTTTATATGGTATTTTTGTTAGATTTATAGGATTAATAGGTTGGGAGTAATTTGTTAAATACTTTTTTACTGTGATAAAAGCCCCTTAACACAGAAATGACTTTCTTCAACTTTACAGAACACATAATAATTCACCGGTTACATCAATTATAAAACATCCTTAACCCTGCATTAGACTTATCTTACGTGGTTTACGTCATAAACAAAAAATAATATCTCACTCACCCGTTACTCAGATGTGTCGGCATAGTCTGCAACCTCCTGGCATAAAGCGTCCCTCCCTCCGACATATACCCGTCACAAATCTCATTCCTCACTATCGGATTCCTCAGAACTTCACCATCACTTAAATAACCATTCGCAATAGCAATCTCACAATAATCCGCGCCACCATCAGGCTGCACCCGTTGATGAGGATAATGACCTCTAGGGCCCCGTGCCGGAAGGGTCAAATTGCTACAATATCCCCTCAGAAGCGGCCGCATGGGCTGAACATTCATAGAAGTGGGTTCTTCTTCCTGTGAACCTTCTCGAAGATGGTTCACTTCTTTAGTGAGGTGTTGCACGACCTTTTCTTCTGGTATGGGGGGCGCTGGTTCTACCGGAGCAGGTGGTGGAGGAGGTGGTGGTACTTCTGCTGATTCGTTTAAGTATCCTTGTGGTTCTTTTCTGTTCGGGATGATAGGATGTTCCGAACCACTCTCGCTGCTGGGTTTGTAGATGACGCTACTTTCGCTCGAGTTGCTGTGTTGGCCGGTAGAGGCGCTGTGGCTGCTTTCTGACAGTTGGCTGGTGATGTCACTGGGCATGGGGGATACCATCGCCACTGCTTGTTGCTTGGGACCAGCTTGAAGACCGACCTGGAAAAATTAAATGTTATAACTTAGTTTTTAGGTTAGGGGGAAGGTTATACCTGTGAGCCTTCTCTGGAAATTGGCACGGAGTTAGGGGAAGATTTGACGGATGTCGGAAGCGGATGTGGAGGACGTTCTTCTTTTATTGGCGTTTTACTTGTGCCTTTGATAGCTGCCGTTGGTTTGGGGATTCCTGTACCAGGGCCTGTAAGCATTGTTGGGCCATTTTGAACCGGAGTTGATCTGAAAAAATAAATAAATATTTATAATACGCACTGAAATTTTTTTTCGTAAGGGAGAGATGCCAGAAAACAGTCAACAGTTTTTGTTTTGTTAAACATAATATTCATGGAAGTGAAAAAATTTGATTTGATTAATTTGATTAATTTTAGAAAAACATCTATATTTTAGTAGAAAAGTGTGGATAACTCTTCCCTTAATCTTATTTTCTCGCATTTTTGAGATATTTTGTTTTGAGATTGTTAAATTTAAAATTAATGTTTAGAGATTATTTATCTTACATTTGTATAGCATGTGACATAAGCGCCATGTACATGTACACTACACATATAAAACAAATTACTATACGTAATTCCACATTCTAGGTTCAGTGCGATAAAGATCGGCAATGTTATTCTTATGGACGTTTTGTGTACTATGTAGGCAATTATCTAGTTCCTTGTTTACAGTTGGATTCTTTGAAGATTCTTTCATGCTTCTGAATCCTGAGAAAAATAATCCTGATGAGAATTGCCTGTCAAATATCGGCTAAATTGAGTCTTCAATGTGTTTTGGAAAAGAAAAATTTCTAATTCAACGATAGCTTCAACTGCGAATTTCTTTTTTTCAAGACTTAATTTGAAAGAATCCTCAAAGAAATCCATGTGTGAACAGGGCTTCCAAGCCCACACTGAATCTATACCTCTTTTAAGCTAAGAAAAAAGCGTTGGGTAAGATAGAGCGATGATATTGTTGAATCTGATTGGTCAAGATCAGAGGCGAATTTACACCAGTAAACAATTTTATTTCCGTTAACATTACTTATAGGTCCCTATCTTATTTTGAATTTCATAGTTACATTTAAGTACTACATTATACATGACAGCTTTATTTACAGAAAATACCTTCTTTAAGTTCGCGCCAAATTTTCAACAAATAAAATGTTGTGTGAGTGTAAAACGGACTGCTTTCGCAGTGCCATCAGCTTTTTTAAAAGCTGAAATGAGGTATAGTGTGTGAAATTTATCAAATAAATAAAATTTAATCACACAAATCCAAAACAAAAATTACAAACACTGAATGTATGTCGAGAAATCGTAATTATAAAATATGAGTTGTTATTTCCAACAAAACTGAATAACAAACCAAAGAAAAAACCGTTCGATTGCCGTAAAAGCATCATAACCTACAAATTATGCTAATTCCCATCATCAGTGCATTCAAATAGAACTCAAATGCTCTTGTTTGTACAAAAACCAGTTACAACCATCCGTTTCTCTCATCCTACACCAAAAAACATTCTCATGTCGTTAACTTCACGTTTTAGCGGCACATTTTTCTCGCGAAGTGGCAACAAATTCCACCCACCTGTTGTGATGTTGGTCAGCCTGCGTGGGCTGAACCTGCGCAGTAGGCTGCGGGACTTTGACACTAGGGGCTTTCAGCTTTGTCTCGGATTGTTTCACGGCGCTCAGGTTGGCAACCTTGTTGGCGTGTTTCTCGATGTCCACGGATATCTTGGGCTTGGAAGAAGAGATTTCTTTTTTGTTTGCGTTTGGGCTGCTGTGCTTCGCGGGAGCTGTTTTGGTTGGACGTTGCTGTTTTAGACGAATGTTTCTGGTTGGTTTTAAGTCGGTTGTTGGTTCCAGACTTACACTGCTGTCTGATCTGTAATAAAATAAAATAATTTCGATGAATGAAATAGAATCGTGAATGTATAATGTATACAAAGTGAAATAATTGTATAATGATAAGATGGATTACTGGTTCAATATTTAAATAGCTCTCGTATCAACTACTTTTCCGCAAAACTACTACGTAAAATAAATATGTATACAGACTGCAAATTTCTTATATTTATAATTTTTTTGTAAAAATCTTCTCTGCGGTTTACTCTTCAACGACCGTATACGTACCCGTGAGTTGACGGATGTTAACCGCACACACGGTATAGATATATCTATACCGATTACTCACAAAATGTGAGGCTGTCACACCCAAGTTGGGAAAAAAGGCTTGATAGTATGTATTATGTATGTTCAACTTTGTAAAATGTGTTGTAAAATAGTTAAATAATAACCATTTTTAGCACTATCAAGTAGGTATGTAGTAAAATGTAGATTTCTTTTATAAAATTGCATTCCGAACAACATTCTTAAAGAAAATCCGAGTTACGTTGTAATGTTACAAAAATGTGTGTTATCTCAGCAAATACTTCTTGTAACTTGTAAGTAACTAGTATTTCTAAGAATGTAAAATTTGTAGTTTCTGATTTCTTGTATTAACTATGTAGTAAGTAATAAAATAAGTATTTACATAAATTTATTTTACGGTAATATACTAATTTTTGGTTTTATATTTAAATAAAGTAAATAGAGTAGTAGTGCGATTAATAATTAGATATTGCGCTTACATTTTACATTCATCTTTTAAATTAGTTTTATTTATTTATGCTTAATGTTTACCTACTAATAAATAGTCAAAAACTATAATTACCCTATTTAAATAAAGTTCTGTATGATTACAGTCAACCAGTTAACCAGTCATAAGTGTTTATTGCACTATTGAAACTGAAACTGAGCAACTGAAGTAATTTTATTTGCACATTGCACTAAATAACAAAAGATCAATGAACAGTTTAAACTTTAAAACACTGCCTTGTTGCTTCATCGACATGTAATTACTTTAACAAACACTACCACCAGTGGTTCTAAAAAGTTAATATTGAAAACAATTTTAAGCATTAAATTTAGGTAGGTACTGAAAATACCACGGTCTTATTTTTGAAATATTGTAATTTATTTAATTAAAATTTTACAAGTTAGTATAGGTTAATTTTTGTATTTATAGCAGCTCTGACTACTGCGAACAGATAATAATAATTATTACTGTTATTGTTATGTAGATAATGTAGTTTGTTATTGACTACATTGTATCTAAATATGAATTTTTTTGATGATGTATATTGATATTGGATGTAATTTTTGCTATAAATTGTTCTTTTTGCTATACAAAAAATACAAATACATTTAAAATTTGAAACTTTAAATTAACGTAGAAATGTGCATACTTTAGTTTTAAGTTTAGTTTAATTTTATAGGTTATTTTTTAACAAGTGATTCATCTTCAATTTTTTGTCATAATATCTGCTCATTTACGTGTGCAAAGTAGAAGTAGAACACAAAACAGTCACTCAAAAGATTACTTTTTGTGCAGGTGTGACAAAATATCGTGTGCAAATTGTGCGCAAAGGCTACATTGCAGCCCGAGCCAAGGCGAAATTGCTTCCTTTGCGGACTATACAGGGTGTTCCACACCTTCGAGTATACATACGTTCGTTAAAGGTATTATGTTGTTTGATATGCTGATTACGAATCAAAAATTAAGAAAATTTAGGGTAGTTTACCTGCAACATTTTTTGTATACCTACTTTGTCCCATAATTCGGAGGAGCTTATTAAATTTTCCGCTTTCTGCTGATCAATCAGATTGCCCATTTTTGAGCCAGATTTAAACTCGATAATGGGCTCTTCCACCATATTTTTTTAATTTTTTAAAATGAAGCTTCATTCTAAAATATGACGATCTGTGAAAACTCGGCGTGAAACTGTGCTGTATTAAGAAAGATATGAATTTTTAAAGTTTAAAATTTCGCTTGTGACGTCCCAAGTGCTACCTAGTGGCCCAAAACTGTTGTGTAACGAACACCCATTATAATAATTTTAAAATTAAAACAGTATATAATTCTATGATATAAGTAACTTTGTAGAGCAATAAATACCATAAAATACTTAAAACTATATTTTATTTTTAGTTTTAAGATAGTTTTCGTACCATAGGTCATAGCTTAAAAAGTTTGAGATGAAAACGGATTCAAACGCAGTTGATCTGATCAAATGCTTGCGCATGGCGCTGGCGCAGAGCCTGCCCCTCATTGGTTTGTCTATTTTTGTATAACTAATAAGAATAGATCGCACCTGGGACGTCACACAATATTTAAAGCGCTTGTATCTCATGATTAAATAACTTTTTAAATAATTTTTTTTATTTACAGTTATGATTTGATATGTTTTTCAAGTTTTTAGCACAATATTATTAAATCTTGACTATGGTGGAAGAGCCCATTAGCTTCAGCATGACAATTCTTTTATAGGTTAGAATTTCTGAGTTTATATTGTTATATATTCATAAATACTTGTCAACTTCACTTAATGGTATGAAAAGTAATCGTTATTTTATTTGCAGTTCAAATATTACATTTAATTTTATGTGATTCAAATTTGCCATCAAACTACCCATTTTTCCTGTATAAATAGACCTTCTTCCGGTGCTCCTCTGAATTTTGAGACAAAGTGTAGTATTCATTTATTTGTGGATTCGTTTTTCAATTAAACACAAACAATAGAAATAGGTAATCAACATTTTAAATTACATAATACTACTAAAATAAACAAACAAATATTAATTATTTTTAATGAAACAATAATAATTCCACCCAGTGGCGGAGGCAACGAAAATTTTTTGACTGGAAATGGAAATTAATTTTTGATTCGTAAGTTATGAAACACCCTGTATACATACACATATTACTATTTTCTACTCCCATGCTTTAATTTACTTATTAAATATGCATTGTCTGTACTTGAATGTTGAATGACATAATCTGTATCGAATAAATTTCATACTCACGTATTAATAGCTATTATTATAAACTTGTTGCATAATACACTATTTCGAAGTTCAATAATTAGTAATTATTAAACTCAATCAACTCCAGTGGCGCACCCAGGATTGCATCTTGGGGGGGGCTAAGAATAATTTTTTTTATGAAACCTGTAGTACGGCACAAGAAAGAAATGCGTCGCAGGCGAAATTTTTTTAGAGTTCAAGGTCAAACACCTTTAAATTGAAAGTTTAATTTTTCAAAAGATAAACAGTTGCACGTTTTACCCTCTTTCTTGTGCACACACATTGTTTTTTCGGCAGCTCTCTTGATATAATTTCATAAGAACGACTCTGAACGACTTGTGTAATTAAATAATAGTTGTATATAAATGTTGATATGGGAGCACACAATTTGGACAAATATAGTTTTGTCAAAACGTAGTTTGACCAAAAATAATTAAGCCAAACTGTATTTTAGTCAAACTGTAATTTGTTCAACTGGAATTTTGTCAAACCGTAATTATGCCAACCCGTAATTTGGCCAAACTGTATTCTAGACAAACTGTAATTTCACATTCCGTAATATGACCAAACCGCAACTTCGACTAATATTATTTTGTCAAATCGTTTTCAGGTAAACCGTAATTTAGCCAAAACGCAACTATACCTAACTGGAATAATTCAACACGGAATTTATCCAAAACGTATTTTTGTCAAATCGCAGATATGCATAACCGTAATCTTGCCAACCGTATTTTAGTCAAATCGTAATCTTGCCAACTCTATATAAAGACATACAGTTGTGAAGATTACGATTTGAGTAAAATGCGTTTGGCAAGATTACGGATATGCATAACTGCGATTTGACAAAAATACGGTTTGAATAAATTCCGTTTTGGATTATTCCATTTAGGTATAGTTGCGTTTTGGCTAAATTACGGTTGACCTGAAAATGATTTGACAATAAAATATTAGTCGAAGTTGAGGTTTGGTCAAATTACGGAATATGAAATTACAGTTTGTCTAGAATACAGTTTGGTCAAATTACGGGTTGGCATATTTACGGTTTGACAAAATTCTAGTAGAACAAATTACAGTTTGACTAAAATACAGTTTGGCTTAATTATTTTTGGTCAAACTACGTTTTGACAAAACTATATTTGACTAAATAAGCGGACGCCGTTGATATTAGTTCCAATAACATATATTTTAATTTTAGTTCATATTTAATGTATCAGTTCTTTCTTTCATCTTTTTAGTTTCACTCCCAAGTGCACCGTTGTTTAAGTTCAAAATTTCACCACAAGGTTCGCATTCTTATTAAAATATCCCAATAATCGTACACATGAGTTATACGGAGTGTATATTATTATATATTTGAACTATTTGAATTTAAGATAATCATAAAAACAGAAAAAAGACGATTATTTTTAGTCTTCAGTGAACTTAAATAATCTTACATAATGTTTAAAATGTTTAATGAAAAAATTTAAAAAAAAGTCCAGTCGTCTGGGGGGGGCTCAAGCCCCACGAGCCCCCCCCCCCCCTTGAGTGCGCCCCTGATCAACTCTCATAATCAATCTCACCTTTCGCTCCTAGCCGACGACACCCCACTACTACTACTAGTCCTCTTCCCCTGCTTGTACCCGCCGTCCACCACCGGCTGGTGCTGCTGCCCGTTCTTGAACATCTTAAGCTTGTCGAGCATGGTGGCCGGCTGCTTGCCCCCGGGGGGCGGCGCCTGGTGGTAGGGGCTGGGGACGCCGCCTCCTGGGGGCCCGCTGGGGGCGCCCGGGGGCCCCCGGGGGATCATGGACATGCCGCCAGGGCTGCTGGCGCGGCTCGAGCCCGCTACGGGACGCACCTTGTCTGGCGGACATCGCCGAGAGGGGAGCGCGGAACCTGGGAGCGGGATGCTGGTGCCGCCTTTGTGGACGCCTGTTAGTTGCCTGCAAGAAGAGGGGGTTTAGTTTTTATTACTGTTAAGAGAACAATTTGACGTTGATCGCCCACTGCTTATATTCTAATTAAATCAAGATCTAGGTTTCAAATATATAATACAGAGTGCATATATTTTACTTATCACGGAACAGAAAGAATTTTAAAAAATTCGCAATTATAGTTTTCAGATTTTTAATCAAACAGTTTTGGGTTTACTGTTTTATTATGAAATTCTTATGAATTAAATTTTATTTCATTCATAATTACTCAAATATCCAGTATACAATAAAAATTTAGTGGTTTCAAAAATGTGCTTCTTGCGAATTTAAAATATATTCTTTTCGTACCTTGATCAGTACCCCTAACCTAAGTTGAATACTATTATGCCATTAAAATATATGCACGAATTTGTGAATCATCCTGTATATTATAAATTATTATCCAGTACAGCACGAATAATAATAATGAAAAATGTATTAATAAATGTATGTAGGTCGGTTTGTAGGTAATGATATTTTTGCACGATTGGTCTTTTTTATCAACTTACCATGCCTGTTTCCAAGACGGTATGTTGTTCTTACCGGTTGCTAGTAACTGAACGTTAAAGTAAATTAAACAGAACGGTAAGTAAATTTTGTTTCAGCATTACTAATTATGAAGAAATTAATATTTGCGTATTTTCAAATAAATTTTGCTTACTCCAATCGTGCAAAACATGTTAAGCATCATGAATGTTAAGAATACCGATGTCAGACATCAGACAAAATTGTCTTCCATCGGTAAAATGTCCTTACCGTTTTTCATATTTAATATACTATTTCTTTCATTTCTATTGCAACAAAAATTGTGATAAATATGGATAAATATATTATTTATTGGAAAATTGAAATCATTTTATTATTTCAGTGTTCGTCGTAGATATTACTACCTACTTCTGGTTTATGAATAGCTATACAAATTAATAAATTGGACTCTGAGAAGTTATAATATTAAATTTAATTTAACTTCAAATGAGGTGCTCTTATGTGATCGACTGAGTTTTGACTTCTAACAGCTTAAGTTCGAATCCAATCAGGTCAATTGCACATAAATCTCCCCTGAGGTTTAAGCTAGATTCGGACCTATCCAATTATAAGTGTAAGTGGCTAATTTAACCAACCAGCACTAAACGTTCGCACTTACAATTAAAATTGGAATATTGTGAAAGCGCTTGTTCGTTTAATTTAGCACTTATAAGTACTTATAATTGGGCAGGTCTGAATCAGCTTTTCCCTCCACTAAAAAACTTAAGCTCTCGTAAATTGGTGGCTGATAATTTTCAGTATTTATGAGTCTGTCACCTGTCACACTCAAGTTGGGTAAAAAACGTGATAGAGGTGGTTTATTTTTTTACTTATCGTAGACGATACAACAATAACGTACAAAAATAGCCATTATCGTAAAAATAGAAAAATTGTTTTCTATATCTAGGTACAGCAAGTTTGAGCCATGATGGCTACCTAACTTATAAAATATGAGACGGGAGGTAAAAATGATCAATAGTAGTACATGACTGTGTTTACCAAAACTTTAACTCGGTCAGTAGTATTCTGGCAACGATTTTTTTAGCCCAAGATTAGATGTACTTTATACAGAATATTTTAAGAATGAAACAATATGAAAGGCAAAACGGTCACTCACAACAAATTAGCTACGGCAACCGAAACGAATTATATCATACACAATACAAAATAGATGTCAACTTTAGAAATTACCAAATTAGTGATGAGCGTAAATGACATGTTTACCAAACCCTTTAAAGGTTGCTAGATGTTCCCACAGCGGAAACTTCAAACACTCTAGTAGAAAATATTTTCTATACTTAACGGCATGGAACTTATAGGAAATTTCATGCCGTAAACAAATCAAAAACGACAGACGCAGAACTAACTTGAAGACTTGAAGTTAAAACCATAAGTTCATAAATATTTTAGAACATTAAAATCAAAATTAAGCGACAAGTAGAACTAATATAATTCAGCCGGTCATAAATAAAAATTATACATGCTGAATACCACTTGTGATGAGATTATTTTACGATAGCCTATGATATATCTACATTAGAGATGCAACAAGTAAATGTACCGAATACCGAATATTATGCAGGACTGCCTGCCGAATGACCGAATATTCGACAAATATTCTGCACCCTTTTGGCGTCAATTGATAAACTATAAACTGTAACAAGGACTGACGAAGCTGAGAATGCAGAAAAATTTATTTTTTTGGTTCCATAATTTGCAGATTTTAAATTTTATTAACCAATAGTTCATTTTTATTTTTATCAAAATTACAAAATAGGTACTAAAGTTTTTGACATTATTTTTCTATTTTTAGTAATAATAATCAAAAAATAAAGACGATCGCAGTTTAACAAGGCTTGTGGGTTACATGTTACATGTGGACGTTAAACTATTCGGTATTCGGCCGAAAGGCCGAAACTAATATTCAGTGTTCGGCCGAATAATAAAAGACATGCCGAATAGGTAGAATACCGAATAGTTGCCTAATATTTGTTGCAACTCTAATCTACATTATATCTATCGCATCTTTTATTTAATTTGAGTGTGATCATCAATATATTTATTGTTTGGAAAGTAGTTAGATTATGAATTCCACTATTTTATAAATTTTTATTTTAGTAACTTTAATTACCCCCTGACAATGGATGAGATTCAGCAGAGGCTGTTCTTTCATCTACCTCTCTCGGGCAAACCCTTTATTACAACCACTATCCGGTAGCCGATAGCTTTGTGGTTGTTAACTGTATCCCAACTTGAAATGGTGCCGATCCAAATCAAGCCATGATAATTTCACACCTGACACCATACCCGGATTTGAACCCAGGGCCTCTCTAACCAGAGCCAAGCACTCTACCACTGGTGCTATCTCGCTATTTAAATAGATTGGTCACTTTATAATTGAAATATCAATAAACCGTCAATCATAAAGTGTAAAAAGATTAATATAATAAACAAATTTACAAAAATCAGCTAAAATAAACCAATTTTTAATTAATTAATCTTTCACAAGCATCAACAAGATCAAAAGAATGAAATGTAGTCAAATTACAGCTCTACAGCTCTCACTTAAAATTCAATTAATTTTATTACAACTGAAGCAGTACGCCAGCTGACAATGACTTATTGAATGAAAAAAATTTAATATCCCTTCGTTCGCCCTCTGCCCTTCGCCCCCTGACCAATATGATGAAGTGCGTATTTTTTGCGTGCTGGAGCATCTGATCAAGGGCTTTTTTCACTAAGTAATTTTGTCGTTGAGAATAGAAGGGCCGAACCAATCAGAAACTCTTGTCAAGAGGAACAGAGTATTTCGACCCTTCTCGTTTAAGGGCTATTCATCGTTAATGACCAACATTGACCACTTGCAAATGTGTTTTAAAATTTATAAACCGACATGAATATGATATAATGTTGCTGTTAGTTTTTTATGTTGAAAGTAATAATCATGGGATGATCAAAATAATTTTTATTTTATTTTTATGAATAAATCTATCACTGTGACATTTTATACGAGTAAGCTGGCCACAAAGGCACAGGAAAAAATATAATTTACGAAAATAACACTTTTGCACCAGAAATTAGGTAGAATAAGAAAGTGCTGTCCATAATTTAATGTAGGTATCAATCAATTAATTTTGATTAGACGAATTAATTACTTTACCGCCAGTGGGCGCGTTTTTCTACTTTACTGGCCAAGGGCGTAAAGTAAATGTTTCTGCCATGGTAACCAAGTTGTAAACAAACAATTTTGATACAGTTGTGCGTAAAAATAATAATCGCACGCATAGTTGACGTCTATGATACTTGCGATTTTACACATGCCATGACCTTACCGCATATTTTTTGTTAAAGAGCATCGAATTTTATTGCTATAATAGGTCATTTAAAAAATCTGACGTGGACACCACATGACTTCCTTGTACGCCTTGTTTGTTCATACTTTTCTTAATAACTAAAATGTAGAATAATATAAAATATTCTTTTAACTTATTATACTAGTATACTCACAAATATATTTTAGTCATTTTATTTAAACTGCAGAAGAAGATATAAACGATATTTTACTATTGTCACTGCTACTGTCACTGTCATGTCATAATCATTTAAATTTTACGTAGTAACAAATGTTAATCGATCATGGACTACAAGATACCGAAATACTAAATTATAAGTATATGCTTTAATTATTCTTAAATGATAGAAGATACAGAAAAATTTATAAAATACCGATTGTAGATAATAATCACATAATCTTTCATTTAAAATTTAAAAAATTGCCTAAAATTAATTATTTATCAAATTTTTTTTAAAATTTACTACTTCCGGTTTCTAGATTGAAACCAAAAATAGGAGGTGCACAACTAGATGCTATAACAGTCCTAAATACAAAATTTCAACTTTCTACGTCTAACCGTATTTGAGTTATGCGACACACATACGTCCGTACGTACGCACGTACGTACAGACGTCACGACGAAACTAGTCATAATGGATTCAGAAAAGGTCAAAACGGATATTTCCATCAAAATCTGAAAACCGAAATTTTTCGCGATTACAATACTTCCTTATTACTCCGTACAAGGAAGTAAAAAAGTAACGTTAAAATAAAAATGAGGGCCTACAAAAACGCTACTTTACACAGTTCGTTGTTGATAGATTGTTCAATAAATAATACAGATATTAATTTTAAATGTGACACTTACTGGCGACATCTCTGAGCAGTTGTTTCAAAACTAATTGACAAAAGGAAATTTTAGTGTGTTAAATGCATTTCACTTAACATCGCTCGGTTTTATTAAAGCACTCCGCTTCGCGTCGTACTTAAATGTAGAATCTCGCGTTATAAAATAAACCTTTCGCACTTATAATGTAAATAACTATAATATTATATTGTCTGATTTAAAATAAGAACAAAAACAAGTTCAAGAGGAATACAATACTGTAAAATATTACAGTGTATCCTCGAGTGTATCTAATACCTTAATGACTCATTTACCGGACTAAAATCACTACAGTCGGTAAGATAAAACTTCTTTTACATAATTTAAATACTATTAATAAAGTTTACCTTTTTGTAAAAAATAACTAAATTGACAATACTTGAAAAACCAATTAAAGGTATTTTTTATTGAACGACTAATCTAGGCGAAATCTATAGTAAACTAATCTTTTATTTTATTGTTGGTTATTAAGTACTTCTTTTAACGTAAATATTACTATATTTATCTAATCTACCCACTATTCAATTTAAATAATGTAGCTATTACTGCATAATGTCCAGAAATTCGCCCTATACTATAAATATAAATTTGATAATAGAGGGTGCAAACTACACAATAATTTTCGGCAAAGTAGAGATTATTAAACTAAAGACAAGGGTCTGAGTTCTGACCCTTCTATCACTTAAAACTTATTACTGAACGAAACAGCAATGTCCAAAATGACTCGTCACCATGCAATCAAGAGCCCTTGTCTCTTTTGTATGCATCCGCCATAAACCATATACCGTCCTTCGGTCCTTCCTCTGTCGCCTGTCCATCACGCTCGAATATGAAACTGTCCCTTAGTCCCTCCACCCTTCCTTCATTTACATAATTTATTCAGGGTCACTGCAAGCGCGTGAAAAACGGATATCCTCTTTTTTGTAAAAAATCACTTTTGTAAGTTTTCTCTTTAATATTGTCCATGCACCGTGAATATTGAATCTAGGGACTTTTTGTTTCATTTTCGCTGAATCTGCAGTTCGCAGTTTTTTTCGAGTTTTTATGTTGCCTCACTGAGTGTTTTATTGGCGAGATGCAGACTGCGTTGTGTTGCTTTTGTTTGATAAAAAGTTTTGCATTATTAAATACTGATAATGTGCTGGAACTTTGTTCTCTTTATTTATTGCACAGACGAAAAATCATTTAGCAGAGAAGATATCTCGGGTTTCATTGCTGATATAAAGAAAAGAAAACGACACACTAGCTTTGAAAGTTTTTATCTACAACATACGACCTATATGTACAATACATAATATAAATTATAAAAACAAGATGCAAAATGTTGCAGTCTCACTTTAATTGTTTTCTAAATTCAAATTGCATCAACGAACGATATACCTATTCCTAAATGGTTTAATAGTATAATTGAGGGACTAAAGTGCATGATTTAATCCTGAGGGTGAAGTTTATTTCACGATAGAGCACTGCACGGGCCGTAATTTTGAAGCCCGGCCCGCCCGAAGCCCGACTATTATTAGGCCCGGCCCAACCCGGCCCGAAAAAATTCAAATTTTACCAAAGCCCGGACAGCCCGAAGTCCACCTGCTATTTGGCCCGGCTCGGCCCGGCCCGATATTTAAAAAAAAAAACAAAGCCCGGCCCTACCCGGCCCGAGATTTTTTAAGGCCCGGCCCTGTCCGGCCCATGGTTTTTCGAAGCCCGGCCCTGTCCGGCCCATGATTTTTTGAAGCTCGGCCCGGCCCGGCTCGGCTCAGCCCTGTCAGCCCATGATTTTTTGAAGCCCGGCCCGGCCCGGCCCGACTTGGCTCGGTCTAACTAAACCTCTAAAATTTAGTTTGTGTACGTGTTATCGTGTTACATATCATACAAAAAAATTTAGTGTAATGCTCTCCAAATTTTTTTAGTAACTGTAGGAAATTATTGTAATATATAACTTAGAAATAAGATTTTAATTTAAAAAACTCGGCTCGGCCTATGCTCGCAGCATAAAAGATCCAGCTCGGTTCAAGCCCGTTGGATATCGGGCCCGGTTCGGCTCAAGCCTGTAGCATAACAAGCCCGGCTCGGCCCAAGCCCGTACTATAACAGGCCCGGCTCGGCCCAAGCCCGTACCATAATAGGCCCGGCTCGGCCCAAGCCCGGAGCATAACAGGCCCGGCTCGGCCCAAGCCCGGAGCATAACAGGCCCGGCTCGGCCCAAGCCCGGAGTATTACAGGCCCGGCTCGGCCCAAGCCCGTTATAGTACAATAAATAGTAAGCCCGGTTAGGCCCAAGCCCGTGATATGGTAGGCCCGGCTAGGCCCGAAGCCCACTATACTTAAAAGAAATAAAGCCCGGGCCCGGCCCACGGGCCGGGTAGCCCGTGGCCCGTCCGGGCCGGGCCGGGCCTTGCAGTGCTCTATTTCACGAGCCGAAGGTGAGGGAAATAATCACCTCAGGGATTAAAGGTACTTTAGTCCTGTGGTATACACGCTATTTTTTGCACTTCATCCTCAAACGAATGCAAAATAGTTTAAAAGAATACACATTTTGTAATTTTGACAGTAAATTTTATGACAAATATTTATATTGTTACCATAGATATACTCTGTAACAAATAGCACGTATTTACATGACAACGGGATTAATTAATTCAATTCCTTGACAACGGGATTAAATATGAGAAATAATCCCTTGGGATCAAATTAAGAACCTTAGTCCCTAAAAATAAAGACTAAAGAATAGTTTTATTCCCGGAAGTGCAAAAATTCATATTACAATCAAATATGTAAGATATTATGATTATGCAACTGACCATAAAAAAATTCAACCATTTATGCGATTTCTAATTGACTTAAAATTAAAAATATCATTTTTATAAAACTGACAATTCCCTTGAAAATTAAATACAATCTTCTTCTATATTCAATTAATATTGTGTTTTTCGTTAAAATCTGTCGTCTGGTTTGGATAATCTAATTTAATAGCGCACGATTTTAAGTCACCTTCCTATGCTTTCAATGTAAAAGAGGTCAACTTTACAGCTTCATAGGTGCCAAACGAAACTGAAGATTGTCTTAATAATTTATTTTAAATTGTATTATTATTAGAAAAAAATATCCTATTCCTATACAAATTTTATTTATTTTTGTTGTCATCCATTTTGGTAGGCAACAACCTTAACCAACTGAACTCAGGTCCGATAAATTCGTTATACTCTCGGTTATACCAGATTTAATAGAACCCATTTATAGATGGGCTCGCTACGCTCGCATTATTAACAAATCATAATGTATGTTACAGTATATCTACTAAACCGCTGACAGTACTATAACAAATTTTATTAGTGTCGTGTCAGACCTAAAAAACGTCATAAAATGTAAAATATATAACAAATAAAATTAAATACTAGGCAGTAAATCATTCTAGCCACTATTTATCCTTTAGTGACAAGTTTTAACTGGTTACAATTTTATTTTCCTTTCCAATACCACCCTTTGTTATAGCAATAGGTCATCGTACCCTTGAATTTGGGTTCTAAAATAATTCGTATTAGTCATCGCCGTTTTGTATTTATTATTGGACTTTTAAGAATTACATTAATACTTCGAAGAGCTAAACATAAAACCATTAATCCCAACTTGACACAAAAATATTCCCCGTAAATTTATAGCAATAACTTCAGATCGTTAAGTTCTAGTTTAACTACCAGAGAAGAAAGATGGCACATTATAATATTTCATAGTTTATGAGTATTAATATCAAGTAGCCATAAAAACCAATATGGTTTAAGAGAAACATGAGTTTCATACACATACACAATTTAGTTCTTGAAATCTATAAAATTTTCAGTGTCGATATAAAGCTTCAACATGTGGAGATTGTTTGACATGTAGAGTTTTACGAGATTTAATAAATAATAAATCAGGACTTTAAAATCGTAAAACTTTTACGATATTATAAATTGGAAGCTTAGAAGGTGTAGCTGGTTTTCTTAAAATTGTCACTTATTTTTTGTAATAAATTTTTATTTCATCTCGTATTTCATTACGTTGTTTACTATCCTGTACAAATTCTAATTTATATTTCAATGCATATCACAACTTTTAGTTGTGTTTTGTCACCGATATAATTTTCATGCTTTTTGGAAAATTGTAAGATGTAAATCTGACTGAAAAAAAATGTATATAGGTATGTGTTAAATAAGAAAGCTCGTAAAAACAAAAAGTAACTTGAACATAAGTACAAATTAAAAGGCAGGTAGCAAGGTGTTAAGTTTAATCGAGATCCTAAATAAATAACGTTATCATTTCGCTTATCATCGTGGTAATCTGAATCCGAAAAATAAATATTCAACCCTGATAACAGCACTTTTTCAGTAGAATTTATTATAAGATGTTTCCCTTGGCATAGGCAAACAGGATAATCTAAGATTCGTTAACTAAGTTATCCACAAAAGTATTTATCATTTTTTATGATTTATGACATATTTTTAAATATTTTATTGACTTTAATTGCTATCTAACTCCCTCGTACACGCACTTGTTACAATCACTATCTCTCGATAGCTTTGTGGTTGTTAATTATTGTATATTATGACGAGAGAACCCATATCTATACCTATAGGTACATAGTACATAACTTGATTACTTCATATTTATGTGTTTTGTCAGTCCTGTGCAAGCCACAAGTCGATATGCAAAAGTTTTGTGGCCATTCTACGTATTTTAACTTTAATTTGAAATGGTAATGGGAGTGGATAACTATCCAAGCCAGGCCGTAAAAGAATCTTGCTTTACCCGATTAAAGACTTCGTGCGTTATAGTCGAATTAGCTGAAAGCCTGAAAGTTAAAATTAATTATATTGCCGTCTATTCAATAAATACATTCTTGTTCATATCTCATTAAGGAGGTTCCCTACACATGCAGTGGCGTACTCAGATATCAGCCTTTAATTAATAAAAATATTTTTATTAATGTAAAACAAAATTCGGTCAACGGGTGTTAGTTGATATTGCAATTCGTTCAGTTGCGGTGATATATTTTTACAATAATTTCTAAGTCACTAATCAAAAAATGCTTGAAGATTTTTTTTTTCAATCGACAATATTGTTACAACTATGTGGTCAACCTTCTTCAAATTTTGGGAAATTGATGTCCGTGCTTGCATACGTTTATATACCAAAAATTAAGTAAATAGAACATTTCTAACATCTTTTTATTTAATCAATTAATGAAAATCCATAAGAGCCCATGTAAAATATTAAAATTCAACAATTAATTTCGTTCAAACTACGTGGTCAAAAATTTTCAAAAAATTCAGGTATCATTTTTATGACACAGACAACATAAATTCAAAGTTTGGTTGCATTAGAACATTTTTTAAAATGTCTAGGGAACCTCCTTAAAACAAAAAGTATACGCTAAACTTCAGTCTATTAAGCAAGCCCACTGAACTAAAGCCCTTTTATATAAAAATTCGAGTTCAGCATGAGCATAAGCAGGGGGCGCTTGTGTCCTCTGGAGAAAAATTTTTCATCTCCAAAAATTAAATTTAAAGAGAATTTAACCTAAAACCCAAATTTTGTTTACATATCTTACATGATTATAATGACACACACCAGTAGCCTGCGGAGTTTTTTTACTTATCTTTATATTAATTTCATACAACGGTTTCATACAGGTTCATAAAAAGAACTTTATAGCTATCTTATCTTCTGCTCAATTGTCCTACCGCCAATAACCATTGATAACAAAACTGTAATGTATGAGTATTATAAAGTAAATTTATAAAAAAAAACACTGTAAAGGTAACATAATAAAACTTTGTACGCTGCACGCTTGCAATTATTATTTACTAATTAATTTACTACGTTCGCCACGTAAATAACTAAGGCCGTATAAAATACTATAGAGATTCGTATTCGTCGGTTCCATAAAAGACCTTGAAGTTTTCTTGTGGAAACGTGGTTTCGGTCATATGTGGACTAAATTTTGATTAGGTATGTCTAATTTTTAATTTGCTGGGCATAATTTCTTGTAGCTACGGACTATAATAGTTTTATGCACATACACTACAAGACCTTCAAACATGTGAAAATAAAACACCTTTTAAACTATATTGTATTATGGACTAAACTGTACCTCCCTAAAACACGCTAAAACACAAACAATTCTATCTAGAATCCATAAAGAAGCTAAAACAAACAATTTCTTTCGTTGATCCTCAATCTCTTCAAACATCCTCCAATATCTCACGAAAACTACAATCGACAAAACCAACAAACCCTAACCTGAAAGACAGACAATCTTGTAAGTTGTCAAACACCTTTATTCGACAGGTTAAATGTATCTTGGGAACCTATCACCTGGAAGCAGAAACAATTGAAGATAGAAGCTCAATCATTGACAACTTCGCCGTCATCTGTTTGATTGTTTGCAAGGGGAGGGGTGGGGGGCATTGATGACGTAGACAGAGTGGAACGTGCACGAAACAAACGAGACACGTCACCCACGCAGACACGCGTGTGGATTGTTTTCGTTTTTTATTTCCGCTAATAAATCAATGGAGATTTATTTGATTATGCAATTGTTGGTGATTTTAAAATAATAGCTGGAAATATCGACCTGAATACCGCAGTGGATTATGGGAAAATAAACGAAATGACAGAGACAAAGCTGCAGGGGATTGTTTACTCAGTATGAATCTAATCTATTAGAGGATCAAGTGATCAGGTTTACTGGTGTGCGGTTGATTTATTGTCTACTGCTGTATTTTGTAGAGACGGAATAAGCGGAACTGAAAATCTAATCAGAATTCTGCACTAAATAATTAAATTATGTGAAACAAAGAGTTTTACTAATAAACCCTTTATTTCGTTTCGACTTGATCTTATTGCCTTTTTCAGAAAATATGAACACATTTAAAATAAAACAGATTATAAAATTCAATCTCTAAATAAAAAAGCATACAAAGATGATTTGTGTTATTAATGCGAAAGGAAGCAACAAAATTAATATTTATTTACATTATAAGTGCGGTAGGTTTGATTTTACAACGCGAGGTTTTGTATTAAAATACGACGCGAAGCGGAGTGCTTTAAAGAACAGAGCGATGTAGAAATACAAATACCTAACATAACGTATGCATTATATTTTAGGCCGACATACCTATTTATTAGAAATATTTATTTTTTATAAGGTGAATGGCCAGTTGCACCGCTTCTACTTAAATTTTAAGTTTTCCTTAAATGAACAATATCGAATCAAAATCTAATTTTCAAACGTAAAAATAACATTGCTGTCATGATTTCGATTCGATATTTTTCATTTAAGTGATACTTAAAATTTAAGTGAAAGCGGCGCAAATGGCTATTTGTGACATGAATTTAACATTTGCACTTAAAATGCCTTCTGTCAATTAGCATTGAAACAACTGCAAAGAGATGGCGCCAGCAAATGTCACATTTAAAATTTATCTATTTATTTATTTCAGACTCTATTGAACAATAAATTGTGTAAATTAGCGTATTTGTAGGCTCTCTTTTTATTGCAAAGGATTTTTTTTAAATAATTACCTCTTAAAACTAAAAAAAATTATAGTCTATTTACCGAACCATTGCATGTGTATAAAATCGCAATTACTATAGACGTCAACGATGTGTAATTGTTATGTTTACACTTCAGGAGGCCAAACAATTATAGCAGTGTATAGCAACATTTTTGTTTGTTTGTTCTACTACTACTCCTGTAGTTCATAATAATGTTGATTAGCGATTGATCATTGTCTATAATAATTTTAAAATAGATAAAACAAGATAAATGAGAAGCTACGACTGTTATTTATTAGGAGGATAAGAATAACACAATTTTTACATTTGAATTGTACGGTAAACATTAATATCCAGTTATATAGGTACCTTTTCAAAACGTAGGTTTAAAATTTCAGCAGCTTGCCAATATCTTAATCCAATAATTATTATCACTGGAAAATTTACAATTCCATATGTAAGATTGATTATTGATTGTCCAAATTTAAAACAATTTATTAAAATATTTCACAAACGTTTTTGTAGTCTCAACCGTTCTCAAACTAGCAATTAATGATCTTCAATTTCTCATCATCTCTCCCCGATCTTTACTGTATTCTTGATTAAATACTTCTATATACTTTTACCACATTAATTCTTAGTTCAATCGTGATCTTTGCTACTTTCAGTTCAGTGAATAGAATCGTAACGAATAGCACGTCGCCTTCAAAGATCACCTCTTCGACTTAGTGCGAAACTTTACGTTCACTCGGTGTCTTGGTTTTATCGCCGAGTGACACAACAACTTTATTTCCCCGAGGAATCGTCTCCAAATGAAATATTATCATTCTGGTTTAGTTGTGTGGTTCTGGTTGTCGATGTACCAGTGGCGTAGATAGGATTTTCTCAAGATGGGGTGCAAATAATAGGCAATAGGCCAGCCACAACAAATTAATTAGAATATATAATTCATGTATCACGTGGTACATATTTGACTAATTTCATTGGCTGAAATAGGGCAGTAAGAGGCTATCAAATCGAAGATATTTTTTATCACCGCTGTTACTTGTCAACTGTTTTGTTTATTAGCTCTAAACTGTCAGTTTTTCAATTTGAAAATGCTGTTTGTGAAAAATCAGACTTAAGAGGAATCCCCACTAGTTTTGAAGATCCATTTAACGAATGAAGCGATGCCGTCACAAACCATTGTTACCCATTGTGACGACATCGGTTGATTCGATGAATGAACCGTATTTAGCTACTTTCTACTACAAAAGGGGGTTCGTTGGGCACATGAAATTACCACTAATTTTAAATATTTTTAAACAATTTTTTTTTTAATGAAAGATTAAAGTCTAGGCTATGTCCGCTTAGTGTCACTTTTTTAATTTTTACTTTAGTTTTTTAATATTTGATCTTCAAAGTTCTTAAAATTTTACTATTTTTGGAGCTTCAAAAATACATGTAAAAATTTAAATTAAAAAAATGGCACTAGACAGACCTAGATACATCTTTTATCTTTAAATTTAAAAAAGAGCAAACAAATCGGACCAAAATTAAAGTCAATTTCATGTGCCCAACGAGAACATATTTTTGCTTAATTTTGTAGAGGCAGGGATTCCTCTTAAAATTTGTCAGGATAAAGATAATAGGGCAGAACACGCCAAATTGAGAAAGATAAACATAATTTAAAACTTTTTGACAGCTAGTGAAAAAATATAACCAAACATATTGGACTCATTCATTATTTATATTCTCCCCAAATAAAACTCGGGATATGATTAATTATAGGTGATAGCATTCGTTAGTGTTCAGAAAATTGAACTCGTGCTGCGCACTCGGTCAATTTCCATCGACCAACTCATGCTATCACCGATGATAATCATACCTACCACTTGTATATTAGCCCCGAAAATAGTATATATGTCGAGAGCACGAAACATATATAAAGTGTGGCATTTCTGTTTACCTTTCAGAGAGAGACAGATAATACGGGCCAGCTCGGAGCATGCATTCTATGCATAAACAACGATAACGAGTCCAGTACAGGCGCAACTAAGTCAAAAATTTCGGACGCTACGCCACTGCATTTTGCAGGTATATAAATGTGAAGGTTTGGAGGCTGAGGCTGATCAAAAGACCAAGAGGAATTTATTGCAGATCTGACAGTGGGGGATTTAAGATAGGCAGGGGAGGTTTCGGAAGATTTGAATGTCACACAGCGGCAAGGGATTGTGGGTGACACATCTGATGAGCATTTGAATTCTTTTCTAGATAAAAAAGATTTTTTTGTGGGAGGTCGAAATTTTATTTTATTTTTAACTTCGCGGAAATTTTGATTTTAGTTTGATAATTAAAAAAATAGTATAAAGGATACATGATTCGCTGCACGCCTGCACGTAGGTGTTAGGTACCTAATAAACTTGTCATTTACAAGTTTTTGAAAGTAATGCCGGCCATAGACCTGCATTACAATATAAAAGTTCTTTAACAAAGATCTTTTATAAATGATGTGTTACGAGAAATGTACCAGTGTAATAGTTCTTTTTTTACCTCTCGCCTAGAGAGGTATAGGGATCGTGAAAAAATTCGATGTCGAGATTTTTGTCAATAAGAACGTTTTAGCACCTTTAGAACCTATTTTGACTATTTTCACGATGATGTCTGTGTGTGTGTATGTATGGAAGTCTGTATGTGCTCCTACTATAGTCTTTCGTTCTGATTCATTATCTCAAATTTTACTGAACATAAAATTCTAATATTTTGCAATATACATTTGTATATGATAATAAAGAGCTGATTAGATTTTGGTAAAAATCTGCCAACCGGAAATGGTATTTTCTTGAAGCATTTTAACATTTTTTGCAAAAAAATATAGAAAATTCTGAGATAGCTACAATTTGTCATACGACATTTCAAAGAACAAATTATATCTTACAATATTTATTTAACATCTTGTCTATATCTCTTACCAATAAAGGAAAATTATTTTTCAAAGATATATAATTTTACCTACCACGATTTGTAAATCACAATATAGGAAAAAATTTAAAACAAAAATGAATATGTCAATTTGATAGATGAACAGACAATTTCTAAACTGTTTGTGGCACCATTTTAAAAGAAATATAAATATTATTAACTGAACATAATGTAATAAGGTAAAATAAAGTTAAATTTTTATCTAAGAGCTAATTAGAACTAAGAACTATAAAATTATTTTCAAAAAGTTTGTAAATTTATTGCAAAATTATAATTTAAGAAAGCCTAACTAAAACCAAATTCACATAAATTACAGTGTTAAGGCGAGAGGTCGTGTGCTGGCCACAACAGATTTTTTAAGTTAGCATAAGATCAAAATATTATTATTGTGTGTTCAAAAATCAAAATGAATTGTTTTACTTATAAGTAATAGTTATTTACTTTACAAGTGGGCAAAGTAAAGTCATTTTGCCCACATGTGAAGTATAACGTGTTATCCAGCACATCTTAAGGGGAGTCACTACCGGCGTAATAATGATGGAAAGTATGTTTAGTTTTTTCCTTAAAATTGAAGTAAAAATTCACATTTTTAGAATAACAAATACATTTTTGAATACTTAGATAAAGGTTGTCTCCAAATGCGCCTAATGCCACTTTTTTTTCATTTTTGTATTCTATTTTTTATATTCATGGCTAAACATGGCCAATTGTAGCTATTTTGTATTTTATCACATAGGTACCTATTTAAAAAAAATAATTAAAAAGCGGCATTAGACGCACTTGAGAACAACCTTTATCTATTTCAAAATATCAAATTTGTTTGAAAAATCTTAATATTGAAACAAGTTTTAATGGAAAAACTGAGTATCGTTTTTCGCCAATTAATAATTTTATCCTTTGTTTATTTATGTGTAACAAGCCGCACAGTGAAATCCAGCATTTAGGTATCGACCCCCCTTAATAACTACTTAAATATTTAAAAAACATTAAGTTCCAACATAAAACATCGTTTCTATGGTGACTTCCAACAAGCAAAGTTTACAATTTCAATTTACCCACAAGTGGATATAATTTTGATCAAAGCCACTAGTGAGAACTCTTTTACTTTGCATGTTTAACTTACCATAATATTATGATGCATTTATTAAGAGGTGTTGGATAAACATTTTTATTAATTTTTTAAAAACAATCTTCTACTTTAAAATAACCAAGTGTTATTATTATGACTATAATTATCGAAGATAAAATAATAAATTCTTGGATCTCTTGTTTTGACAATCACGATAATGATATTGTTAGTACAATTTTCGTATTTGTTCATTGCACATGCGATGCGCAATCTACAATCTGTAGCATGTATAATTATTTGTAAGAACAATATTTATTCATTGTCGTCGCAAGTGAATAATCTGTTAACTAATTATTGGCATTACTGTTCTTGTTTCTTGTTATTGCGATAAGAACTGTATTTGTCTTACACGATAAAGCGAGCACTGATATTTTTAAACTAATTATGGCAGAGAAAATGACAGTGATTATGAGAGTAAAAAATTACTCGTACGTATTTTAAATTTTAAAAATATTTTTCTTTTAATGAGGGACTGCAGTTAAATATTTTTACTAATTGGTTTGTAATTGTTTTTTGTATCTGGGAACATTAATTGCTGCAAACTTTCAGTATTACTATCATTATTGACCAGACATTCCTAACTGCTGACTTTTTGAAATATCTTTATCTTTATTAGGTATTTCTTTTTATTACATTTTTTTCAAACTCTATCTTCAAGTACAAAATTTTAAAAAAAAATATTCTATTTAAAAATATAAGAAAACCAATTTTTAAATTAAATTATTATTAAAACACAATTTCGGAGTTTTCATCCCACTTTTTTCACAAAATGGATGCAGAAATTTGTGAAAACGAATTTGAAGAAAAAAATGTAAAAGAATTAATAGCTCTTTATGTAACAAGTAAGGAAACGATGACTGTTACCTCACGTATGTGAAATTTGCAGCACGAGGCATAATCGAGTTCTGTAAACACATAAGTAAGGTAACTACCGAAATTCCTTTCGTGTTGCATCCAATATTTTTTCTACTTTCGTTCGAATAAGTGCAATACTTTTTGAAATTATTAAATTTTGACATAAAACAACTTCCAAATTAGGTTATCTATAAACGACATTTTTATTCGAGTTTTATAAAATTTAAACTGCATAAATTATGCAATTTTACATTGAAGTTTCTTTACAAAGTTTTACTTTATCTAGGACATTTTTATTCGAGTTTTATAAAATTTAAACTTCATAAATTATGCAATTTTACATTGAAGTTTCTTTACAAAGTTTTACTTTATCTAGGTACTCTAATTTTACTTTATCTACCCTTACGGTTAAAGTGTTACTTTATTGACTCAAAATAGGTAGTCGATAAAGTAGCACTATAACATCACCTGTGGAAAAAATTTAATATTTTGATGCCAATAAGTAAAATAAATATTTTGATCTTTGATGACAATATTTTTATTACAAATTGCGCGTTTTTGAAAATCGAGTATGTTACAATTTGTTAATAAATTTTATAATGACGTTGTATCTACTAGTACCTACTACCCGCTACTCTACTACCTATCCAACTTTAATTGTTTTTGTAAAATTCACAGCCTTAAAGTAAAGTATACTGACTCATTTTGAATATCTGGGAGCTTTACGTTTGAGAAAAAATCTGACGTGGACACCACATGACTTCCTTGTACGCCTTGTGTGTTCATACTTTTCTTAATAACTAAAATGTAAAATAATATTAAAAATTCTTTTAACTTATTATACTAGTATACTCACAAATATATTTTAGTCATTTTATTTAAACTGCAGAAGAAGATATAAAGCATATTTTACTATTGTCACTGTCATGTCATAATCATTTAAATTTTACGTAGTAACAAATGTTAATCGATCATGGACTACAAGATACCGAAATACTATAAATTATAAATATATACTTTAATTATTTTTAAATGATAGCAGATACAAAAATATTTATAAAATACCGATTGTAGGTAATAATCACATAATCTTTCATTTAAAATAAAAAAAAATGTCTAAAATTAAATATTTATCGAAATATTTTTAAAAAGTACTACTTCCGGTTTGTAGACTGAAACCAAAAATAGGAGGTGCACAACTAGATGCTATAACAGTCCTAAATACAAAATTTCAACTTTCTACGTCTAACCGTATTTGAGTTATGCGACACACATACGTCCGTACGTACGTACGTACGTACGTACGTACGTACAGACGTCACGTCGAAACTAGTCATAATGGATTCAGAAAAGGTCAAAACGGATATTTCCGTCAAAATCTGAGAACCGAAATTTTTCGGGATTACAATACTTCCTTACTTCGTACAAGGAAGTAAAAAGATACTTATAAATCTCACTCTTTGTGGACAGACGCTCAGTGATAAGTGTTGATACTCATATTTATTTACTTAAAACTCAAGAATAACAACTCAATGCATCAACCCCTCTATACATTATTCTCAAGAGATTTCAAACAACTATTTTTAACTCAAAAAATTTAGCCTAAAAATAACAACAAAACCTTTCTTCATAAATGTCACATTCAATCAATAATCCAAAGTGTAAACCATAACTCAACGCGCTCGTGTTCGAAAAGTGAAAGCGCACAACAAAAACAAAAACAAAAGACTGGGTGATACTGAAACACAGAGCCGGATTAACCGGGATTAACCCATGGGCATTATGGATATCTGCCAAAGGCTCCGTAAAATAAATTAAATTTAAAATTAAAGTTTGATACCCCAAATTTCAATTTCAAAATTTGAGCTCTTCTAAACTAAATTAGAAAAGTCAAAATATAATGTTAATAATATTAATTAATAAATATACAGGGTAATTGTGATTCGCAACCTCGTACATATATTTTAATGGCATAGTGTTCAACTCACGTGTATTTTAATCAAACAGTTTTGGGCCACTGTTTTCAAATGTAATTTCATAAATTTACCATTCTTGCCATTGCACAATGAAATAAAATTTAATTTTAGTCCATTTATAGTTAAACAGATATCCATATTATATATTCAACAATCCAGTGGTTTTAAAAATGTGCTTCTTGCGAAATCTGACTTTAAATTTACAAATTTTTCAAAAATGTATGGACGAGGCGTAAGCCGAGTCTTTAAATTAGGTGAATCCTCTAAAACTCAGTTTGTGTACGTGTACGGTGTTACATATAAAATTATTAAAATACAATTTTGAAAAACGTAGGCGATGTAACAATGAAAATCAGTGAAAATAATCTTACAAAATAAACGAAAATAAATAATAGCTCATTGTATAGGTTACGTTATTTTAAAGGGCTGCATCTCCTAAAATACTATTTTGCGGACTCAAAACAGGAGTGAGTGGGAATGTTTGCGAAACGAGGCGAAGCCGAGTGAAGCAACCCCTCGAACGAAATAAAATAACTTTTAACACACATCATACAATATTTTATCTACGACCTTCGTAGTGTAAAAACTAAAAATAATTGATGAAAGGCATTTCTACAGGTTAGATTATATATGTTGATTTATTGATACAACGTGCTAAAAGTAGGGGAGACCGGGGATGAAAGTAACAGAGGTAGGTTGTAACATCGCCTATAGTTTTCGTAGTTTTTGGTAAATGACACTATAAGTGCTATTATAGCATTTAAAGACATGAATCTGTCGACAGGAAGTAGAGTTTTGCCATTGTCGTTGAGAATACGTTCAAGACAAAATTAGTATCTGCTTTTCGGCTGAAAGTAAATTCGCTGTGTTTTCTTATGAGTGGTTTTACCAGAAGCTCTTGAATAATAATCAAAATGTAAGTAAATAATTTTAATCTATTTTTAGTTAGCTATCAATCGGCATGATACAATTCACCATTAAAATTGTGGTTATGTGTAATTTTCCTCTAAACTTCTTTAGTTTACCATTGGGGCTGATAGTAACAAAGTGTTACAACCAACCCCAACATATTTTTCCATTATAATTGATGTTGCCACTTGCAGATGAGAGCTTATAAACTGAAAACAAATCGAGGAACTGTCTCCTCAGATTTGATAAAAAGAGTTTCTTTGGTCATCGGTGAAAACAGGCCGATTAGAGCAGTAACAAAAGAGTTAAATATTTGTCACGTTACTCTCATTTGCTATGTAAGAAAGAAGCGACAAACTCATTCATGAAACGAAATCCCACTCTATCAATTCGCGTACCTGAGGCTACAAGTTTAAGCCGGGCCACATCTTTTAATAAGGCTAATGTCAAGAATTTTTTTGATAAGTTGGAGGCTGTTTTGAGAAAACACAACTTAAGTACATCACATATCTGGAATGTGGATGAAAACGGAGTGACCACAGTCCAGAAATCTAAAAAGATTGTCGCAACATTTTGCCTCATGTGTTGTGAACCCTATTAATGCAGTTTGCCTGGGGAGCAGTGGTGCAGTGTCTCCAATGTAAATTATGGGCTCATGTTAACTGTGTTAAATTTTAAATAATGTTCTTATGTAGAAATTATGACTCAGATGATAGCTTTTCAGATTAAATAATTGTCTTTTATGTTTCTTTATATTTTTCTAACAGTTTTGTTGATAAATTATATGAAAAAAACTACATATTCTTGTTAATTATTGCAATAATCAACTGTTACATCTTACCCCAATGACTGTTACTTTTTTTTGTTAACTTGCTTGACAAAACATATCTAATAAAAATTTCCAATGTAACTTGAATGTCTGGTCTATCGTTTAATAAATATAGATGCCCAAAATTTGTAAAGGTTTAGGAAACAAAAATTAAAAACGAAAAAATGTTACTTTCATCCCCGGTCTCCCCTATAAATAAAATAACTTTTAACACGTTGCTATGTTACTTTTAACACTGTGCAATAAAGTGACAATTCTAACTTGCTAAGCAACCGTTAAAAGGCCCACTTTTAACAACAGTCGCAGATAGAAGATATTTACGAAAATAACAAAAGATAAATCAAATAGGAATGAAGATTTCTTAAATTGCTTAAAATAAAGTTTGATAAGTAGGATCGTAGTACCTAAAGTAAACTGAGATTATTTAAATAATCAATAATAATTGTTAATTACCTATAACATAATTTTACGTTTTTCTTTTAATTAAACAAATTAAGAAAATATCAATACCTAACTAAAAGGGGTAATTTCTACTCTACTTAGGTGCAATTAACAATTAATCCGGCCCTGGTGACAAAGTTAAGCTACCTGCGAACTTCAGGCGATGTCGGCAGGCTCCGAGACTTTCTTCCGTGTGAGGTGTTGTTGCCCATGGTTACAGATAAAAGACGATCGCTCCCGCACACCACTTAACACACTTTACCGGGAGTGGGGATGAAATATTGTCGAGATTTGACAGGAGATTGTCTTTTGTCTTGCCATTGTTTACTTGCTGGATTTGCATTCACTGAATGATTGATTTTAATAGGTGCCGCAACAGTCATTTGCTTTGGCTTGCATTGTATAAAAAATGAGCATTGTTGTTGATGTTTGTTTTTGTTTTAAAAATTAATCACTTTTATGAATCATTGGTGTCCTAAAATTAAATTAAGTCTGCTTGAGTTTTTGTGACAAATATTACAAAATTATTTATTAAGTTTATTCCTGACAAAGCTTCTATATTGACAATAATTAAAAACATCTTTCTTTAGGTACCTCGTACCTACATGTTTAAATTTCAATAATAAATTTTAAATTTTTTTATTATTCGCGTAGTTATTTTCCTCGGCCAGTGTCAGTGCCTTGAAAAAAAAATTAACATTTAAATCAAAGATTTTTATTTAAAAAAAATCACTTATAAATCAGACCAACCCTGTTTAAAATTGAGTAACTTTTCACATAGGTAATACTTGAGAATAATTTTCTAAATTTAGATTATTTACTTAGTTTAGTTTATTTTATTTAAAAAAAAATCACTTGATTTAAATCAAATGATATAAATCAGATCAACCCTGTTTAAAATTAAGTAACTTTTCACATATTACTTGAAAATAATTTTCTAAATTTAGATTATTTAGTTTAGCTTCTTACTCGGCTTCTTATTTACTGTTTAAAAATAAGTAAATGCAATCAAACAACATATAATTTTGTACAAACATTCAACCTTTCTGGTAAATTTTACGTTTCCATTCTTCCAAATCCTAATTAGAATTCCAATTTGACATTCAGAATTACTATGCGCCTCAAAACTCCAAAAATTCGCAGAAATATTTGTCACAGAGCTTCAACTTGACATGTGTAAGTTATTGCGGTCTAAAAATCACGCCTTGTTGTACATTGGACGTCAAAATTTTACCGGCAAATTTACAACACATGTTTGGTACTTGTTTTTGCTTTGTGCGAATCTGTGTTTACACTTTGCAGTCAATATAAATCATGAACAAAATCTGGCACATCAAATAAAGAAAGATAATATCAGAAGTTAAAGTTATCACTCAATCAATAACAACCTACTTAATTGTAAATTGCTTATTGTTTTAAATATCAATATGCTGAATTCAGCACTGTTTTCTTAACACAAAATTAAAGAATCTTCTCTAAAAATAAAAACCATTGAAACAGCTTGTAACATTTTCTGATTAGATTGGCACATAAATTTGTCAATGTTTGTTTTTGTTTTATTCATTTTAGCTGAAATAAGAATAAAGAATTCGACTCATTCTAGGTATTTCCTGAAACTTAGAGAAGCTTATAAACTGTTGCAAAAACGTTGAATTTTTAAGGAGCCATTTTGGCAGCACTATACCCTATATCGCATTTGATTTTAGTGTATTAGGTTTACTATTTGCTATATTACAATTTTAAAACTAAATTTATTATATAGGTACAATATTTTATTTTATATTGCATTTTTAAACCAAGGTCCGATACATGTTTCCCGTGTTTCAAATGTTAAATTTTGCAATTGGAAGTTACACTATTTTAGACTAAAATTATACATTACGGTTGGTAGAGGGTTCGTCTAGCATGCTAGCGATCTCTAGTTCGATTCGCAGCGCAACCGACAATAATAATACTACTGGGTTCGAGTGGTTGGATTCCACTATATAATAACATCTACCATTCTGTAATTGGGAGTTAATCATGTAGAATGGTTACCTTCAAAATAAATAAATATTTTAAATTTTGTGCAACTGTCAAAAAAGTTGACATTGGCGTTCGCAATTCAGGATGCGAAATAAAACATTTGTATACGATGCATTTCGCGGCCGCGTTGCTATTAGTAACGGCTGTGAAGTAAATTTAGTGAGTTGCGCATGTTAATGTCAGATATTTTTGACAGTAGTTAGAAAAAATAAAATATAAGTTTTTAATTTATGCATTGCAGTTGCACAAATTTTTTGTGTAACTCGACTGCGAAATGTGTTTAGTGTCCTCGAAAATTTTTAAGTTTCGACCTTCGCATAGGCCAAAACTTCTGTCGGACGCAAAACAGACATTTCGCAATCTAGATAATATAAATAACTATTTAAATGCATTATAATTATACTTAATAAATTAAATCACGGGAAACATAGATTACCTATCGTACCACATAATAAACTTTGATTTGCATTGTAATTGCACTTATATTATTTTACAAAATGTTTAATACAAATTTTATTTTACATATAGGTAGTTATGTACCAACGCATTTCCTCCTTAATTAAATACAGGAACTTTAAATTTTATAATGTTATTCACAATATCACAATATCGGAACTAAATATTTATTTACAAGGGATGCGTCTTGATTGAAAAATTATTTTTTTCAAAACCCAAAACTTAGCATTTATTAACAATAACAGAAAAAAATATTTTATTTGATCTCTAGGCAGAAAATATATATTTATGATATCATTATTTAATTTATGTTTATTAATTTTATTTGAATGCTAAAAAATAGTCGCATGTAGGTATAGAATTATTGCAGCTTTGAAATAGTATTGTAGTTTTTCTTTTATTAATTAAGGTTATGAAACGTCATTGGAATTAAGAAAGACGCACTTTCCGTCCATGTATAGTATTATAGACAATTCAAATAATTCATAATCAATTTGAAAGCGATTTTGTTCATTATTTATATTTCACAGATCTATAATATCTCAGATAATAATCGAATAACAACAACAAAGATAACGTAGTATCTTCCTAACACCCACTTTCATCTGTACAATCGTAAACATAACCTAACACAACAACAATCACAACACAAAACCCACAACAAATTCGCACTATCACAAACTGATTAGACCCCGCGACCGTCCCAGTGATGTTAACTTGTGCACATAGTCGCGTCTACTATTCGCACCCTCGGCTTCGGAACGCACTCCGCTTTGCTGACAATGCCCATGCGTTCGCTCCGAGCTCAACCAACACAACAACACAACTCGACTTGGATGTGGTGCTGCTGGCTGCATCTGCCACGTGCTGCCCTACCCCATGGCCCGGGAGGCGTGTTCGCGAAGCGTACTTTGGTGGAGAGCAGAACCATAAAGAATGGGGATGGAAGTTTTTATTTTAGGGACATGTCAGGTTTTATGTAGGTATGCATTTTCTTGCAGAATTCTCTAGCTCGGAGTACTGAGTTTTCGAGAATTGAATAGTCATCCACCATCGATCATGAGGATGGTATTTTATTTTAGGAACTAATTGACTAGGTAGTTGGTATTTTTTTAAATTCATTTAACAACACGAGAATCGTTTTCATTCGAATAAGTTACCTACCATGTTAAACTCGACGACTCAAGTTGAATACTATTTTTATCTACAACTACCTATATTAATTATGATATTTATTTGGCGCGAGCCGTGATTTTGAGCCCGAGCGTCAGCCGAGGACTAAAAACACATCAAGAGTCATAAAAGCAAGTTACACCCGTGGTACATACCCAACTTTATCCACGGTTGAATATTTTCTAATAAATAAAATAAATTAATTTACTTGTTCAAATTATCAAAAATAACTAAATTATTAAAGAAGAAGAAATAAAAATCTAAATGTCAAAGTTATCATATTATTGAATTAAAAATTTACAAGATAATTTATGTTAAATGTAAGTCAAAATGATGTTACTTAAATAAAAAATTGTACAATTAATATATATATAAATAAAATATAAACTTTTTGCATTAATTTGACGTTTTTTTATGGCGCACTGCTCTATAATGTGATCCGTGGGCTATAAAGTGACGTTTATGTCAAAAAAATTATAGTGTATACATAACTGTCAAATTATATAATATGACCGTGCATAAAATTAATTAAAAATTTAATGTTCTTTTCTCTTGTACCTACTGTAGTATTTGTTACTGTAGCTTATACATTCATAAAAGTTTTATATTCAGTAATGTACAAAAAATGTCCTATATTACAAAAAAATTAGTACCTCTCGGCTTAGGAGTATACAACTTTAGTGTTGTTTTAAACATTTCAGCCAGGTACTTACCTATAAAAATAATAGACAAAATATAATTTTATTTCTACCTGATAAACTGATATCTTATTCTGTAAGTATATTGAAGTACCGGAATTTCTAGTCTTTGCATTGGATATCAAAATTATGGAGTTTATAATAATTTTAGTGAAACACAACATTAATGTTTTCTTTTTGTTTTCAATCGTTTTTTCGGCAAACTACCAAGGAAAATTTGTACACCCTTCTGCAATTAATCCCATTGCTTGAATACAAAGCCTCCAAACCTATATCAGTTACAGTACATGATCAAACAATACCGCCGCAATATTCCTTCCTCTAGTCTAAAACCATCTTCCATTTCCATCCCCTAGTCTAAACTCATTCACATTTCCTCCATTTACCCCGCATTAATCTCCTAATTCTCCCTCCCCTTCCCCCTTTAGAACACTGCAACATTCCGGTTCCACCCTACATTGGATTCCATACTTTCACCATTTGCCATAATGGCCAGTGGTAGCACAACGGAAGAGTGACCGTAATAGTGATACCAGATCGACTACTGAGTCCGATTGTTTGAATCCATTATTTATAACATTAAAAATTCTATTACCTTTGCAATTGAAATTAAATTTTATGATAACAGGTACAATAATATTTCATTTTGTCTATTTTTTTTTCTTTATCAGGGTTGGCCTGATTTAAATCATTTGATTTAAATAACGATTTAAATCAAAAAAGTAAAAAATATTAACACACTTAAAGAATAGTGTTAATATATTAACGTTGTAAAGATGCATTTTATATTATGAGTGTGGAATATTATTTTTCAACCAAGTGAATTATAAAAAAAATATTTATTATGTATAAATTTAACTATTTATGTTTTATACAGCAAAAATATACCTATTGTTTATAAAGTAATGACGTCTTATAAAAATTTTCAAATTTTTAAAAATCTATTTTTTTTAATTTTGATTTTTGTCAACCTGGTACAGGGTGTAACCCAACCTGTGTCACAAAATTTAAGGGTGTATAGTATAGGACGCATGAAACAAAAAGAATTTTGTTGAAATTCGTAAAATTTATATCGTTTTGAGTACCACTGGTTGTCACTTTTAAATACAAAAAAGTTAAACAATAGTTATGCAGCGTAATTAATCATAATTACATTAATGTAATAATAATTTTGCAAACAGGAAAAAATGAAATTTGTAGGTACTTAGGTACTTACAGAATGTTTCATTTGCTTGGACTTAACTTTTAATTTGCGATTTTCAACAAAATTCTTTTTGATTCATGATCGCGCGATCAATAATAAAATAATATACAACCTTAAATTTTGTTCCACAGGTTGTATAGCCAGAGCTATAGAAATAGTTTTTTTTTGCAAAGAAATCGTAAATAATTTAAAGAGGATTAAGCAGACTTTAAACCTAAAATCCAAAACCTGGATTAAACCGAAACACAACCTCTATTATGTTCCGATACAGGGATACAGCAATAATTCAATATTAAATCCATTCACCCTTCCCACTAAAATTCCCTAGTTTCCACCGATCTACAGTTTCTATTTGCGCCTCCTGGTTTTTTGCACACTACTGTTGCTCCCCTCGCAGTGCACTATCTCTGTCTTTGTCTAGCGACGGTGGCCCGTGCCAGGCCCAGGGCCGGGCCAGGAGGGGCCCAGAGGTTTGTTTCACCGCACCGAGAGAAACAATGCGTGTTTAGTCATAGCACAGAGCCGGATCAAGGGCTTGGGAGGTTGTTTCGCCTCAGATAAATAATGTGTCATGTGTGTAGTGTGTACTGTGCAGTGTGTTAAGTAGTGAAAGGGTTCCAGGGTTGGATTTAGGATGAATTGATGGTGGGAGGATATAATGTAAGAGTGTGTGTGTGGGTCACCATGGAGTGATTTATGATGTTGTGGTAAGAATTTTGGGTAAATATGGGAGTAACGAAGCAAGGGTTCAGATTAAGAAGATTAAGAGGGGAATTAGGAGGAGGTTGTAATTAGAAGGAGATTTGGTAATAGTTAGTTTTTATCTGTTGAGGTAAGAAATAAATAGAGCACATAGGCATTATTTTGTCTGTCCAAATCGCAAGATATATCATATAGAAGAAATAAAAATAAGTATTGATTGAATGTCACTTCTTAAAAAATATTGTTTGAAGAAGTTATCGAACTTGACAAAATATCTAACTTAGTATAAGAGTGGTGTTCTTAATAATGATTATATTCATAAGTAGTAGGAATCATCGGTACCAAATTGTATCCAAATCGTTTCACACGTTCTTTTGTTATGAATACTATGAGCAATTTTCAAACAGAACAGAACCCACTTGACAAAATAAAATACCCAGTACATTTCAAGAATGTGACCATCCCGGCTTGTTACTTGCTATATTTGCCCATTAACATCCTATTAATATGTCAGCAATTGCTAATGTCCGCCCTATGTAACATCCCAATATTAGTTATTTGGTAATGATATGCCAATGAATTATGCATCCCATGGAAATATCTAAGATAGTATGATTTAGGTATATGTGGGTAGAATAGACTTACGTAATATCACTTAAAGTACAAGAGTAAAATATTTTTAAACATCCTATGGAAAAGTGGGAATACTGGCCGGACATAGGTAAGTTTGGTTTAATCTTTGGTCGTCCTATTTTTGACACTTTGGCCCAGCTGAAACAGTTGTCAAGCCATGTCCACTTATTGTAGAGACTTGCGATGTACGATATTAAAATTAAAATTTTGTACCTATTGCATCAATATTCAGTAATTTGAATTATATATAGGGTGTTTTTTTTAGACGTGTGGTTTTCAAGAAGAAATAAAACGCATATAATTTAATGCTATGGCCAAAAATTTAGCTTTATTATAAAGATAAGGGTTTGCCATTATGTTTTAAAAATGATTTCGGGCAAGTGGCCGCCGCGGCTGGTTCGAATAAATTCCAGTCGAGAGGCCCAATTTCCGACCACTTTTGCAGCAATTGGGGCCGTATGTCAGCAATAACGCACCGAATATTCTCTTCCAAGGCGTCAATCGTTTCGGGCTTATCTGCGTAGACAAGCGACTTCACATAACCCCACAAGAAATAGTCCAGCAGTGTTAAATTTAAATTAAATTAAAAAAAATTAAATTTTCTTGTGAAAATCGGGATCGGTGGCTATCTCGTTTTGGGCCCATTCATGGACGTGCGAAGCGCTTGATGGTCGTTTGGCTTCAATTCTTGCACGAGTTGGATTTTGTAAGCCCGCAAACCAAGATCCTTCAGCAAAATCTTCCATAAAGTGGATGGGCACAGCTCCAATTGTTGCGCGCGATGGCGGATGGACTCATTCAGGTCTCCTTCGATACTGTGCTCCACAGCAGCAATAGCGTCTTCGGTGCGCACTGTATGGCGTCTCTGAGGATGCGCATTATTCACAAGAGTAAACGTGGTGCGAAACCAATCCATGGTTGCTCGAATTACCGACTCTGTTGGGCGATTATGTCGACCGAATATTGGACGCAGCGCGCGATGTGTCGCGCGAACCGAACCATTATTTTGGTAATAAATTTGCACGATTTGCAAACGTTTTTCAGGAGTAAGTCTATTCATTATGAAATGGCAAACCAAACTGAGCATAAATCAAGTGACAGCTGTCAAAAAGACCATCTCCGAAAAAAGTAGTGTCAACTTGAAAACCACATGTCTAAAAAAAACACCCTATACAATACCTAATAATATTTCTGGGTTAAAGTGATTGAATTCCACTATTAACATCCATCATTCTATATTATTAGGGGCTAATCCTGTTAATTGATTTAATTGGAGAAGAATAATTTTACCTACTCATTACACATTATAATAATCGTATACTTATAGTTTTAGCAGAACCAATATCAATCAAATACACACATACTATATCAAATCCGTTATATACAAATTATCACCCAATCATAACTGATACAACCCCAATCAATAATTAAATTTCCCACCCCTAACTCCCGTCCTGACTCCCGCACCCCCATTTGCATCTCAATGGTCCGATTCGATTCTGCGAGGGGCGGGGGGGTCTAATGACAGAACCGAGCACATACACATACACACACGGGCATCACATGTGTGTTAGTAACAACACAAATCATGCAACATTGCATCGAGCATAGCTTCTCTCCTCACACTCACACGCACACATTCACATGTGGACACACATGTGTAATCACATACGACACGGCAGAGCAGAGAGTGAGAGTGAGTGGGTATTTTTGCCAGCCACATCTGTGTTGCAGTATACCTAGAGGTATAAATGGTGCGGATTGGAGGATTGTGACGTTTCAAGGTCGCCAGGGGTGTACACAATCATGAAAGGAGTTATTTTTTAATTTTAATGCTGTTATCTGTTTACAATTTGGTTAGTTCAACATCGATCTGATCAATCATTCGCAAAAAATTGAAATAATTGATCAAAAATCGATTTTAGTAAAAGAACAAAAGTTCGATTTTAGTAAAAGAACAAAAGTTCGATTTTAATAAAAAAAATCCTCGAATATATCATAAGATCGATTTTTATGAATGATAAAAAAATCGATTATAAAATTGTTTTTAAATAAATAGTAACCGCATATAACAGTATAACACTTAATTTTCGTGAATCGTCAAAATCTGCTAAAACTACAAAATCACTAAATAAGTATTAGGTAAGTAAATAACTCTGTAGAATAAAATAGAAGATCGGTTTTGAAAATAGATCTTTTAGAAAGATCTATTTTCCAATTCATAGATCTTTTATAAAATCGATTTTTCATTAATCGCATCTTTTGAAAAAATTTATTTTAAATAGAAGCTCAACCAGATATTTTTTTAAAAACATCGATCAATCGAGCTTCTTCGCAGTTCGCAGTCCTAATCAAGACTAGAGTGTACATCTGCGTTTGCTCCAAACATTGCTGTTGTTGCACTGATTCCTTGTTCCTTGTTCTATAAACCAAACCCCAACTATGGATTACAAAGAAGTGAAAAAAGACTGAAAAGTGAGTAAACTCCAAGTTATCGTATTTCATTCCAATATATGAGGTTACCCATGAAGAAAGATATTACAGAACTGTTGCGTGTGCCCTAGTAGTGTGGATTTATATTTTTAACCTCCACCTCTAATGGTCGGATTCAAAAGAGACTTGCATGTACAAGTTTGGACAATCGGGCTAGAAGACTCTAGATTTTTAACCTCCACCCCTATGGTTGGATCGAATTTAAACATAGTAGGTACCTTAAAATCTTACTCTGGTTAATAGAGACAAACAGAATCATAAACATAAACCCAGCAACAGCAAATGTCGATTTTTTCATGTAGGTATTCTTATAAACTCTTAATAAATATTTCAGATATCAGCGATAAGTAAAAATGAGACAACGTGTCAATGTTTTCTTTCATATTTAAAAAAAAATTATTGTTATTAATTTTAAGTAAATATCAGAATATACATAAGGAAGAATCTGTCATAACATTTCATAAGAAGAAGAACAATAGAACTCCGTCTTCAGGAAAGCCTTGCATTGATTCCAGTTTTAATAAACAAACAACAAACCCTAATTTGGTAAAGAAAATGAGTATACCTATAGATCGAGTTTAGTATCCTATTATAAAAGTATGACTAAAATTTCCGAATTACTTTTGATAATAATAATATTTCTGTACATTTAATCAAATCTCAAATAACAACTAGAATATGCTTTGTGTATGCTTTGCTTATGTTTCTTCAATGAAGGATGTGAAAATTTACAATTTGGAATATCCAATTTCGGTCAATAATCTAATTTGTCTCGGTTTGTGTCACCCGAAGGTTCGGCAAGATTATAAAAATCCCTGCTCGATAAATAGGCTTCTCAACATTTCTATTTTGAACATTTTATAACGTTTACGCGATGGAGCATATAGCATATGGGATTGGTTGGCTGGGTCAACTATTGGTTCTAAAAATCTGCTAGGGTAAATTCGATATTCAGTCCTCCCCTAATAATATTAAATATCCATTTCGCTTTCGAAACCGTCCTTATGGCTACTGGTCTATACAGTTTATGGGAAAGTTATTTTTGATGGCAATATAACCATATTTCACGGTCGGTAAAAATATATCATTTCCTGCCAGTATCATTTGTAATAATGGAGTTATACCGCCACAAATAAAACAAATTTAAATTAATATCTATCACGCCTTTGTTTACCCAATTTGGAGTGCTAGCCTCACATATTGTAAGTCATTGATAAAACAACATAATACCGTAAGTCGTTGGTCTAATATACAAGATGTCTCTAAAATAAGTGGATATATGGCTTGACTACAGATTCGCGGGCCTAAAATGTGACGATTTAACTCAACTTAGTAAAGGGTATATTATATTATACTGTACGACGTGCTGATCATGAAACAAAATATATTTTTTTAATTCGCAAAGTGAAGGGTAGTTTACTTGACGTGTGTACATTTTAATTGTTTTACACTGTTTTGATGGTATATTTGATAATTTGACATTTATTAGTATTATATATTATGTAAACAATTACTTTCATTGTGGAAGATTTGAAACAATTTATTAAACATAGGTAACTACCGACCAGTGAAAAAAAGTTTGCTTGAAATACGATGCAATTATTTGAGAATTAAAAAATCTGCTGTGGCCAGCACAGTACTTCCCCGATTATAAGTTTTAATAACTTACTTTCGTAACGCCTTTAATTTTATGTTTCATACTCTGAATTATTAACAATAATTTATTTTCTAAATAGTATCATGTACAGATAAAAATTTTAAATACGATTTGTAGATGACAAAAATATAATCAATCATTTGAAATAGAAAATATTGTGATAAATTAATTATTTATCGAAATATTTACGCAAAGTACCTACTACGTCCGGTTTGAGAGTTGCTACAAAAATAACTGGATTCTTAAGATTTGTATTAAAATTTGGTTGTTAAATGTTTGATATTATTTGAGTTATCGTCCACAAAATATTGTAACACACACACAACCGCGCACAGACTTCATCTCGAAAATACTTTATTCGTATTCTATGGATTGTAAAACGTACTTATTCACTAAAAACTCACACTCGAAAAACTCCTCTCAAAACTTCCCCTTATATAAAATATAATGCGGAAGGTAAAAACAACTGACCATAGTTTAAATGTTATTAATTCTCCGACTAAATTTTTTCTTCAAAGAACTTTTGATAATACACTTGAAGAAATTTGAATAATTGTTTGAGAAAAAATTGAATGTCATTTTTTACATTTTTACTAAACTTATCTCCCCTACATAAAAAGCTTTAATTTGATATCACACACGATAGTATTTTAATAAAAATAAAATAAGTTATGTTTATAAAGTTGGTACCACTGGTCGAATAAAAAAAATTGAATAATTTTTCGAGAAACAATTGAAAATCACATAAATGTCATTTTTACTAAACTTATCTCCCCGAGCGCTTTAAATTGACACCAAACTCGGTATAATTTGAATAATTTATAAAAAAAAAACAATTGATGATCGGTTAAATGTTATTTTTATTTTTGTACTAGAATTATTTTCCCGATAGCTTTAATTTGATACCACACACGATAGTATTTTGATAAAAATAAAAAAAGTTATGTTTATAAAGTTGGTAGATACCACTGGTTAAATAAAAAAAATTGAATAATTTTTTGAGACACATAAATATCATTTTTTACATATTTACTAAACTTATCTCCCCAAGCGCTTTAAATTGACACCAAACTCGGTATAATTTGAATAATTTATTTAAAAAAAAAATTGACGATCGTTTATATGTTATTTTTGTTTTTCTACTAGAATTCTTTTCTCGAGAGCTTTAATTTGATACCACACACGATAGTATTTTGATAAAAATAAAAAAAGTTATGTTTATAAAGTTGGTACCACTGGTTGAATAAAGCTCATTAACGAACTTGAAGTCAGAATTTGGGTCAAGATCTTAAATATAAAATTTCAGTCCAAAATTCCAACGCGTTTTTAAGTTATGCAACATCCAGACCGACAGACCCACAGACCGACAGACCGACAGACCGACAGACCGACTTTTTTTAAAATTATGTTTTTTGGGTTCAGTAGGGTCTAAAACGTGAAGATTCACCAAAATCTCGAACTGTCAAAAAATCACGATTACAATACTTCCCTCTATTACATAGGTCGGGGAAGTAAAAAAATTCTTTTTGTTTCATGATCACCACGTCGTACAGTATATACCCTTTAATTTTTGTCCTAAGTTGTGGAACACTCTGTATACCAGTGCAAAAGTGTAGCCTTTACCGTTTAGCCGGTATTCAGGTTCAAAGTTTTAGTAGAAAAATAAATTAAGTTTGCTAATAACAAAAACAATAGAATGCTTTAATCGATTTTCATGATATTTAGTATGACACTAAACATGAGTATATGCTGGTTATACGTCATCTTTTAAAATGACAATTGTTATTTTTAGTGAACCTTTTATGTATAAAAATGGATATTACCACACTACTAAGCCAATAAGCGCCAATAACTTTTTAGTGGCAAGTTTTTTAAAGAGACGCCTGTATATTATACCGTATGTGCGGTTACCAGCCGTAAACTCACTGGTACTGATGATTGTTAGTGGAAAGTCACCACAGGGGATACATTTGTACTGTTTAACTGATTCGAACTACACTTCAGTCACATAACACACTCGACACTCAACTATTTCTTGTAAACTTCCGGATACTACAGTTTATTTGAAGAAAAATAATAACATCGATTTTGTTGTAAATATTGTTTAAAACAAACCATTATCTTATATTTTCAAATAAGAGTATCATAACTTTTGCTTCCGGGATTTCGGCGCCTTTTATATTCCGAACGGCATTTTATGAATGGTCGAAAAGGGAATACCACTAAGGGAAGATACCGTCCAATGTCACCACTGTAGTCCGGGTCGCAACTGTTCGTGACGTTTAATATATTCACGATACGAAATTTGGAAATTTCAAAATGATAAATGACAATTGGGGCCAGGGTGCGAAATTGGGATTTAGATTTAGAGTATGGCAGTTATATGCAGAATAAGGGCGTAGAGTTTAAACTGCAGGGGTGCGATACGCTTCACGGTGTTCTGATACTCGATACACGTTCCAGAATTTTAAAATGGGGAAAGTTTTATTTCTGCAATTTAAAATTTCAGCTGTTGTATTTCTTATGTCTTGAGTTGAGACAGCTGGAGTCTGGTAATGTCAAAAGAATCGATTTTGAATTGCTTCGGAAACTTTGGCCGTAAATATATCAATATCATCGTTTTCTTTTATTCATACTTTGATCTTCGGTACCTACTTTAATATTAAGATTCGATATTGTCAGTTTGATGGCCTTTGTACAAAAAAATCAAGTGACATTATCTTAGGTGGCCGGCCACATGCGCAATTGACAAAAACCCATAGGACAAATGCCCAAAGACAAATACTCAATTGACAAATACCCATGCGGACAATGGGGGTTTTCAAGCCTACGGCTTTTAAAGAAATACTTATTGGATATCAATTTTCAGCTTGTATAAGTTATAGGAAAGTGATAATAATTGTTAATTTTGATAGATTTATTACCTCTTTATCGAAATGAAAATGTAAGTCTTTTGAATCGTTCATTGAAATGCGCCATGTGTGACGTAGCCAACATTGATATCAAACCAGGAGTTGGTTCGTGTAAGTTCGTTTTTTGTCGTTTGAACGACGGACCACCTGTTGATTTTTCGATTTTTGACACGTTCACCAACGTTCACGGGTTCACGTTGTCGAGTTTGGTTAGGTTCAAACACGATTACTTACAGTTTATTGAAGAATTTTTGTGTTGGTTTTAATCGAAATGAAACGGCATGAAACAGTTTGGTTATGTTTTTCTGTTCAAGTTGACAAGATGTTGATTGTGTAAGGTAAGACATACGTATCGGTCCTTGTCAGCGCGTTGAACGTATGTTCTAGATGTTGGTGACGTCACACTGTTACACGCGGCATTGATTTTCGCGGCACTTATTTTTTTAAACTTTATGAATTTTTTTCTGGCTTATTAGTAACTTTTAAGCGAAAAGAAAAAATACGGGTCTTATATTTTAATGTATAGATTAACATATAAAAAAACCAAAAAATCGTGAAAACCCCCATTGCGCACGCGGACAAAAGCCCATGTGTACAAATGCTCACGGGTACAAATGCTCATGCGGACAATTGCGCACGCGGACAAAAGCCCATGTGTACAAATGCTCACGGGTACAAATGCTCATGCGGACAATTGCCCACGCGGACAGAAGCCCACGTGTACAAATGCTCATGGGTATAAATGCTCATGCGGACAATTGCTCACACGGACAAAAGCCCATGTGTACTAAAGCTCATATGTACAAATGCTCATAAAATTATTTTTTCTCATCGGTATCGGTATATTCTGTTGGACTCAATTAGGGTTTTGTTAGTATTGATTAGTTTATTTTAAAAAAAACGGAGTTCTGTTGGACTCAATTAGGGTTTTGTTAGTATTGATTAGTTTATTTTAAAAAAACGGAGTTCTGTTGGACTCAATTCGGGTTTTGTTAGTATTGATTTGTTTATTTTAAAAAAAAACGGAGCTCTGTTGGACTCAATTAGGGTTTTGTTAGTATTGATTAGTTTATTAAAAAAAAAACGGAGGTCTGTTGGACTCAATTAGGGTTTTGTTAGTATTGATTAGTTTGGGTACAAATGTGCAAATCGAAGTGTGAAAATTGGTATATGGGTAGATGGACATTGTGGTGGGGGAACTTTTATACGCTTTGGTTTTTCGGACGTGTGGTTATTAGGCGGTATGGTTTTTATACGCTGTGGTTTTCGGTGGTGTGGCATTTACTCAGAGTTTGTATCAAAACCGAGAATGTGGAACTGAAGAAGGGTATAAGGTTCCTTATTTACGAGTAATTCTATTCAATCAGAGTTTGTATACAAACCGAGTATGTGGGGCTCAAGAAGGGTATTAGGTTCTCTATTCAGTTCAATTATTTTTGCTGTGATCTTAGGTTTAACTTAAATACCATTGCTGTACATTGTTGTGCAATGTGTGCATGAGCAGCCTTAAATAAGTAAATAACAAATTTTGATTGTTTCTTTCATTTTATATAATTTTTTGCAAAAAACAAAATACTTTAGCGCGCTGTGTTATCGGAAACGCACGATAAAGTGAATACACGAGAACACGACACGAGATCACAAAAAATAATAACTAAGGGATAGATTTTAAATAAGTGGGTAAGTAACAATAACACCGTTACAGTAATCTCTCCTAAAATTCTTATAAACTCATTAGGGGGTAAGTTTCTTCACAGATGTTCAGAACAAACGCAGTATAAGTTTAAGACATGCCGATGAGAAAAAATAATTTTATGAGCATTTGTACATATGGGCTTTAGTACACATGGGCTTTTGTCCGTGTGAGCAATTGTCCGCATGAGCATTTATACCAATGAGCATTTGTACACGTGGGCTTCTGTCCGCGTGGGCAATTGTCCGCATGAGCATTTGTACCCGTGAGCATTTGTACACATGGGCTTTTGTCCGCGTGCGCAATTGTCCGCATGAGCATTTGTACCCGTGAGCATTTGTACACATGGGCTTTTGTCCGCGTGCGCAATTGTCCGCTTGGGTATTTGTCAATTGAGTATTTGTCTTTGGGCATTTGTCCTATGGGGTTTTGTCAATTGGGCTTCTGACCTGGAACCATTATCTTAATGCCAGTAAGTCGTATTCAGTGAAAAAGTTCTTGATTATGATATTTCGAGACGTAATATAAAATCGTGGCTGATTTTACCACTTGCCAGATATGGTTTAAATTTAAATCTTGCATTTAAGAAAATGTATCCGGGGTATTTCAAACAGGGTGCTATTTTAAACAAGTAGGTAGGTACTTATTTTAACATGTACTAAAGTGACTTATTTTACTACTTCTGGTACTTGATGTACACAATAAGGAGCATTCAAAGAAATTTTTAAGCACCGGTCGAACATGGTTCAAAGTGCTTCGAAGTGCGCAAATTGAGGGACGTCATGGTCATGTGTCAAAAAAATTAACGTCACATGACGTTTCCTGATATTATGCGCGCTTCGAATCATTTTAAAGCTTCTGGCAGACATGTACAACCGGTAAATTTTTCTGTCAAGGGGTAAAATAGGGCATGATTTTATATTACGGCTAACGGCTCTCTAGCTAGTAGGTAGGTACAACCAATTTTTATTATCATAATACGTGTTAATTTTGCTCAAAAATTTATCACAATATAAATAATTAGTATTGGCAAGACGTACCGCCAGGAATGATATTATTATGCGATCAGAACGTTAGAATTAATAGACACGAGACGTAGCGTCTCGTCTCGAATTTGTCCCGATTTTAGTTTTCGTAAAACAGTTGAAACTCAAACTGGAACTTGAATCACATTTTTATAACTGATTACCGGTTCACTTCAAGAAGAAACATATCAAAATTGTTTGTTTTCAACTTGGTTACCATGGCACAAACATTTGCTTAAAGTAGAAAAACGCGCCCATGGGCCGTAAAGTAAGAAATTCGTCCAATCAAGATTAACTGAGTGAGACATGAAATGTTTTTTGTGACCATACGGCACCTTTTAATTTTCTAGTAATAAGTATGTTTGTGCGTTTTCAAAAACTAATTACGAATAATTCACAAGAATATTTAAATATGCAGTTTAATTTTCAGAATACTTCCCAACTACAAATACGATTTCTGCTCTAAAAATCGTCGCAGTAAGACACAAAAACTTGAGTCTTGGATAAACCTCTGTATACGTCCCATTAGGAAAAATTTGAATCTTCTTTTAGAGCAAAAGTCGTATTTGTAGTGGGAAAGTATTCTGAAAACTAATGCTTGCTACTGTACACCTCTGGCCGGAAGACAGATTACACTCTTGAACGAATAAAGGCCCTCGCAAGCGTCGGGCCTCAAACTTCGTTTGCAGGCGAAATCTTTTTCTTTCGGCACTCTATACGTAACTATTGTGCAGTTTTACCTTTTAGTTTTTAGGTACTTTTTCCTCTATTTGGAGACAAATTCTGTATGCAAAAAATAACGAGAAAGCTTTTTGCATATTTGCCTAATCCCATTATTATAATAACGCAATGCAATCGGTAACACAAGAGGCAATGCAGTCGGTAACACACAGCTCATGCAATCAAAAATTGTTTTATTTATAACAACGTATCTGCGGTAGCGTTTCATCAATACCAATATTCTTTATCTTGACAAGTTCCAGTTGACATATGTCAATTATCAAAGTATTTTCTATTAAATCCTATAAAATCTTTATCAATTTTAATTGTGTAATTAGATAGTAATATACAGGGTTGGCAAAAATCATGATTTTTTTAAATAAATCAAAAATCATTGATTTTTTTGAATTAATCATGATTTTTTTGATTTTTTTGATTTTTTCAATTTTCTTTAATTACAACACTAAATATAGTTAAAGTAATTATTATTTAACCATTTATATGAAAAATTCCTTTAAAAAATATCTAGTTTGGATTATTATTGCACATTTCAAGTTTTTACACGAATTTCTTAAACTATACGCTTGACTTATGATTCCATTGAATGGATTTTGTTTTTTGTTTAATACTATTTTATTTATTAAATAAATATTGAAATTGAATTAAGACACTTGTTTTGTTCTGTACCAGAAATATAATTATATTAATACTCGATATTAATACTCGATTAATACAAAATCATTGATTTAAATCATTATTTGATTTTTTTGAAAAAATCACTTTGATTTAAATCATGATTTAAATCAGGGTTGAAAAAAACATGTTTTTTTCAATTTTAAACAAAACATTTGTTTTTTACTGTTTAAAACTGTTTTTTTGGTTTAAACCATGTTTTTAACTCTGCACAAAAAAAATGTTTTAAACAACAAAAAAGCATGTTTAAAACATGTTTTAAACAGGATATGTGTTTTAAATAAATATTATTTCCATCGAAATATGTCGCCAATGCTACTTTTTGTGCGAGGATGGGGATTTACATCGCTCTAGCTGCGTAGCTAGGAGTCACCGATGGTCGGTAGTTGAATTTGTTTTGTTTGTGTTATGCGTCGTGAATGGATTTCGATATCATTTTTAAACACCTGATTTAAAACACAGTTTAAAACATGCATTAAAACATTAGGCCGTGTTTAAAACATGTTTAAAACAGTTTGTTTAAAACAAATTGTTTTAAACATAACAACCCTGATTTAAATCAAATGATTTAAATCAGGCCAACCCTGGTAATATTATTATATTGAGAATTCTAGTTTGTTACAAAATCAAAATATGTAGGTACCTGATAAATGGTTGATTGTGATTTTTTAAGGCAAGAGGATGAAAGTTGACCCTCTTGCCTTGCGTATTTTGCGTCGCTGTTTACATTACGTTGTTATCCCTAGCAAATGTACACATTCATCTTTTTACGTTAGCTACTGCGTTTGCGTTACCCATTGCATTAGGTACCTTATTATAAATAGACTTTTGGTTTTATTACACATTTATGACAATAACACAACAAATAAATTTAAATCAGGCATACAATTCACAAATGATTCATAAAGCGACATTAAAATATCTACCACAGGTGAAGCCATCAACCACCTTCACATAATAAACAACCAAACCAACAACCAAATTCCATTAGTTCGCCTCTGGTCTAATGCAGCTAATTTACTGAGTTATGTTTCCAGTCTGTAAAAGCAAATATTATTTCAGGTTAACTAGAACGATTTATGTAAAATATCGCGCTTAGATCTACGCTATTCATTCATAGAAATCTAATTCTGTCTCTGAGATAGTAATGGCACACATACACTCACGAATGTGGGGACTATTTAAAGGATAAAGAAGGATAAAAAGGCGGTTAATGCACGAAAGCGGAAGTTGGTGTGCTAAATGGAAGCCTTGTGGTAGGAGGTCTGAGTTCCTGTAATTTGAATCAAGCTATTGTTGATTTAAATAAGGTTATAATTATTGTGCTATTAAATATTGAGCTATGGTATTGTAATTTATATATAATAATGGCGTTAATATTTTATCATTATAGTTTTTACTTCTTTTATGGTTCATTTCTATTGTATTGTTAATGGTAGCGCTTGATGGCTTGATCTTATTTCAAAATATATTATTTTCTCAAATTAATAGTATTTACTACTTACGCATATATACATAGTAGATTTTTTATAAATAAATCATATAAGTAGCAAATAAATAGAGAAAATTTGTAGATTAATAGTATTAAAGAACAAGTGTTATAAGACATATTTTTTCGCACGTGTCCAAGTTTAGTAAAACGAGCCTGAGGGCGAGTTTACTAAAGGACAAGTGCGAAAAAGACTCATAATAGCCATGGCGAGTATCGTAATTCATTCATTGTGTCTTCCCGCAAGAGGTTTGTACAATGTTTTTTGTAACGAATACAACTATAATCAAATACATTCAAGTTGTAGTTGTTGTTGTAGTCTGATCATTAAATTGAGGTTATGATGTTTTTTCTACTCACTACTACCGACAGCTGGCGCGCTGCACACAAGTTTTATTTTTAAATATTGGCGGTTTTCGGTGGTCTTGATAATTTTCATTAATTATAATTCCGGAAAGTAACACTTTATAAACTAAATTTTATTATTTTTAAGAAGATTTTACTCTGAAATGTCTAGAAAAGCCAGTGTTCTTTGTATTTTTCCTGATTGACTACACTGGTACATTGACATTGCCGATTGTCAATTGCGTGTTTAATATGTCATTTCCTAGGTGGTGAGTACAAAAACACGATTTTTCTACTCCCATTTTCATTAAAAAAATACTATTAATTTCCATGTTTACTTGGGTGTTTCATAATGAAAATCTGTATCGAAATGAATGTCATTCAAGTACAGACAATGTAAATTAAAATATGGAAGTAGAAAAAATGAGTTTTTTATACTATTTTTTCTAGTTGACATACATAAGTATACTAATACATTTTAAAACATTTTTGATTTATTATTTACTGTACTTATAAATTTTACTTTTAATCCAGAATTTTTTGTTCGTGTTATTATTTATATTATGTAAGTAATAGGTAATTTAATTTTCAATTAATAACAGGTACATGTTTCATTTTAGTTCTTATCACGTTACGTACCTACTTAACGTGATGCATGATTTGTGTTATTAGGTAAAATGGCAAAACTAATATGATATTTCCTTGATATAATACTAGGTATTTTAGAAAAATGATGATGCTACCCAGCAATTATGTTGTTTGCTTACTACATTCATTTATAATTTAAGAAAATGCCTCTCTCACATGCAACCCTCATATTTTTCTGATGTGGCTATAAGATATTGCTACCTGAATCTGATTCTCGTATATTTTTAGTTCAGACATAATTCTGTTATCAGTTTTTATACAGTTATAAATATAGACTCAAATGAAGGGTTACAAAACGTTCCTAAGTGACATATTTGTGATTTAGTGCTACCAAAGACCGAAGCTATTACTACTACAATGTGGCACTAATGCCGTAATGCCACAAAAAAATTGTACCTTCAAAACAGGATATCAGATCAAGTTATTTATATCTGGCTATTTCTCATTCTTAGATTTCTAATCCAATCAAATCCATGATTTTACCCACCAACCTACTTGTATGTGTTTATTTTGTTGTATTTTAACAAAACATTGTCACACCATTTTTTGGATTTTTTGGCCTATCTAGCCAATAGACTATTTTCACAACCAGAAAAAAATGTCAATAACTTCCTTAACAATATATTATTATAATTAATGTCAATTTTGAATGTTTTTATTCTGAATAATCCGAATATCGTTCCATATAGTAACATTTATGTATTAATGTATTTGAAAACATAATAGGTACCAGAAATTTTATCAACGACTATAGAATAATACATTCATTACTTTAGTAAGATACACCTCTCCATAAGACACACTATTATATTATGAACTCATAATTCAACACCATTGTATTATAAGTCCATTATTCAACACAACTGTCATCTGTCATCACACCAAAATGTGGGGTTAGATTGATATTTTAATTTCTATATCCCTCATCTATTTATTATTTGCACTAACCATAACAATATCGATAATACAAACTTTTGTATTTTCGCTGACGTCACTTGAGTAACAAAATTTGCCAATTTTGAATATAATATTTCGGTTTATAAATAAAATACCATAATTCTGGATATAGTCCAGCCGTATACCTACCACTCGACAATAAAGAAAATTCTCTAAATTAGACGCATTGCCAGATGGATATAATCAAGAATTTTCTATAGTTTAGTGACAATAATATATGACTATAATAATGCATGTATCACGTAGTACATATTTGACTAATTTGATCGGCTGAAATAGGGTAGTAAGGTGCTATCAAATCGATGATATTTTTATAACCGCTTTTACATTTCAACTGTTTTTGTTTCTTAATTCCCTACTGTCAGTTTCTTAACCAGATATTGATGTTTGTCAACAATAAGAACCGGGTTGTATTCGGTGGGAAATGCCAGTGAAGACGAAATTGAGAAAGGTAAACTGAATTTAAAACGTTTTTGACAGCTATTGAAAAAATATAACCAAACATTTTGGACTCATTCGTAATATATTTTCCCCAAATATAACTCGGGCTATGATTTATCATATAGGTGATAGCATTCGTTATGTCATTCTATAACCGATGATAAAGCACTTGTTATATTACTCCCGAATATAAATTTGTAAAGGAAATATTTTATTTAAAAAGTCGTAGATAAAACGTCGTATGCCCATAATGGGTATAATTCACTCAAATGACATACATTCGCCTTCAACTCGAGCATAAACTTTCATCCTCTTAAATTATAGCGCGTACATTATGTACCCGTCAAATAATATATTATTATATTATTATTTGTCAAAAATCAAGTTGAGTAATACGTTGCGAACATGCGCTATATTTGATAAATAAGGTATCAGAAACTTTATCCAAAGCTGTAGAAATCATCCCTTAATTTGATTATACGGTAAATAAATGCTACCTTATTTCTTATAATGTGGGAAAATCTACCCCAATGTAATTTACTGACCGTTCTCGCAATCTCGTATCTTATTCAAGCACCCTGTACACATAGAATTCTATGTGAATTTAGTAAGTGTGTGCCTGATACTTAAAACTGAATGCAGCAGTGCTAGCTTGATTTATTTTAAGAGGGTGTCCATTTGCGTTAGGCGATGTGTAATTTAGGGAGAAAAATGACTAGGGTGTTGGATTTAATGAGATGCTCGTTTTTACTGGAATTAATTTTTAAAATGATTCTATTTTTATGGAATGAGTAAAGCACTGCAGAAGGGTTCTGTCCTTCGGGAATTAAAAAGAGATTATTTCAAGGATTACATTGTGATTTTTTATTGGATTTACTCAAGTGTATTCATGGAATTATAGCAGGAGAAAAGGCAGAAATAAAAGCTGTAATTTAATTAATGCAGTGAATTTTTCATTAAAGTTTTAATGTAATATTTATTTGAATTTTACTAATAATAATCATTGTCTTCTCTTATTTATTTGTTTGTAAATTCTTAGAAATATTTTTGTGAGAAAAAAGGTGCGAAATTAAATTTATAACTTTTATATTTATTTAAATGGTAGGAATATTTTCAAACTATACATGTTTGGATGGTAAAATATGACAAAATATTGTAAAATATAATAGTTATTTGTGTATTAAGAGCGTAAAGTGACTCTTTGTTATTCGCGCACGGTAATTGAAGCGCGAGCCGAAGGCGAGAGCTGCAATAGTGCAAGAGGAACAAAGACACTTTATGCTCGTAATACACACATAATTTTATCTACGACTAAAATTATTTGTTATAATAATAATAATATTCATTTAGTTCAATCTGCTTTCAATCAATTTATGTTTTATTTGTAACCATGACAATACCAATAATATCGAAATAAATAAATACAAAAATTTGTTTGATTCTGTCATTTTCTTTTATTTTATGTAATCAAAATGTACTTTATTGCGCGTTGTCATAGGAGACGCGTAATAAAATGTTTTTTTGCTTGATCCTCAGTAACAATCAACTTTACGTTGACAATTGAAAGCATAAATATAAACTTTTCATAGTAGTCGTAGATAAAATATCATAATTGCTTTTCAGGATAGAGAAAATTTTTCTGGAACATGCAATTCTCTTTCTCTTTTCAGTTTTAGTTCCCAGGAAATATATTCCAGAAAAAAAAATTAAGAATTTTATTGTGAAGATTAATTTTCTCAATTGTCATTAGTTTACGAAATATCAGCTGGACACTGGAAACCATACCATCCTGACCGAGTTTTGTTACAAAAGAAATAAAAAATTTACAGTATTTTTCAACTTTAAAATGCATACCTACTGTAAAAGTGTTTCCGATGCGAGTAAATTGTCAGTTTATTATTGACTTCAAGATAAAATTTTAAATATAAATTTCTGTCGAGATATAACAGTGTAAAGTTTGCATAAATTGGAAATTTTTATGAGGTTTTCGGAATTTTTATAATCATATATAATTTTTTTATAAATTTTTTAAAAAAGCACAACTAATAATTTTGTTCCTTTAAGTATGTAATCCATATTGGAATGGAATTTTATCATTCTTGTACTGGACACTCGCTATAACGTGAGTACATTTTATGCTGGATTTTAGGAGGTAAACGGGCCTCTTAACTGTACAAAAATCTTCCTCCCTCCTCCAGTACGTAATGCTGCCACATCCAAGTTGAGCAAAACGCGTGACATTTGAACAACTCTCCACTGATATCGCGATATTTCACCGCTCTTCCAATTACTGTACCACCCTGCAGCCCACACTCATCCGCAGCATTTTGAACACACTGTTGAGTTCTCAACATCGCTTTATCCACGCTTGAATGCAGCGCTTTGTTTTGCAAACTGCTCGTGTGCTCTTCAGGCTCATGCCATGGATATCACATCACATCAGGATGGCTTTGGATGAGAAATACAACACGATCAAAACAAATGCCCAGCGCAGCACAAGGGTTCACATGTTCACAAAGGATGGGTTGTGTTTGCGTGTCTATCAACGAAAATGTGAGATAAAGTAACAGTGGGTGGGTAGTGGTAAGTAGAGTGATCAATAAGCAAATGCACGAAATGGGTTGGCATTACTTGTAGATTGTAGGTTTATAAAATCAGGAACGAATTAAGCACCCTTTTTTGAAAGATGTTGTCTCAAAGGTCAATTAAAGAAATATGGAACTTGTGCAACAAAAATGCTGGATTATCTAGTTTATAGTGGAACTCGAACCACGCAAAATAACCGTCCAGGTACGGTTCGCGATTCACTAATGTTTAGTAAACTAAACAATAGTTCTTTTTTGTTCCGGTTTACATCTACAAATATAAAAAAAATTAATAGGATAAAATTATTATGTGGTTCGTTCCGGTTTTCGTTTCTGTTCCGATTCGGTTCGGGTTCCTGATTGTCAATGAGGGATCAGATCATTATTATAACAAGGGCGGATATAGGTGATGTTTTTAGACGGGGTGTTAATTGCGAAATTTTTTAGTTCGAGGTCAAATACTTCTGCGTTATAAAAAATATTAGTATAATAATTAAAAATAAATTGGAATACTTGTCCATTTTAGAAAAAAATTAGAATCTTAGTGGGGTAAGTACTCTCTTTCCCCCCTTCCCCCCAATCCATAGATCCGCCCTATAAATCACAGTTAACCGCGAATCGAACCTGAACCATTATTTTGTGTCCCTGGTTAAAATAACTTACTCTTCGAAGGCTGAAAACTTTAAGTAACAGAAAACAATAATAATTGGTAACAGGAATGAAATTAGCAATAATTTTGAAATATTTTATATACCTGGTTTAAAACATCCTATTTTTAAGTTGAGTACACTGATTCTTATTTTTCGGGTTTCAGTACATTCAGCTATTCAGCATAAAAAACAAACAATTTTACTGCCCCCAAAGTCTGCAGTATAAAGATTAAATAAAGATAAATCAGCAATATAAGCGCAACATGTACTGCTCTTGTTTCATTTTATATCGATCAGCATAGTAAACCTAAACACATCATTTTGTAATTTGTGATCATTTCATACAACAAAGTAAAGTACAGAGCATAAAATACATGTCAAGATTGCCGGAATGTCCAATCGCAATTGGCAGTTTACAAGATTACATCCACATTCGCCCATACACACATATGCTCATAGATATAGTAGTAATGTATACATGTATGTGTGTGTCTGTAGTACACGTATGTTCGCACCGTTCCCTGAGGGCGGTTTAGCGCTAGTGCGGAGCGGTTCCACCGGACAGTGGCGCCGCACCCCGATGTCGAAGCGAACTAAATGCAAATGCGCTCAACTGTGAACGTTATGAATTGTAATTTCAAAATTAATTAATTTGGAATTATAATTAGGATGGTTGAACTGTGCTCATGAACTAGAAAAAAGAATTAAATTTGTATCATGGTGTGCGCAATGATTTAAAAGGGGGTAACAAATCTAAATTATGAAGTAATGACATTTTTTATACCTATAATTACAGATTGTTATAAATATTACGAGTATTGGTTTGAGAAACTACGTTCTTGTTTACAGATACAAAATTAAGACGCTATACAGGGTGATTTACAACTTCGGGTTTATATTGCTTAACATTCTTATCACGAAACTAATTTTTAAAAAAACTCGCAATTTTAGTTTCCAGGTTTTTTAATCAAACAGTTTTCATTGTCATTGCATAATTAATTACAATTTAATATTATTTCCATTCATAGTTAATCAGATATCCATTATAACAAGCATTGTACCATAAATAATCCAGTGGTTACAAAAATGTGCTTCTTGCGAAAATTGCCCTTAAAATGATTTTTGTTCCAATTCAGTTCAGTACTGCCCAGGCCCCGGTAACTTGCCTACCCCTTCCACTAGTTTTATGACTGCTCAAGAGGTTACCGTTCGCCCTGTCGCCGCTAGGCGGTGTCATATCGCATAGGCCACATTTTATTAGGAATTATATAGCAATTTCATTTAAAATCCTCAATAACTTATAGAATATTGTATATATTATAATAAATTACAGAATATACATAGAAATTATACTTTACACGTTAATCAGCGATTCTCGCGGGTTTTTGATGGCCTATGTTGGCTGCCATATTGAGTTACTCCCTTTACCCCCCAGTACCACGAAACTGGACCAGTTCAGCAGTCACTTTTGCAAGCCAAGTTGAGTTACCTTCAGTGTCTTGTACCGTGGTACTGCCATTAAAATATATGCACGAAGTTGTGAATCACCCTGTATATTTCAGTGTATTCTTTCAACTAGTTTGTAAATGATATTTTTGGCCTCCTGAAGTGTAATAATAACAATCACACATCGTTGACGTCTATGGTAGTTGCGATTTTACCGCATATTTTACTTTATCGCATATTGTCCGGTAAAGAGCATCGAATTTTATTGCTTTAAGGTAGTAAATCTATAGGTGGTCACAACCCAAAATATGACTCAAATTAATATACAACATTCATTACAATGTACAAGTCTTAGAATTTGGATAAAAATTAAAATTCATAGATCATAGGTAACCGTTGAAATAACATAGATAATTGACTTTAAAGTTGACACTAAAATTGCGCATGGAAGTTAGCAGTATAGTTTTACTAAACGATTAGAAAATAATATATCATAACAACCTAACACACGTTTGGAAAATGAATATGTTATTCTTTAAAAAAAATCTGAAGTGGCCTGCACACAACCTTCCGCCAAATCTAGACTTATAAACATAAATGTATACCGTATACAATCCGGTGTCCCTAAAATATACAAATAAAAATCTAAAATATTCAAACATAGAAATTTGCATCACCTGAATCAAAAGATTCGTTCACAGGCAAACTCTTCTGTGTTGAAGCCATCCTCCGTTGAATTACTACATTTAATATCTTACTTATGACTTATTATGGCGCTAGTATGTCAACTTGTCACCCGTCTCACCTGTCAATATTTTTTACGCAGAAACAAAAATCAACCGAACATGGATCACAAGATTTCAACGTTTTATCTGATTTTATTTTTTAAATTTTACTGCAGTTCTTTAATGCTACCAGATAAAGACAATTTTTTTATAAAGTAAGTTGCAAATAACTTTGCCTCTTATTCTTATTACAAATAAATATTATATTTATCAAAATTTATATAAATTTTTGACAATTATCTTGTTCAATCTTCAAAAATATCATTTCCGGTGAAGATATTTGTACCAAAATCTAATGTGCTCTTCCTATTCGTATACAATTGTAAAATACCAAATATCAAATTTTTTGGGTTATTCGTATTTGAGTTATGTGACATCCGGCATCGGCCCGGACCACACACATACACACACACACACACACACACACACGCACACACATACACACATACATACAGACATCATCGAGAAACTATCAAAAATGAGTTGTAAGGACCCTAATTCGTGCTCATCCACTTAAAACTCACAACCCGATTTTTTGCATGATTCCAATACCTTCCTTTACAGATAAGCGGAAGGTAAAAATAAAAACTATGTGCCACCGCAATAATTATTGAGAAATCGCACGTAAAAAGTTTCAGTCTCAAAAAAAAACTATATGATTTACGTCGTACTACTGCATTTCAGTGTAAATTTTAAAATCAATTATCTTTTTTATTTGAATGGATATCTATGATTTGTAATTTACATCCAAATCTACGATTTTTACTGAATTATTTCTCATTATTTGACTGCATATTGGTCTCACCTCACAGCTCACACCGAAATAACGCACGCCTATGATCGACGGATTTCCTACCTTAATATACCATTAAAAAGTTGCTATGTAACAAAAAAAGAGTGTACAAAGATGCCATTTTACACAATTTATTGTTCAATATAGTCTAAAATAAATAAAAAGATTAATTTTAAATGTGACACTGACACTTACAGTTGTCCAAGGCTACTTCACAGAAGGAAATGTCAAAATGCATTTAACTTAACTTTAAATAAATTGGTATGTTGGCCAAAACATATAATACATAATGTGTGCATTAGGTATTTGTACATTGCTCGGTTTTATTAAAGCACTCCGCTTCACGTCGTACTTTAATGTAGAACCTCGCGTTGTAAAATAAAACCTACCGCACTTAAAATGTAATTATTTTAATTCAGCAGATTTTAATAACTGTTCAAAAAGACCAATGATTACTCCCACTTTCACATTAAAAATATGTGTGCACGCCACTGCAACCACCTTCAGTGTAACAACATCACAGTTTGCATTTCTTTTAGCACAATCTCACAACAAGTTACCAACAAATAAAAAACTCAAAAAGTGTACTGCACCGCCACCGCCTCCAGCATGCAACATTCAGCTTATTCCTGTCTAAAAAACAAAACTATTTAAATTGGCTTGTCTGATGTCTTTTTATATTTTTTCCTCTTCCACCCCCTGGGCCGGCCCTGAACATAAACACAGACGCATTTCAAAGATGCAACTGTGAACTGTAGTGGTTTCGTTTCCGAAAATGAACAGTTTTAGCTTTGATTCTATAAATACGTAAAAGTAAACTTAACTATCTGGAGAAAGAAAAATGTTGGAGAAAAATTTGGGGATTAAGATTTAAGACCTGGAGTTATTTTTGACTAATTAGGGGGCGAACTAGGTTATTTATTATTAATATTGTTACTTGATGTATGAAACTACAAAAGAAATGATCAATTTGTCAATTAGTTTCTTAAAATCTAGAAATAACAAAATGACATGTTTTATTTCTATGGTGCTGTTATGTCTTCTCATTATTTTTAATAAAAATAGTTTGTATTTCTTTGTTATTGTTTTTCTGGACAACGAACCAAAAAAGAATGAAATATACAAGCAAAGTATACTTAGCGAATGTTTATTTATGTAAACATTATTGTTTGTATGTTGCTGGTGACACAATAAAATTTCCAGCGTCTATCAAAAGTTTTTACCCAACGTTCGATAAGCGATAACAAACCAATACTTTAGTGAAAAAATGCAATATTTTGTATTATTTATATCTACACATATATTTTGCATTTCTTCTTTTTCAAGCATATTTCTTCAAACTTGCATAGGTATATTTTGTCATAATTTTGGTGAAGTTTCCTATTTAGTATTATTTTTTAACATTTTTTGTTAGTTCTTATAAAAAATAGGTAGTTTACCTACTATATTTTTATTTACTGAAATAAAAAATTTCAAATAATGCAACATCTTGCCACTAATTTTTAAAAAATTACACCTTAGTGCAATTTACTTTAAATTTAAATCAATCGTTCTTTTGATTCAATGTCTTAAAACATAGAACAATAATTTTTTTATTATATGCAGTTAGAAGTATTACTACTTTCGGCCGAAAATGATTAGGTAGTTTTTTGGTAAATGGACGAAATGACTACAGTTAATTGGTTAAAATTAGAACTATGATGCTTTTAGTTTGCGTTAAAAACAATACTTATATAAGGTTATATAAAGTAAAAAGTACTGTCAAATAGATAGTTTTCGTCTGTGAAATAAAATAAATACAGGGTGATTCACAACTTCCTGCATATATTTTAATGGCATATAGTACTGAACTTACTTGATCACTGATCATGAAACAAACTATTTTTTTAAATTCGTAAATTTAAGGGCAGTTTTCGCAAGAAGCACATTTTTGAAACCACTGGATTGTTGATTGTGTAATGAATATCTGACTAACTATGAAGTATGAACGGAATATTAAATTTTAATTAATTGTACAATGGCAAGAATTTGAAAACAGTGACGCAAAACTGTTTTATTACATAAATTCTTTGGGTTCTATTTGGGGCACTATTCTATTAAAATATGCACGAAGTTGTGAATGTGAGTCACCTCGTATAAGCTGATCATTCCTCATGACATGACATGTAATATGTATTTAGTAAAAATTAGAATGATGGGATTCTGAGCATTATCTTAAAATTCTATAAACTTATAGATCTATAAGTTATGGAAAATCCGTAACTGACAGTCTTATAGATTTCGCTAAAATGGTATTCTGACTGCATGTCTATAACTTTTGACATCTGTAAATTTTTCTTATAGAATCTTAAAAACAGTATAATTGCCAATAGTTCCATACTATTATTTTTGTAACATGTAAATATAATCAATTAATTGTTGTACATTGCTTTTCTAGAAGAGAAATTATATTTTAGTATAAAAATAAAGACATCCTTAATAAAATTTGCAGCAAAACATGTAAAATCTTATGAAATATTTTCTTGCAATTTCAATTATATAATTAATTTTGAAGAAGGCCATTGTCACATTGACGCGATAAATGATTATACAAATTTGACAATGAAATACACATGACACGTGCTGATAAAATTTCAGAATATAATTTCGAAAATATGAGGTAAAACATAATATGCTACATAATTAAAGATTTTTTAGCGAAAAATTGAAAATATAGCAAACACAATAATAAATTAATTAATTTTATTTACAGTTAAAGGAAAATAAAAATTATAATTATAGTTTTCAAGCTAATACTACACACTCGAAGACAAATATACCTAGAGAATAAATTAAATGCAATAGGGGATGGTGCAAGAACCTTGTAAACTACTACTACTGATAGTATTTTATCAGAGATTTTAATTAATCAAACTATGTTTAAAATAAAAATAATCATTGCCATTCATATTGAATGAATTCAGTAGAACTTCTAAATTTGACTGTATTATTTCCAAGCGATTTCCAATCATGATGACATTTTTATAAACTATGAAGCAAATTTTAAATAAAATATAACACATTCTATACACATATACTTCTCAGCAATAATGTTCTTTTGATAATTGGTTTGAAATTGTAAAATTTGCTAGTTTTGATTCATTTTTCAATATTTCAGACACATGCCAATATTTTCATAACGACTTATGGTGAGTCAGTAGCTGTCTATAAATTTATAGAAATCTATAAGACATTTATAGAAATCTGTAAGCTATAGGTTTGCCCAGAATAGCATTTTTTAAGATCGATCTATAAGTTACTATAGATACGCTTATAGAAGTTATAGAACTGCATAGAATCCCAATATAAAATAATTTTGTACCTAATTATTAAATTATAAATAATTGCTTAAAAACTTAATCTCGAAAATTCAAATCCAATTAAAGCACAATTTTCCAGTACGGTCCACATTTTCTTATCTCCCCTTCGTTATTTCTCAGCCCTCAGGTAAGAATTGCAAAATAGCCATGTCCGTGTCCCCCCTTGAGCAAGGGCCGTAAACTTGCTTAATTTTCCGGTACATAAGCATAATCGTTATCTTGAAAAAGTTCGCGAGGCGACACTGCGTTTACATTCTCAAGAAGAAGAAGAATAAGAAGATTTAAATGAATGGAGCATTTAGATCGTATCGGAAGAATTTAGATAGTGTAGGTGTAAGATTGCAGTTTTGGAGATAAGATGATAATGCCATGGATGTAGATTCTTGCAAGTGTAATTTGTAATTGTAATAATATTTGATGTAATTATCCTTTAGATATGAAATGGTAATAAGAGCAGTGATAATTCTGCTGATTAATAGTTATTTTACAAGTCACTCCAGAACATACTTATCTATCACGCCTTTTTTATCGAACTTATGTGAAACAGCCTTATTCAACGATTAAGTGGCCCGTCTACGTTTAGTCGTAAAATACTCTCGATTTTATTTTTTTTCTATTCACTCTTTTCCCCACTACTACGGCTGCCTGAAACTAGCCCGAAACTGGTACTTTGCCGCATCCCAGCTATGCAATGTAATTTTGAAGTTGAAAAATACTGTAAAAGTATTTTCGGTGCGAGTAAACTGTTTATTTTTGACTTCAAGATAATATTTTATAAACATTTAATATAGTAAGAATGGATCTAAACAGATGTGCATTTTTAAAATGTTTATAAATCATGTGCAATTTTTTTATTAAAATTTTAAAAATGCACAACTGTTAATAATAATTGATTGATTGTTGCAACAAGATTTTAGCATTCTTGTACTGACCACAAAGCACATTTTATGCTGGATTTAAAGAGGTAGACGGGCCTCTTAAGAGCACAAAACGTACTAACGTAGCAAGTGCTTAATTTAATTTAATATTTAGTAAATCGAGTACTTTACGACCTATATACCATTTAAATATACGCAAGAAGTTGTGAATCACACTGTATTTAAATAAAATTTACTGATAGTAGATAAACTGTTTTATTTATTATCTGTGCAAAATCAAAAATAAATCATATTTATCATGTACAAATTATAAACATTTTTGTATTCACTGTGTAACCGAGTAGCATCCAATACTGAATAGTCAATACTAATCTTCCATGTGTATAATATCATCCATTTATAAAAACTCAACATCTACGAGCATTTCTTGGAAACAAAAGAAAATAAACGAACGATAATCTAAGAATACAACACAATACAGAATACAAACATAAAATACTTCAATGTTTTGTAAATAAACTCAAGAGAGGAATACCGAACATTACGCATGCGTTTTCGTGCTCAACTGTTCTAAAATATGTTTGAGAGTGACGTAACTATATAGGGGTCGCACCCCCAAACAACTGCGAATCGTATTTCGCCCTAGGGTCAGAACAAATGAACGAATAGGCATGGCAAAATTAGAGATACTAGGGAATGACCTTTAATTTTGCTTACGAATATTAAACTATTTTTTAAAAATTTAATAAATTTATTAAAATATGATAAATTAGGTACCTTGTACAAAATTACTTTTGAGCAGAAACTATAGAATTTCCTAAAAGTTCCGAGACGGAGATATGAATTTTGAACGAGTGAAGAAATAAAAAATCTGCTGTGTCCACCACAGTACTTCCCCGACTATAAGTTTTAATAACTTACTTTCGTTACGCCGTTAATTTTATGCTTTATTCAGCAAAATTTAAATAAATTTATCTTTTTTTTCCCAAACTATTTAAGTTGATGCCAACTTCGGCATAATTTAAATAACATGTAAAAAAATCTGATAGGTACCTACTTATTCACTAAAAACTCACACTCGAAAATTTTAACCCGTCACAATACCTTATACCCTTATAGAATATATAATGCGAGAAGTAAAAACAACTGTCCATTGTTTATGTTGTTATTGATTCTTCGGTTAATTTTTTTCCCAGAAAACTTTAATTTAATAATACACTTGAACAAATTTGAATAATTTTTTGAGAAACAATAATTGATTTTTTACATTTTTACTAAACTTATCTTCCCTAGAGCTTTAAATTGACACCAAACTATAATTTGGATAACGTATAATAAAAAAATTGACGATCAGTTAAATGTAATTTTTATTTTTCTACTAGAATTATTTTTCCCGAGAGCTTTAATTAGATACCACACACGATAGTATTTTAATAAAAATAAAATAAGTTATGTTTATAAAGTTGGTACCACTGGTTGAATAAAAAAATTTGAATAATTTTTTGAGAAACAATTGAAAATCGCATTAATGTCATATTTTACATTTTTACAAAACTTATCTCCCCGAGCGATTTAAATTGACACCAAACTCGGTATAATTTGAATAATTTATAAAGAAAACAATTGACGATCATTTAAATGTTATTTTTGTTTTCTACTAGAATTATTTTCCCAAGACCTTTAATTTGATACCACACACGATAGTATTTTGATAAAAATAAAAAAAGTTTTGTTTATAAAGTTGGTACCACTCTGGTTGAATAAAGCTCATTAACGAACTTGAAGTCAGAATTTGGCTCAAGATCTTAAATATAAAATTTCAGTCCAAAATTCCAACGCGTTTTTAAGTTATGCAACATCCAGACAGACCGACAGACCGACAACCCACAGACCCACAGACCGACTTTTTTTAAAATTATGTTTTTTGGGTTCAGTAGGGTCTAAAACGTGAAGATTCACCAAAATCTCGAACTGTCAAAAAATCACGATTACAATACTTCCCTCTATTACATAGGTCGGGGAAGTAAAAATTGAAAATTTGGGGATCTCTATATAAAGGAGAGTAATAAAAACTACATTATTAAATAGTTTAGAACTTCCAGGCGATCTAACATCTATCGGCGACATAATTCAAAGGGATTTTTTTCATATAAATGTTGAAATTGACTTGCTAACTAACATGCTAAAAATCCACATCGATCCTCTTGTCCTAAGTCCGTCATCTTGTAAAATATTGGAACAAGACGACCTTTCTCCTATGAAGCGCCGTTCGGGACAAAATTAAATGTCGAAAATATTTTGTTTTCCTTGTGAAGAAATATTTTTTAGTTAGAAATAATAAAATTTTTCCAGAAATAAATATATTTTTCTAGAAATAAATATTTTTTTTACAGCGTAAATATTTTTTATGCTGATTTATTTTTATTCCCGAAAAATCTTTTTTTCTCCAAATTTAAAAATATATTTCTCTCAAACTAAATGTTTCTTGCGAAATAAATATTTTTACAAAATATATTTTCTCAATCATAATAAAAAAAATTCTCATAAGGAAATATTACTTTCGTGCGTAACAAAAAATATTTCCTGCGCCAACCAAATATTTTATTTTCTCCAGCAACACAAAAATATATTTCTCGCAGAACGCGATACTTCACTTTAGCTACAGTAGATGGCGCAAGCTGTTGTCGGTAATATCGTTAACTACTGTTTGAATAGCCAGAACCCAGAACGTCGCTGCATGAATTTAGCTACCATACGTTCATAATATCAATGAGGGCAATTACAGCCTAAATATATGAATTTCTTATAAAACAAAGAGCTGAGTCTAATTATTATACATATTTTAAGTACAGGCTGCTATGCTAATCAGTGAAAGGAATTACGTTTTAAAAAGACAATGCGTCTTCTCGTTTTCGTTTGTATTGACATTGATACTTTGTCGTTTATTTGCGTAAGTAATAAATAATAGAATATTTTTTCAATAATTATTATAACGACCACACCACTCTACTAAAGTTAAAAGAGTGCCAAATAAACTTGTAATACTCAGAGAACCCTGTACTTAAAATATGTATAATAATTAGACTCAGCTCTTTGTTTTATAAGAAATTCATATTTTTAGACTGTAATTGCCCTCACTGATATTATGAACGTATGATAGCTAAATTCATGCAGCGACGTTCTGGATTCTGGCTATTCAAACAGTAGTTAACGATATTACCGACAACAGCTTGCGCCATCTACTGTAGCTAAAGTGAAGTGTCGCGTTCTGCGAGAAATATATTTTTGTGTTGCTGGAGAAAATAAAATATTTGGTTGGCGCAGGAAATATTTTTTGTTACGCACGAAAGAAATATTTCCTTATGAGAATTTTTTTGTTATGATTGAGAAAATATATTTTGTAAAAATATTTATTTCGCAAGAAACATTTAGTTTGAGAGAAATATATTTTTAAATTTGGAGAAAAAAATATTTTTCGGGAATAAAAATAAATCAGCATAAAAAATATTTACGCTGCTAAAAAAATATTTATTTCTAGAAAAATATATTTATTTCTGGAAAAATTTTATTATTTCTAACTAAAAAATATTTCTTCCCAAGGAAAACAAAATATTTTCGACATTTAATTTTGTCCCGAACGGCGCTTCATATTCTCCGGTTTTTTTGCAATATAGTATTCTTTCCAATTTTCATTGTCATTGCCTTATATCTCTCTGCATACAATACCTACAAGGGCAGTTATGGAAATAGCAGTGAGTTATGTTAATATATTCCTTTACGTGTACCTAATGTAAACCGTTTCCCGCTTTTCCGGCTAAATAACTTTATATACTTTGTGTGTTTGAAATTGCAATTTGGTTATCTTTACCTGCCTCGCGATTTTGATAAGCGTGGGTGGTTGCCATTTTGTTTCATGATGGCTTTAATCGACTGCATTATTTCATATGAAATGTAACGTCTGTGTAATATTTTCACAATATAGAGACAAGGGGCATTTATTTCTGACTTATTGCTGAGATATGAATCTGAATACGAATATTTCACGTTTGCAGAGAAAAGTTTTTGCGAAAGCGAAATAGCGCCTGATCAGGAATTTTGTCACGGGAGGCTAATGAGAATTTTATATTCGTTAAGGGACATGTATCACTTTTACAATATTACGATATACCGCTAGACCAATTTATTTTTAAATATCGATTAAAAAGGTATCGAAGGTAACCAGATAACAAATAGTGCAATAACCATGGTTACTGCAAACTGCATACACCTACCTACATTCATTATCTTAAGTGAAATAGCATTATTTATAAGTAACACTTTTTGTTATTGTTGTTATATTGAGAAAAGAAGATTTTGAATATAATGTTCTTTGAAGAAAAATTATCTAGGTAGAAACTTGCATATCTACAATTAGATTTTCAAAAATTCGAAATTGCACTACTCAAAGTACCACTATTTTGTACTATATCGTGTTTTAATGTAATAAGATCATTTTTCTAACAACATTAGAGTAAAATACAAACGTTTGTAAATTAATGTTTTCTCTTGAAAATGTTGTTTTCCTAAAAGGAAAATAAAAAAACAATTTTTAAATTCCTTTTTTATTATTGACATTCATTAACGAATAATGGACTACCTTAGGGCCTAGGGCATTACGGACCGTTACTTAATTTTGTAATTTTTGTAATCAAGTAAATGTTTTTGCTTTTACTTGATTACAAAAATCTTAATACCCAATTATTTTGTTTGATTCTTTTTCGAAAGAACGAACAAATTACGAGTAGATATTCTTCTATTACATAAAAATTATAAAATAATTTTACACCACGAAGAACCTAATATATTTTATGACAGAACGACAGTGGAAACTAGTGTTGATGAAGTATTGCTTGCTAAATTTTCATGAACTTATTTTTCATAAGACGGATTAAAATATGCAATATTCTACTGAAAGGAGGAAAATGTTTTATTTAGTTCTTCCGGAAAAATAGTAGGTAATCGTCAAATAAAAATTAGTGATAAAATATATGCATCAATTGTAGTTATTAATTTTTAATTTTCTTTATTTCGAAAAACGGTAGTAAAAAATTATTACCTGCGGGAAAAATAATGCAATTTTTCTCATGCATGGGTCCAATTTACGCAAATAATATCATAGTTCATAGATTATAAACACGTATTATCATAATCCACAAATAACTATAGTTTGTAAAATTTCAATGAGAAAATTTTATGTGATGATAATTAAATAATATTGCATCATAATATCTTTTCATATAATTCTAACATTCTAAAGCCCTGTTCACACATGGACACACATAAGACTGACACACATGCAACAAAAGCAAAATGAAGAACGTGTGGAACGTTTGTAGTCTCAAAATTGATTTTTTCTTTGCTTCCATAGAAGCTACAAAATAGCGGCGCCCCTATTTTACAAGCAACACACACAATATTTTTTACTATTGCGTGTGTGTCTTCTATGTGTCCATGTGTGAGCAGGTAAGACTCAAATTGATTTTCACGCAGGCGGATACTCTTAAGGCGGGAATGTAGCTGTATATAAAGAGGAAAAAACAGTGACCTACGGTTTGTAAAATATTGAATCTAATACTAACGTAAGAACATTGGAATTTTTTACGACAATATTTAATATTCATTCCACAGTGCGACGCATCCATTTTACCAAATTTTGCCATAGTATTGTTTAAAAAAATGCCGAATAAAGAGAAAAATACTACTTTTACATGTTTAATTTTGGGCTCTTAAAAACAAAATGTATTAAAATTCATGCGTCGCACTGTAGGTTAAATGTTATACAATATATAAATAATGCGTTTCATTATTTCTTTTGTTTTATAAATACAATATTTTACAAATACGATGCCACTTTTAGAGCGCATTCGCTATTGCTGCCTTTGTTAGACACACTAAATCTGTATATATCTCTCCTTTTTCTCGACGAAATCGTAGATAGCTACATTCCGGCCTTAAAAAGTAGCATAGAATATAGAAACAAACCGACTGCTGTCAGTTGTCAGACGTGTGTTTGTATAATTTAATTTCCACTCTCTCAACCCCTAGTGTGACCGCAACCAGATGCACGTACCTGTTGGGCGTCATCTCCTGCTGCTGCTGTTGCTGCCTGGTGATCTGCTGCTGCTGCAGCTGCTGCTGCTTGGCGGCCTGCTTGTAGCGGGACAGCGCGAAGAACAGCGCCAGCACGGCCTTCAGACGGCCGTCTCGCAGCTCCGTGCTGGACACGCCGTCCAGCCCGGCAACATGCTGCGCACGGAGGCTGCCCAGGCAAGCGTTTATGTTGTCCAACTGAAACATAGCGGAGATTGTGTTATTATTATGTCTTCTTTTTATGATCTACATTTTACGGCTTATGGCCAGTTGCATCGCTTCCACTTAAATTTTAAGTTTTCCTTAAGTAAACAATATCGAATCAAAATCAAATTGTCAAACGTAGAAATTACATTGCTGTCATGAGTTTGATTCGATATTTTTCATTTAAGTAACACTTAAAATTTAAGTGGAAGCGGTGCAAATGGCCATTAGTTGTTTTTTATTTAACTATGTGTTTTCGTATATCTACTGCTGTAAATTGTATTATTCTATTGTTGTTGGTGTTTTAAATTTTTGACTATATTATTCCTGAGGAAGGCCTCAGCAAGGACGAAACGTCGACATAATATAAAATAAATTAAATAATTTTGACTGTAAATCCAGCGATCCTGTTTTTTATTCATACGTCTTCTGTTCAGCGAAAATAAACACTTGAGGTGAAAATTCACCCATTTTCAAATAGTCATAACCCGGCGTATTTTCAATCGATTTCGATGAATCTTCGAGGGCGAAAAACTTTTTAGTGTCTATTTTAACCTCATGCATGCGCACTTTAGCGTCACCCCTTCCGCCCCCCCCCCCCCCCCAAGCACTCCTGTGAAAAAATTGCTTTAAATCGAAAAATGTCCAACTTTGACGGTGTACGGAGTTGAAAAATTTTTTTCGGCTCGATTCACCAAAAGGGCACTAAAATTTGGTCAATTTCCTGTGCAGGACTCAAAGAACGAAGTTCCTACGTTGATTTTACACAAAGTTGAGTGTTTTAAAAACTTGCATTTCGAGGTTTTTCTCGCATAAGTCAGCGACTTAATTTACATATAAATAATTTACTCTATTTACAAATAATTATATAAAAATAGTACTATGTTGCCATAATTCTTCTTAACGGATGTTTGAAACATAATAATTGAAATTTTTAAGTCACAATACAAAGTTACATTTAAACCATGATTTGACTAGTCTGAACCGCTCGAACCACCTTAAATATATTAATATACATCAACAATAACAACAACTTAATATTGAATTAATTTTTGTTTGTATTTTTATCAGAGCAATCAGGTTTATAAAACAACAGTTTATTTTTTTTAGTTTTGTCAATGTCAGATTTATTTTATAATTTCCACTCCATGTTAAAACTTTTAAATTTTTCGTTCTAAATTGTTTGTTGGGCAGTTTCATTGTGTGTATTGTTTACATTCGTCTACCCTAATTTTGTGGATTGTAAGTATATTTACTTATTCATAAACCGAAATTCATAGATTTATATTTATGCCAGTTTGCCAGTTACCTATCTACTATAAAGATACCAAATAGTTTTTAGTTCTTTATTATAAGGGTAATTAGTTTGTAAACAGGTGTTACTAGCAAACTACCGTAACTTATAAGAACCATTAAAATCAATTTCACGATACTAATTGATATAAATGTTCAGAACAAAATAGTTATTTATATTATAAGGATCTTAACGTCAATGGGGTACTTGCATGATACTGAAAATTAGATTTTTAACACTATGAACATAATGTTAGGTCTAAAACATTGGTAAAAATACGAATTTTATTTTTAAAAATTAGATGTTTTTTAGTAAATTGAGAAAGAAATTTTACTGTGACGTCACTATTTTGCATTGAACATTATGGCAACTTTCTACGTCACACCACATTTTCATTAATAATTATTTTTGGACTTGTTAATAAAATTTTTGTAAAAATAAAAAATACGAGTCCCAAGTTTTTATCTCTTCTTCAAAAATATTCAATAAAAAAAATCATGCAAGTAGCCTATTATTCATTATGGTACTAGTCGTAAAGATTATCAGACGATGCGAAACCGAGTTTAATAACACGACGCGTACCATAATGATTGGTTACGGTCCGTATTGCATACAAAATTTTATCTGCTGGCGTAAATTAGTCAAAAAGTAAAATAAATTATTTGGTATTGAAAAATGCTTTTTTGAAAACGTGTTATTTGTTATTTCATTATGGTACTGAGTACCATACTGGATTCATTCAAATTAAAGCTCTTAGGGTACGGTCCGAATCACGCTACCAGTGCTCGCAGCGCCAAGACCGATCACAGCTGGTCCGATTCACTGAGCGCGCTGACAACGACAACAATTCGGACCGTTCGCGAGCGCGCTTAGTTTTTGCTTGTGTTTTTGACAACCAGATTATGAACAATTTGATAATGAGAAACAATTACTGGTGTATTTTATAATTAAAGTTATAAGATTTGTAATAATTTAATTTTTATATTTATTGAATAATATAGAAATGGAAAAAAATCCAATTTATTTTAGCAACATGTAAGAAATAAAATAAATTATGAAGTAAAATAAATACAAAACATAAATTGTGTTCAATTAAATACAAATATTTAAAAATAAAAAAATATAACACAGCTGTCAACCTGTCAAGTGACTACCCACGTGACCCACGCTCACACTACCTTACCTCTTGACTGCGAGCAGTGTGAGCATAAACGGTGATGTCATCTATGACGGCACAATTTCTCACAACGCAAATTTTGAGCACTGTGAATGTAAATCGGACCGACTGTAAGCGCGCTGTTCGTGCTGTAAGCGTGATTCGGACCGTATCTTTAATGTTTTCATGATGACGGCATCAGTTAAAATAATAAATTAATTTCGTTGCATTAAAGAATTCTTTGAAGATTCGTTCGTGTGAAGCCCGGAAAAAAATTCACGGTTTAGAAGCTATCAATGAATTAAAAATGCTCCTTTTCCAAAACTTATTGAAGATTCAATTTGACTGGTAATTTTTCCCAGTATTATTTTTCTCAAAATTCAGAAGCATGAAATAATCTTCAAAAAATCTTTTTATGAACGTCAACTTTTAACTGATGTTAATTATATTCTAGTTTCAGTAAAAATTGCAATGACCTCGAAGATGGCTTCCAGAGTAATATCGTTCGGCCTTCTCGATGCATACGATCAAGTACCGCTGTTGATTCGTTTTGGCTGTGTGTTATTCTGCCTATGTTGGTTCCTCATGTCTCGAATTCGAGCTGTGGATGTTGGTAAATCATCAACTACAGTTCTGTCCAAATGGGAATATGACGACGACGAGTACAGTGATAGCGAAATACCGGAAGATTTGCTCAAAAAGTGTTATTAATTTGAAATGTACGTATTGTACTTGTATTTGGTTTAGTATTTTTACAATAAATTAATGTAATGTAAACTTAGACTACTAATTAATTTACTTATTTAAAACAGTCAAGTTTTGTCTAAAGTCATAATAAAATTTAATTTTTGATATTTGCTATTATGCTAGATTCAGACCTACCCAATTATAAGTATAAGTCGCTAATTTAACCAACCAGCGTTTAACGTTCGCACTTATTTGAAATTGGAAGTTTGTGGAAGCACTGGTTGGTTAATTTAGAACTTATTAGTCCGGTAAATTCAGTGATTGAGGTTTTTCTAATTATGAAAGCAGTTTGATTCATTTAAACGCGATTGTCTTCAGTAACATGTGAACTAACTTTTCCTGGAAAAGAGAAATTGTGGAAATGAAAAGGGAGGGTTTTACCCCAGTTTTCAGCCCCCTAATCCCTGTCAGCCAAAAATTTGCCTAAAAAACGTGTTATTTTCAGATTTGAATGGCCCATATAAGTATTTTGGGCCGATGAATTCAAATTTCATGTCAAAAATAATAATTAGAGGGGTTAAACACCCCTAAACGACCCCTAAATGAATCTTTTAATATAAATTAAAAAACATACGTTGTTTTCTAATTTGAAGGGTTCATATATGTTTTTTGGGCCGCTGAATTCAAATTTCATGTCCAAAAAGATGTTCGAGGGGATGTGGTGGGTTAACCACCCTTATTTCCACCCTGTAAGAATAAAGATTTCTTTAAAATTGCTTTTTTCTAATTTGAAGGGATCATTTATGTATTTTGGGTTGCTGAATTTAAATTTGTTGTCGAAATAATAATTGTAGGGGTTGAACACCACCCCCTAATTAACCCTTCTCACCTCTTAAGTATAAATTTAGAAAAAACGTTATTTTCTAATTTGAAGGGTTCATATATGTTTTTTGGGCCACTGAATTAAAATTTAACATCAAAAATAATAATTAGAGAGGTAAAATACCCCTAAGCGTCCCGTCAATTAACCCTTTTCACCCTTTAAGTATACATTTAAAAGAAAACATTATTTTCTAATTTGAAGGGTACGTGCATGTTTTTTGGGCCGCTAAATGCAAATTTGATGTAAAAAATGATATTCAAGAGGTTGGATGGGGGTTAACCACCCTTATTTTCACCCTGTACTAATAACAATAAAAATTAATAAATTACTTTTTTTAAACTCTTTCTCTTTACTTCGCCTATCTGTCAGTCAATCGATCTGAAATTTGGTACATAGACTCGTTGTGACGAAACATTAACTTTGGCACAAGAAAATATCTGACGGGACGCTTAGGGGTATTTTACCTCTCTAATTATTATTTTTGATGTTAAATTTTAATTCAGTGGCCCAAAAAACATATATGAACCCTTCAAATTAGAAAATAACGTTTTTTCTAAATTTATACTTAAGAGGTGAGAAGGGTTAATTAGGGGGTGGTGTTCAACCCCTACAATTATTATTTCGACACCAAATTTAAATTCAGCAACCCAAAATACATAAATGATCCCTTCAAATTAGAAAAAAGCAATTTTAAAGATCTTTATTCTTACAGGGTGGAAATAAGGGTGGTTAACCCACCACATCCCCTCGAACATCTTTTTGGACATGAAATTTGAATTCAGCGGCCCAAAAAACATATATGAACCCTTCAAATTAGAAAACAACGTATGTTTTTTAATTTATATTAAAAGATTCATTTAGGGGTCGTTTAGGGGTGTTTTACCCCTCTAATCATTATTTTTGACATGAAATTTGTATTCATCGGCCCAAAATACTTATAAGGGCCATTCAAATCTGAAAATAACACGTTTTTTAGCAAATTTTTGGCTGACAGGGATTAGGGGGCTAAAAACTGGGGTAAAAACCCCCCTTATCATTTCCACAATTTCTCTTTTCCGGGAAAAGTTAGTTCACATGTTACTGAAGACCATTCAATTGCGTTTAAATAAATGAATCTGCTTTCATAATTAGGAAAAGGTTGTGGCATTTTTTTAACAGAATTTACCGGACATATACTTATAATTGAGTAGGTCTGAATCTATCTTTAGAATTAGAAAATACTAAGTTAAAAATCTGAGCACTTCTTGATGTTAACAATATTAAATATTATAGTAAAAATAATATAAATACAATTATTATAATAGTACAATGGGTAGCGGTTTTAAACCTTAAGCTAGATTCAGACCTAACATAAGTAATGAATTAATTTAAAAACTGGGTAAATACTAAATGAATTCATCAACTATATTTAAAATGAAATTAGTTATTTGTTGCAAGGGTTTCAAGTATTGAAGAAAAATTATTGATTACTATTTCATTCTTTTGTGATGTCAAGTGTTGAAATTTGTTATATTTATGAACAAGTACACAATTTAATAATTTTCTTTCAGAATGTGGATCATTTCTTTTATAAGATGTAACATAAGCAAAATATTAAACGTGGTAAAAGAAATAACTCGCCAACCAATAAATAATTTCCCAAAAGCCTAATTCACATATGCATTAAAGCCGTGTTCACAGTTCGAAATTTAGTGTAATTGCGTTAGAAAATTTATTGCAACGCGAAACAATAACAAGTTATAGAAAAGCAGGTCACTGAGAAAAGCTAATGCGTTGACCAAAATGCAACCAGCAATACACGAGTGCATTCCATGCACCGTATTAACTATATTTAAGGCGCACATATGTCTGTGTCTCCTGGAATTTCACTACTTAGTATACAATGCTCTTTTCTTTTCTTATTTTTCCCACTTGTTTCCTTCCTCGTCACACATGTTGCACGTATGACGTCACAGTGGCAATGTCACGTTCGCACGCATGTACAATTATATCATTGACGGTTGGCTTGTTGGCAATTGTTTCTTGTAACAATGCAGTTTTGTTTACGTTGAACTTGAGTGTTGAGTGCTGAATGGCTCAATGTAACAATGCCACTACCGGAAGTAAGCGTGTTATTGTTTTGTGAATTGTAAAATTCACTGCGCTTACTTCGGGTTACTGTTACCGGTTACGCCTTAAGAATAAATAGTCTGCCTTAGATTCTCATGTGCAAAATAACTTATAGTCCGGGAGCTGGTGTCAAATTTTCATGGGTGATTGCAGCAAAGCTGATTTTTGTAATATAATTATTAGTTCTATAATAACTAATTAAGAATTGCAGTGTTAGCTGGCACGACCGTGTGGCCTGCAGATTTAAGGGCCTGCGAAACTTTCAAAAAATATCAGATTTTCAAGTGAAACCAGCAAAGCTAAAATTTTGTATAATGATACTTTACCAATTATATTTAACAAAAAAATATGTTAGCTGGACAAGGCAAGTGGAAAACCTTGTTAGCTGTGCAGGTGAACAGTGACAGTGACAGTGACAATGTCAAAATAGTGACACATCGTTTTCATTTTATGTAAACAGTAGAAGAAGATATAAACGATGTGTCACTATTTTGACACTGTCACTGTCACTGTCAATGTTCACCTGCACAGCTAACAAGCTTTTTCACCTGCCCTGTCTAGCTAACATATTTTTTGTTAAATATAATTGGTAAATTATCATTATACAAAATTTTAGCTTTGCTGGTTCACTTAAAAATCTTTTATTTTTTGTAAGTTCCACAGCCTCCTAAAATCTTGAGCCACGCTTTCGGACCAGCTAACACTGCAATTCTTAATTAGTAATTATAGAACTAATTATATTATAAAAATCAGCTTTGTTGAAATGGTCCGGTCAAATTTGACGCCAGCTCCCGGACTATTATGATCAGATGCATTGTTTTCACGTAAAAGATTGATTTTGATCCGATATTTTTTAAATTGAAGTGACGTTTAAAATTTATAGATAGCGGTGTTACTGGCCATTAAAGTTTAAGTCGTTTTAATCACAATTTTATTTAATATAATTTACAAAAATTTACTACCTAGATTACATTACTAGCAAAGTAAAACAGTTTTTACTGCTTTTAAAAGATGACATATACCCATGTTTAGTGTGTCATAGTAGATTTTCATGAATTCGTTAAAAACGTTTTTCTGTACCTACTAAAAAAAAATTGTACAAGAACTCTGAAGCTATACCGGCCAAATTGAACACAGGGCAGAGTTAAATCCTCATATTTTATAGGCCCAAGAATCTCGTATGTTCAAGTTCAAGCCATGTCCACTTAGACAGACCCTATAATTATTAATTCATAAAAATTTAACCATAGTTTAATAATTAGACTATGGTTAACTTGTATAATGAATTATTTATAATAATAATTATTAAATAATTATTCAGAAGTAACTAGTAAAATTGTAAAATAGCAATCCGACATCTGGAAAATAAACACATTAGCAGAACGAGAAAACTTTATTTCAGTTTCAATTTATTTAATCCTAGTGCACGGCTTTTGCGAAAATAAACATCATTTAGGTAAAGTGCCCTCTCGAACTGCAATCTGCTTTTAGTCAATTTGTCGATTAGTACAGGGTTGGTTTTAGACATTTTCTCATCGTTCGAAAACGAAAATATTTTTTCTTCCAAATGCACATTCACCCAAAAAATATTATTTAGAATATAAAGTGCACAAAAAAAATATAACATACACATTTATCCCGCCTTTTACCCAACTTGGGTGTGACAGCCTCACATATTTTGTCACGAGTTTTTAAAGTTAGTGGAGAGTACTGTACAGGAGAGATTTTTGTGCAGTTAAATGGGAATATGTATCTGATTGAATTTAAACCTGAGATATCACAACCAATTTGTCACAACGCACTCAGATTTTAGTCCTAAAAATATAAATGTAGGTATATGGTAAATTTTATATATTTATTTTAACTGAATACGGTTCTGCGTATGTCGAAGTGTATATTACAGCTACATCTTAATCTGGAAGTATTATATCCGTTACTTTTTCTTTTCTTAAACTAGTTTCCATAACAACCAGTAAAACGTAGCGCTAATTCTAATTTATGTGCGTGGACTTCTTCTAAAAATATATTTGCATTTCAGAGAAGTTATAGAAATATAATAAATTATAGGAATACTTGTTTGATGCCATGTAATTATTAATTTTTTGTGCAATTTTTAGGTGATTATTTTGGTAATTAATTATGTTTGTGGCTTTCAGATGACACTTATGAGTATAGCGGTAGACACAAATTAAATTTTTCCGTAATTTTTTGTAGGAATTATGTTAACATTAATTTGTTAATTGGTAAATTAAGCAAATATGAATCTATCAGCTTAATTTTATAATCTATGAAAATATATTTATAGTAGGTAATGCTAGTATATTTATAAACATAAACCCAACTATGTAGACTTGAGATAAAAATTTTAAAAAATGTTTGATAAGTATTTAAAAATTTTCTACACGGTTTAGACTTTAGAGTTACAGAAATTCAGAACTCGAGATTTTTTATTCATTTTTACTCGTATTTTATAGTCTTTATTGCCATGACTGATATTGTGGTATTGTAAACTTAAATCATACACAATAAAAGTATACTAACAGATTTTAATAATGAACTGAATGTATAAAACCTTCACTAATTTTACCTAAAGGCGCCTAAAGATTATCTATTCCAGATCATTCTGAAATTTTTGTTTATTAGCATTTTAACATTATAGGAAAACAAAACAAAACTCAATACATCAAATTTTAATTGAATTATTACACCAATAAGATAATTGCTACGCTCATAACATCTATTATCAAACTTGATATTGTTACATTAACATTTGTGATAAAAAAAACTAAAAAATAAGAAAAATAGGTCATCTTTTACTAAGTAGGTAAGTATATAAAAAAAATTAAAGACATAAATTTAAAAAAAAACCAATATGAGAAGCAAGTTATCCTTAAACTTGTCGATACCTCCCGCCTAAAAGGGAGATAATGGGGAATGCGGATCGTGAAAAAAGTAGATGTCGAGATTTTTGTCAATAAGCACGTTTTAGTACCTTCAGAACCTACTTTTGACTATTTGTATGTATGTGGGAGTGTGTGTATATGGAAGTCTGTATGTGCGCCTAACATTTGTACATTTTAATGAAGAGCTGAAAAGATTTTGGTAATGGTATCTACTTTTATTAAAGCACTATAACATTTTTGCAAAAATCGTATAAAATAGTGCCATTATTATAATTTGACACACGACACATGAAAGAAGAAATTATATTGTACACTATTTAATCTTACTTTTTTCTATATCTTTTTTTTAAATACATAATTTTACCTACCACGATTTGTGAATCACAAAATAGAAAATAAAATTGGAAACAAAAATAAAATTGTCAATGTGACAGATTGTGACAGATGTATGTGGCAAGGAGGATAGTCATAGTCTCAAGGAGGATGATTGTCTGTGGTGTAGAGTTCTTGAAATGTTAGTGACACCATATAAAGATGTATTAATTGGACATAGTTTTATGTAAATAGGTACGATACCTACATAAAATAATAATAGTCCATTATTCAGGTCAAATATTACAAATGTACATGCAGGAGGTTATGTGTTGGCCACATCAGATTTAAAAAAAATTAATTTATTTATAAGGGTACTGGTACAGCATTTCAGTATTTTACGACTAAGAAAATTATGCACTATAAATTTTTAAATCAAGATTAAAGAAAAATAGCTTTTAGTTCACACCAGGTGCAGTTTACAATTTCTTCATGCTCCCACAATATAAATAAATCATTAAACAATAATTATTTATATCCCGCTATATGTAAACCTAACTTATAAAAATGCCCCCGCTTATTGTAAATATCTCGTTATGTTTATATTTATTATTTCCTATTCACTATCATATCGTATAATAGTTACGGCTTGTTTTCGCGTCGTAATTGTTTGGAATCTTATCTGTGACGTAAGGTTAACGTTAGCGTAAGGTAAACAGCGGTACTGCACATGTTGAGATCGCGTGACCGCGGGCTATAAACATTCAATAACTGTGTTCTGTGTTTGTTTGTAGGTAGGACCCCGCTGTTTTCCCCGCTGTTCACTTATGCTGAGTTGGCGACCAGCCAGGATGCGCATTGTGGAAGAGTACATTGATACAGAACTGCATTAAAATTTGTCTAGGACAAAAAGCAAACTCGTATATGAGGTAGCGCGCACAGGCAACTATTTAATCAGAGCACCTAAAAATTAATAATTAGCGCACAAAGAAATGCTACTTCAATGACATCCATCTTGTACAACGTACAAGACAAGTTGACAACTTGCAAATGCAAGTACAAGACCACGGCAACTATCTAGTCCTAGTCGATAGTGCGCGGAGCTCAAAGCTAATAGCACTCTTTTAGTTGAGCAACTTTTAAATTGGTCAACTTAAAAATCGCTAGTGCGCGGTAGGCCTTAAGTTCCTCAAGCTACTAGTAAAAAAATTCCGCTTTTTATACAGGCTGTTCATTTTAAGTGGCGCACCATTGCTAACTCGGGAACTATAAGAGCTACGAAGTTGGTTAAATTAGCAAACAATTTCTATTTTATATGACTACTTTAATGAACGAAACAAAACATTTTTTAGAGCAGTGGTTCTCAACCTACGAGGTGCAACATTCTTATTTCAAATGGGGACCTATTTTTTTATTTGCTTATTCGATACAGTATTTATTTCTGAATTCAACGAGATATTAGCTTTATACCCTTGCATAACAAAAACATAAGAAAAACGCTATTGAAAATTATGATAATTTAATTAAAATCTGATTGTTAATTAGTGTTATGGTAGAAAAAAATTGAATATTTTGTTTCATATTAATTGTTAGTGAAAAAGACTCTAGTATACTACACTGATCAGAGCAAATAAGGTTGAAACACGTGTCCGTAGTTACCGCCACCTTACACCCTACTGAGTGCTTAGTACCCTGAACTCATACACTCAGTAGCGGTCCTGATCTCCTGATTAAAATCAAAGAATCTTTTTCATTATCAAATAACAATTAATATGAAACAAATAATATTCAATTGTTTTCTTCCATAGCACTCTTGTAACAATCAGATTTTAATTAAATTATCATAATTTCCAATAGCGTTTTTCTCATGTTTTTGTTATGTCAGGGTATAAAACTAATATCTCGTTGAATTCATAAAAAAATACTGAATCGAATAAGCGAATAAAAAAAATAGGTCCCCATTTGAAATAAGAAAGTTGCACCCCGTAGTTTGAGAACCTCTGGTTTTTTTGTTTCGTTCATTAAAGTAGTCATTTAAAATAGAAATTTTTTGCTAATTTAACCAACTTCATAACTCTTATACTTCTCGAGATAGCAATGGTGCGCCACTTAAAATGAACACCCTGTATAACCATAGTTACTATTATTGTAATTAATTCTGTCATTGGCTGTTATGTTTGTGTCATGCGATTTTCATTGATAACGTAACACAAGTATATAATGCAAATATGCATCCTGGGGTAGATGACGTGTCTCCGTGTTGCATGCATGTGTTGTAAGTGCACTCATTCCCCAGCTCAGTCAGAGGATATACCTGTGGCACCGGTAATATCCCCGTGAGCCGCTCTAAACTACGTCTAATTTATGACCAGGAGGAAATGTTTCATCAGACACTTCACTGCGTACTGCCACTGCGTACCTTTTACTTAAAATGCTTCAATACCCTACCCGAGGGTGCACCGGTACTCTCACTCTCTACTACGTTTACATTTACCCAGTTTCTCAATGACAAACGGTAACTAACGTATAACACTATTTAAAAATCTGCTGTGGCAAGTACACGACCTCTCGCCTAATTCTGCTTATTCTATTTAATCTCGAGATTAATTTAATAAATAGTTTTACTAACATTTTAATAGTTTAATTTTCATGTAAGATGTAAACGATAATGTAAACCAAGATGCAAGCAAAAGATGTCAACTGGTACTGTCACTGTCATAATCATTCAAATTTTATGTAGAAACAAATTTCAAATCATGGACAACAAGATAGAATATTAATTGTACTTTATTTTATTGTTAAATACTACCAGATTCAGCAAATTGTATTTATAATTAACTGTACCCATAGATAATTATATTTTCTTTTATTTTTAATTGCAAAAATTGTCATAAATAAATAATGTAACAATATATTTAAGGAAAACTTTATCAAGCTTCAAAAAGTACTACTTCCGGTTTGCGAATTTCTACCAAAATGTTATCCGGTGTTAAGATACTTATTAAAACCTTAAATATGAAATTTGGTTATTAAAGGTTTGATACTTTTTCAGTTATCGTGGACGAAAAATCGTCAGTCCATACATTCATACAAACACACACACACACACACACGCACACACACACACACACACACACACACACACACACACACACACACACACACATACACACACACACACAGACATCATCGTGAAAATAGTAAATTCGTATTGTAGAGACCCTGAAACGTGCTTATCCACCAAAAACTCATACTCGAAAATTTTGACCCATTACAATACCTCTCTTATAGAATATGAGGCGAGAGGTAAAAATTAAAAAATATTGACCAAAATAATATCCAAATTAACATGTTAAAATTCTTAACAATATGATACATATTCTGTTATATTATTAATCACAGGAAAATTCAAATCTAGAATTTTAGATTCGGCATAAAATCCAGAAGCAATTCTAGTCAAAACTGAGTATGTGGGACTCAAGAATAGGGATGGGAAAGATATCAATATAGGTATCGATAAATATCGAAATGAACATCATTTACTAACCCTTTTTTTGGTATCGCTGTATCGATAACTCGATATTTGTTGAATTATGTCGATAATTGTTGAAAAATATCGATAATATCGAGTTATCGATGCCAAACGAAAAGTAATATTGAATGAGAAGTTCATATCGATATATCGATATTTTTCCATCCTACTGAAGAACGGTACTGGGGTAGTTCTTATTAATTTAGTTCAGTTCAATCTAATTTGTGTCGAAGAGACAATCAATTTTCTAGATTTGAATCTTCATGTGTTTGCATTTATGCCGAATTTAAAATAATTCCAGATTTGAATTTTCCTGTGAAAGAGTCTTTTGACAAAGGTACCTATTTTATTATTAATAATAGGTAAGTATAAATTTTCTCGATTTGCATCTACTGGTGTTGCATTTTCCTGTGTATGAATATGCTAAATAATATGCATCAATAATTGTTTTATGTTAATTGAGTTACAATAAAAATTTCAAAATCATCAAAATACACTTTTCCGACTAGCAAATGAAAAATTATTAATAATAAATTAAGTTTATTTATAAACAGTTAAATTTTATTGTTTTCTTTACAAGTAAAATTATACAGCTATAGATAACAGGCTAAGTAATGAAATATTAGTACCTCCTGCATACCAATTACCAATAGCTTTTAGAACTGATACGACCCGTTATTTTAATTAACAATAAATTTAATTTATCGACAAACGCCTGTGAATACAAATATTTGTTTTCAATATTGGTACGATCATAAATTTATGTCAGTAAAATTAAGTACCTATTTTCTTTGAATACAAATACATCAATTGAAAACAATACTAATAGGAACTGATAAAATGAAGAGATCTCAAAATTATACCGGTGGGCCTATTATGTTTAATGTTTAATTATATTAGTACGATTTTATAAAAAGTTGGTTTTATATATAAATAATATCAAAACAAACGCTGATTAGCAGACAAATTTGACATTGTCTGCTTCCTGCAAATGTTTCTAAATAGTTATTTGTTTAACTAGGCAAAAAATATTATATTTGCTGCCGCGGCTAGAGTTTCATATAGACGAGACACAGCCGAGGCTATGAACCTAGCTTAGGCAGCAAATCTGTATTTTTTGTCATGTTAAACACATTATTTTTTCGGCGATTGTTATTAATTAATATTAATTTAGTTATTATTTTAAATAATATATTTTTAGGTATCGCAATCAAATTACTCGTATGTTGCTATGTGTATGTTGAGAGTTGCTATGAAAAAACAAAATAGGTTAGGTAGGTATGTTGATGAATTTTATAAATGTCAAATTTGTTGATTCACCATAGTAACAATTACTTTTGCTGCCTAATTTTTTTACTATTTTTATTTTGCTGCCTAGGCAGCAAAAGTGACACTTTGCTGACTGTCAGCTGTTAAAAAACAGCATTTTTAATGCTAATCGCTGAAAAAATTATTTTCTTAAAAAATTATTATTATCACAATGTTTATCATTTAAATGATTATTTAATATTTAATCAGAAATACAATAGGTAAAATAATTCGAATTTATAAACAACATTCAACTACTTATACATGTATAATGCTTGCATCTTGCATAAATGAAGTAAAGTAATAATAAAAAAATTATGCGTTATGCTAATAACTTTATATACTTATAGCAGGTAATAATTGAAGTGTATACTAATTAAATCATGTTGTAAAATAGGTTATTAATAAAATAATGCACCGAATAATTATAATATTCGCCGGAAGAGGAAATCAGTCGGGAATTCAGCAGAAAAAGATGTTGAAGATGCATCTATTACTGCATACTAGAAAGCATAAACAGCATGTTACACTGCACTCATCCTATAATTTACTACACAATTAGATAAATAGAATATTCCTTTTCTTATCTTGCATTTACATCATACAATTCTATTATATTCAAATGCAAATTCACTCCTCTCATCCTCATATAATTTCAATAAATGGATGTACTAATTTCCATATGCGTGTTATAAATCCAGCTTAATACTTATGTTCAGACTTTAGAGTTTAGAGTAGGTAAGATGTAAGATAAATATTGAACCCTTAGGTATGAGATGATGCAGTATTTCTTAGGAAAAGCTAAATTATTTTTTTATATTTTTAATACAAAAAATTGCTGCTGATTAATAATGAGACTTGCCCAACTTTAAGTTACCTTAGGTGTATTGCTTGTAAACAAATCTGGGCATTACTTAAGTATTTGGGTACTTAAGTATCAATTTTTAAAAACAACTAATACTTGTATTTAAAGGGTACCCCGGGATAAGATGGTCAAAAGTGCCCTTGAACCAAATGTCACATCGCTACTCTACACACATTCAGAACACAAAAAAAATTTTTCACCTACATCATAACCGCCAACACCCCCCACCCCTCCCAAAAACGTAAAAAATCGTTTTTTTATAATTTTTTTTTATTGCGATTACTTGGTCGGAGCCGCTTGGAATGTCTTGATGACGATAAAATACATTAATACACACCCAAAATTAATTTTTTTTATTACTACTAAGTATGTATGTAAGTTAGAGGCATCATTTTATGAAAAAAAAACACATAAAAATGGCCATATCTTCTATACTATAACCGGTGCAGGGCTGAAATTTTGAAGAAAAAAGGTCTTTAAATTGTCTATTTTTCATAATTTTTTCAGATTTTTTGCTCAGCTGCGCGAGCGTCTGGATTTAAAAAACCGATTTTTTTCCATTTTTACATGTTTTTATCATCTCAATTATCATTTTATCATCTCAATTTAAGACACTTAACGTCTTATTTGAGACACTGATGTCTTACTGGCGTTATTTGGTTTTTCAACGTGAGGCGTTATTTGATTTTAGAACGTGATTTAAGGTGATTTCTCAAGGCTGGAAGCCCGGAGTTAGTGTCTTTTTGATTTGTCGATTTCAGGTGACAATTGAGGAATTCTAAACATAACCCACCAATTCTGTGATAATGGGAGATTACATTCAATGAAAAACATTTCAAAAAAAAAATTTCTAAAAAAACGGTTTTTTACGTTTTTGCGAGGGGGGGGGGGTTCCGGTTATGATGTAGGTGAGAAATATTTTTTTTTTTGTTCTGAATGTGTGTAGAGTAGCGATGTGACATTTGGTTCAAGGGCACTTTTGACCATCTTATCCCGGGGTACCCTTTAAATGTACATATTTCTTTGGTACTTATTACTTTCAAATTTTAAGTAGGTTCCTACTAAAATAAAAACTTGTATTTAAGACTTATTTTCATTTCATAATCGTAAATAATATTGAAGTACTTTTTAAATACTTAAATTTTCAATTAAGTATTAAAACTACTTAAGACTGCGTTCAAAGTGTCTGAAATAAATAAATAAATAATTTATTTTAAATTTACTTTAACTATTATGCCACACCTCATTAAGTTAATATTAAGATAATGTCTAGGATCCGGAATTGCGCGAGAAGGCGTTTTATAAAAGTGGAGCTAGCGAGTATATACTCGTATGCTACGCTGCACTTTACTTAATTTTCAGAGAAAACTAAAATATAACTCAATCACAATCAATTACAAAATTCACGAAGCAAAACGCTACGAACGTCAACATGAGAATAACAGATATTCTGTAAACAGACAGTAGCGTAGATTCCTCTTGTTTATCATCTATGCCTCTCTTTCTAAGACGAGAATTCGTACTTCGCGCAGGGTTCTACTTAACTGAATTTACCTCTAGTAGTGCCACTCAATATGAAAAACATGAATATCTCTGAAATAAAGCTTCTACGGACATTTGCTCATTGCTCAAATGAACTTGTCAACTTACTTTTAGGTGTTTAATCTATAAAATAAGTTAGGTCGTTTAAATCAGCGAAATCCTGTAAAATTCCTAATATACCTACATTTTTTTTGTATAATTCCTAATATACTTTTTTCTCAGTGTACGCTCCCGCAATCTACATAAACGTTGGGTTATAAATGAAACAATTTTTATCATTTTACATAAAAAACTGTTAAAACTTAGGAAAATATACAGTCATTGGTCACTTAAAATACAGATCGTTACACATAAAAAACAAATCATCGCAAAATCCCAAAAAAATCACCCATCACCGATTCACCTAAACTTGACCCAGTTCCAGTTCTTCAGTACCAAATCCGTGCGGGCACACAACGGAACCGTCAATTATCGATCACTCGATCAGCGATGGAAGATTAATACGTAACGTTAACACAACATAACGCATTCCGCTCACACATCCTCTCATCCACATTAGCATTAGCATTAGCGCTCACGTAACGTAATAATGCAGAGGAGGCGAATGTGAATTCAATTCGTCGCTTGGCGGTGGATTGTGAAGGTAATGTAATAGACAGTGAAATGTGGCACTAACTACTGTTAGAATAAATTCGTTGTGATTAGTCGGGATTTGGAATATTAATGTGATTGTGTTTGGAGCGATTTGGTTTGAGAGGGGATTATTGATGAATTAGTTTATTTGTCAAGTTACCTATTATAATAACAAGATTATTGCTGTGTATACTTTTGTATAAATTATGAAATAATATATTATTATTACATGATTTTTTCACACGCGTCCAAATTTAGTAAAACTAGCCCTCGGACGAGTTTACTAAGAACAAGTCTTACAAAATGTGTTCTTTATACTATTTTTTCTATGTGGTGTCTTTTTACTTCCTTGTACACGGACTAAAGGAAGTATTGTAATCGCGAAAAATTTCGGTTCTCAGATTTTGACGGAAATATCCGTTTTGACCTTTTCTGAATCCATTATGACTAGTTTCGTCGTGACGTCTGTACGTACGGACGTACGGACGGACGGACGGATGGACGTATGTATGTCGCATAACTCAAATACGGTGAGACGTAGAAAGTTGAAATTTTGTATTTAGGACAGTTATAGCATCTAGTTGTGCACCTCCTATTTTTGGTTTCAATCTACAAACCGGCAGTAGTACTTTTTTCAAATATTTCGATAAATATTTAAATTAAGACAATTTTTTTAATTTTAAATGAAAGATTATGTGATTATTACCTACAATCGGTATTTTATAAATATGTTTGTATCTGGTATCATTTAAGAATAATTAAAGTATATATTTATAATTTAATATTTCGGTAGCCATGATCGATTAACATTTGTTACTACGTAAAATTTAAATGATTATGACATGACAGTGACAAAAGTAAAATATGCTTTATATCTTCTTCTGCAGTTTAAATAAAATGACTAAAATATATTTGTGAGTATAGTAGCAGTAGTAGTAGTACTTATAATATATTTTTTGTATAATAATAATAAGTTAAAAGAATAAAGTCAGATTTTTTTATATTATTCTACATTTTAGTTTTTAAGAAAAGTATGAACAATTTCATAGGCGTACAAGGAAGTCATGTGGTGTCCACGTCAGATTTTTAATATTAATTTTAAATTAAGGTAGAAAATCCGTCGGTCATAAGCGTGCGTGATTTCGGTGTGAGGTAAGGTCAAATAATCAGAAATAAATCATTAAAAATCGTAGATTTGGATGTAAATTACAAATCATAGGTATCCAATTAAATAAAAAATATAATTGAAATTTAAGTTTACACTAAAATGCAGTAGTAGTACGTCAAAAACATAATTTTTCTTGAGACTGGAACCTTTTGCATGCGATTTCTCAACCATTATTGCGGTGACCCATATTTTTTATTTTTCTAATAAATACCTCAAATATCAAAGAATAACATATTCGTTGTCCAAATATGTGTTGGGTTGTTATGATATAAAATTTTCTAATCGTTTAGTAAATCTACTGGTAACCTCCATATACGCAATGTATTTTAGCGCGTTTTTGTGTCAACTTTAAATTCAATTATCTTCGTTATTTCAACGGTTACCTATAAATTTTAATTTTTATTCAAATTCTACGACTTGTAATGAATGCTGTATATTAATTTGAGTCATATTTTGGGTTGTCACTACCCATGGATTTACTACCTTAAACTGCCACAATATACACAAGTCGATTAGGGAAATTTATGTGTGTAGGTAACGTTTTTGTTGGTGACATTAATGCCATTGTCACTGCCACTGAAAAAGTATATAATTAATGAACTATTCTATAGGTGACAAGTGCAAGCATTATAGAAAATATTGAACTTATATGTTTTCTATTACTAAATTCATTAATTTTATTGAAAAAAAGTAATTAATGAAGCAAAATATAATTAGAGGTTTTATACTGAAATTTGACAGTTTTAAGGTTTGACGTTTGACAATTATTAAAGTAAAAATATGTCATCTGATACTACCGATACCGATACCAACCTTCTAAAACATTATGTTGTGTCACAAAGTGAACTCAGTTGCATTAACTTTGCGGCACCTATTTTTACTTCCTTGTACGGAGTAAGGAAGTATTGTAATCGCGAAAAATTTCGGTTCTCAGATTTTGACGGAAATATCCGTTTTGACCTTTTCTGAATCCATTATGACTAGTTTCGTCGTGACGTCTGTACGTACGTGCGTACGTATGTATGTACGTATGTATGTATGTACGGACGTATGTGTGTCGCATAACTCAAATACGGTTAGACGTAGAAAGCTGAAATTTTGTATTTAGGACTGTTATAGCATCTAGTTGTGCACCTCCTATTTTTGGTTTCAATCTATAAACCGGAAGTAGTACTTTTTAAAAATATTTTCATAAATAATTAATTTTAGACAATTTTTTTTATTTTAAATGAAAGATTATGTGATTATTATCTACAATCGGTATTTTATAAATTTTTCTGTATCTTCTATCATTTAAGAATAATTAAAGTATATACACACATTTTGACACATTGAGGTTAACCAAAAAAATTTAATTTTCTTCAAAAAATCATGTTAAAAACACTCTTCCGCGGTCTAATTTTGCTTGTTTAGGTCATATTTAAGCATAATAAACGATCTCCTAAAATAAAAAACCCATTTTCTCTTAAACACCTATTCTACATTCCAGCCAAATATGCTTTATATCTTCTTCTGCAGTTTAAATAATATGACTAAAATATATATGTGAGTATACTAGTATAATAAGTTAAAAGAATTTTTTATATTATTCTACATTTTAGTTATTAAGAAAAGTATGAACACACAAGGCGTACAAGGAAGTCATGTGGTGCCCACGTCAGATTTTTTTTTTAATTTTATGAATTTTTTCCTGGTTTATTGGCGAATTTTTAACAAAAAGAAAAAATACGGGTCTAATATTTTAATGTATATATTAACATATAAAAAAAAACAAAAAATCGTGGACACCCCCATTACCTTAGGTACTTATCTTCGACTCGTACAGTAAACGTTCGCTCATCATTTAAATTATTGAATTGGATCGGTATCTATTCTCTTTACCATTCCAAGTTGGGATACAATTATACCTTGGCAACCGTTGGTACCGGATAGTGGTTGTAAGTTGTAACAAAAGTTTTTGCGCGAGATGATTAGATTAAGCTTGAATGGAAGAACAGCCTTGAATCACGTCATAATAATAATAATAAAGTCAATAAAACATGTTAAACGAGTATTTTTCATGAACCATTATTAAATAACAAATTATTAAAAAATCATTTGAGTCCGTCTAAATAAATTTGGGCTAACTTTACAAAAAAATCAACTCTTTAGAATATTTTTTACCCTAGTACCCCAATACCCTACATCTAACTACCATATAAACCTAATCTCCTCTGATCAAAGACTCGTTAGTATAATTTACACACCTCCCTACCAGCACTACAATGACGTCACACAAGTGGCGATCGTAAGATCATTCACCACCACGCCCACTAGCACCCCGCATGTTTAATATAAAACCTAACCTGCAACTCTGTACAGTCCGCAGTGATTTATAGCACGTGATGATTTGACTGGGAGTGTACAATTGTACTAATGTAACAGCGGGAGGGACGTGGGTGTTGGTTTTATTAATCCCTCCTGGGGAGCGGGTGATGGAGGTAAAGGTAAGGTTGGTAGGCCTGGGTGGCCGGTAGTTGGCTACTGTTGGTGATTTAGTGGTAATTGTAGATGTTTGATATTTTGTTTCTTAATATGCGAAGATGAATAATTTATGTTTAGTATTATGATTGTGATTATTTTGAACAATATTTCATTTCTTTTGTATTCTATCAAAATACATAATTAAAATTAAAAGAAATTTGTTTTGGACTAAGAATTAATTGCAGAAAAAATCTTGTTTGAAACACATGCGGAAAACTTGATTCTGAAACTCCATGCAATTTCTGAAACTTGCTGTGCTCGTCCCGGAAACTTGCATTCGTTTCAGAATCACTCATTTCCTACACTTCCCGCACTAGACATGAATCGTCCATGGGATATTTAAAAATATCTTTGTTTTGTATTTTAAGTGATATTACGTTAGTCTTTCCTAGCCACATCCTGATTACGATAAAAATTACATACTCAATACAAACATCCCTTAGAATTATATGGGACATGACGACATAGGACACATAATTGGAATATTATTACCAAATTACTAACATTGGGATGTTACATAGACATTAAACAATGTTACTAAGGGCGGACATTAGCAATCGCTGGGATATTAACAGTATATTAATAAGCAAATATAGCAAGCAAGCAGAACTGGGCAAAATACTCCAAAACAGTAGTTAAATGTAAATACAGATACTTAAAGCAAAAATATATTTTAAATATAAATACTAAATACTTCATTTTTACTTCCTTGTACGAAGTAAGGAAGTATTGTAATCGCGAAAAATTTCGGTTCTCAGATTTTGACGGAAATATCCGTTTTGACCTTTTCTGAATCCATTATGACTAGTTTCGACGTGACGTCTGTACGTACGTACGTACGTACGTACGTACGTACGTACGTACGGACGTATGTGTGTCGCATAACTCAAATACGGTTAGACGTAGAAAGTTGAAATTTTGTATTTAGGACTGTTATAGCATCTAGTTGTGCACCTCCTATTTTTGGTTTCAGTCTACAAACCGGAAGTAGTACTTTTTAAAAATATTTCGATAAATATTTAATTTTAGACAATTTTTTTTATTTTAAATGAAAGATTATGTGATTATTACCTACAATCGGTATTTTATAAATATTTTTGTATCTGCTATCATTTAAAAATAATTAAAGTATATATTTATAATTTATAGTATTTCGGTATCTTGTAGTCCATGATCGATTAACATTTGTTACTACGTAAAATTTAAATGATTATGACATGACAGTGACAATAGTAAAATATGCTTTATATCTTCTTCTGCAGTTTAAATCAAATGACTAAAATATATTTGTGAGTATTAGTATAATAAGTTAAAAGAATTTTTAATATTATTTTACATTTTAGTTATTAAGAAAAGTATGAACACACAAGGCGTACAAGGAAGTCATGTGGTGTCCACGTCAGATTTTTTCAAAGTATTTAAAATTTCAAATACTCTAAAAAAGTATTTAAATATTTTTCAAATACTTTATCAAATACTTTTTGTTAAAGTTTTGAATATGATAAAAAAAAGTTCAAAAATTATTTCAATAAACATTTTTATCTCGATTGAAACACTGGACGAGTTGTTACATAACAGGAACAGGATAATTACTAGATTTTAGGTTGCATCCATTCAAATAATTTTCCTTTATGGCCAATATAAAAAATGTTTAAGTTATTAGGTTTGCAAGAATAGTTATTTTGTCCGTTCAAGCACAAGTGGCACAAAAATCGGTTTAAAAAAAAAGTTATTTTGTCATGGTATTTAAATACTTTTGTATTTAAATACTGTTTTTTAGTACTTGAAATACTATGTTTAAAATACTTTTTAAAAAATATTTAAATATAGATACAAATAATGAAGAAAGTATTTTAAATAGTATTTAAATACTTAAGTATCTAAATACTGCCCAACTCTGCAAGCAAGTAACAAGAGTGATGATCACAATCTTGAAATGATCTGGGGATTTTATTTTGGGTGGGTGGTGGGTTCTATTTCATGCTTTATATAACTCCCTCGATAACTCCTAAAATAATATACAGGGTGTTTCACAACCTCTAGTAAAAAAATTAATGTCAGATATTTGATGTACAATTCACGATTTTTTTTTTAATTCGCAAAATTAATTGCGCTCTAATAAATGTAATTTATATTGTAAGAGAACCTCTGTTTCAATTAGTATTTTCTGCCCGTGTCCAGTACAAGCAATTATAGTTTTGTTGATATAATTAGTTAGTGCTTTTAGTGAACTAAGAATAATTATCGTTAGTGCACATCCCGTTTTATATAAATCTATAATAGCATAGTGTGTCATTAGTTTTTTTTTCAAACAAACCTAGAATTAAAATTAGTGCTATTACTTACCGAAATATAATTTAAAAACTACTAGCGGGGCCAACTTCAAAGGTAGATACTTTTATATTTATAGTAATTTTTATAATAATTTTTATAGTAATTAAATCAAATCTTATCTCATTCTCAAGAGTCAAAATGCGTGTATTATTTGTTTTAATTAATAATTTAAATTTACATTTTGTTACTTTTGAATATTTTACTCTGCTACAGACTTTTTATCTTTATGTAAGTATCTCAGCAATGCAAGTTTATGAATTATTAATTTGTTGTACTGAATCCATGTCAATGTCAATATCTCTAATTATAATTGCAAATTGTTTTGAAAATTGGCATATATTTCCGTTATTATCTTCTGTCTTTACAACCCAATTGTTATGATTTTTTAATGTATTAATAATTTTAATGTTAATTGTAAATATTTAAATACTTTTATGATAATCGCAAGACACAAATAACAGTTAATGAAAGAATTGATTACAATAATTGTAACCATAATGGTAACATTAACATTTTATTCGGAAGTGATTTTCTACTGGCCTGAGTAACTTAACTGGAAATTTTTCTGTCACAATGTAAGATTAACATTTAAATTAAAATATAAAAATAGAGTGTGTCGTGTATTCAAACAACGTTTTAATCAACTCGACTGGTACACGAGAGCACTCAAAAAAATTTCCGGAAAGAAAGTTTGAAATATTTAGTTTGTTAATATTGAAAATTTTATATTTTTGATTAAAATTAAATAAATGACATAAGATCGTAAGCAGTAAAAATTTGCCATTGCTAGGTTTATTACAAATAACAAATAATTTTATTCATAAAAATTTAACTATGAAAAGCAACATTTAAAATAATCCCACCCTGCCGTACCAGGTAAGAAAACTCCCTGCTGTTTGTGGTAAGCCGACCGATTATCTGGTACCGCCGGTAATCTTATATTTTGGCGAGCACTATACCTAATGTTAATATTTGTACAAATATTAAATTAAATAAATTTCAGTTTTTCATGCACATGAATAATTATAGGTATGTATCACAATATTGAAACCATATTTATTTTATAGCAATCCCTTCTGGAATCTGGTGGAATTATTTTTTGATGGTAACCAACCTCCAACCCACAGGATTAACTCCCAATTTATTATAGTATTATAGAATTCAAGGATAGTATAATTTAAGTCACACTCAGCACATTTATTTAAACAATTCAATCATAGTTACCCTCTCCCCCAATTTAACGTAATAACCTCACATTTTCTCATCATCTGTCTGGTCCGGAATTCCCTTCGCCACTATACCCCCCCCCCCTATTTCTGCGATCACGATTTCTTCGTCTTATTCAACCCGATATGGCTTGAACGCGAGTACCACATGTAACATGCGTTACTCCGAGGCCTTATATGTACTTAAAACAATAGATTCAGTGAGTCGGACGAGAGAACGAGCCTGACGGAGTCGCCAAGTCGGAGAAGAAGTGACTAAGGATTGTGCAATGAGCGCCGAGGAGGGTATATTGGGTTCCGGATCGTTTGGGAAGTGGATGGATAGATTGTGGATGCTGTATTGTATGTTTTGCAAGAAAAGAGGAGAGTAAGGACTAGCGCTCAACTAAAAAGTTGCTGGCTGTAAGCTCGTACACTATAGTCTATTTAGATAGTTCAGTTGCTGTGGTCTTGTACTTCTGGATGGATATTACTGAAGTAGCATGTGCATGTATATTTATTATCAAACGAAGGAAAAAGATATACGTTATTAGGATAATCCGACCGTTCAATGAGCAATTTTAAACAGGATGTTTCTGTACTTATGGATCAACTGATAACGGAACAAAAGAAAACTTAAAGAAAACATGTTGAGTGCGACTGGTTTCATTACTGTGGATGAAACAGAATGTAAACGTAATGTAATTACGTGAATTGTTAATATTTGAATAAAACAACACAAACAGCTATGAAACCAGTGGCACTCAAAATGTTTCCTTTAAGTAAAACACCCTTAATTTTGTGAATTTTTGAAAAAATCTTTTTGTTCCGTTATTAGTAGAACGTGTATATATATATATATATATATATATATATATATATATATATATATATATATATATATATATATATATATATATATATATATATACCCTTAAAGTTTGATACATAAGTACCGAAACACCCTGTATACTACTTGAAATTTTGAAGCAGCACTACTGTCCAATTATTTCAATATTTAAAAATGAGCTCAGCCATATTTGTTTTTTGTCAGAATATTATTTTAATTTGATGTTAGATAATGTCTTCTTTTGGTAGAATATTTTCTCTTCAACGATGTTAGAGCAACTGATTAACTCAGACTGATTTTATACGTTCCATATCTAGCAACAATTTAATCACGTTCAAATTGGATCAAGATGTAATTTTTTAGTTTCGTTGATGATATAATGTTAACTATAATTCAATGTGTTTTATTTCGGTGATTTTTAAGCTGCTGCACCAAATTTATTCTTGCCATTGCATAATTGAAATAAATTTAATTTTATTCCATTTAGAGATGCAATCTTCAATCCAGTGATAAGAAAATGTAGGTACTTCTTGCGAAAACTGCCTTTAAACTTACAAATTTTGAAAAAATAATTTTTGTTCTATGATCCGTTCGATAAGAACGATGAGAACTATCAGCAAAATATAAATGCACCTTGTATATTCAGCTAAAATAATTATTAGCTAATTGAAAATTACGGTCACTAAATAGTATATTAAGTAGGTAACAAGGGCGAAAATGCACATAACATTCGTGATGCTTATAACATTTTTTGCCAATCGATACAATCAAAATAAATTAAAAAATAATGTTTATGTTTGGTTTAGGTATAGTTTACATTTTGATGATGTTGCCTTGGTTTCTGTTATTGTATAGTGCTTTACCGCCTTACTCGTATTTATGAGTTTTTACCGCCTTCTCAGATTACTTATCTCCATCTAATTTGTAAACAAAACCTACTACCTTGAAAAGAGAGCCAGTATACGTTAAAAAATGACGGATCGTGCAAAAAAAACAACATTTAATCAGTATTTTAAATTTTAGAAACTTATCTTTTAAAGTTGGGTAAAGTACGTGTTAAAATGTATGAATATTGGTATGCGATTTTGCAGTTCTATTAAATAACTTAACGAATTCGATTTATTGTATTTTTAGCATTGCGGTTTTTGCATAATTCTTATCATTTTAATATTTCTTTGAATTTTGCGGTTGAATAAGTAGACACAATTATCGCTAATAGTATGAAGTATATCTTTGACTGTTCAATGTGACGTCTTGTTTTTCGGCAATTCGGTTTAACAGAAAGATAATGAGGTCATGATTAGATGAGCTTGATTATTCTTGTGGTTGAACGGTTGAATAATTATTATAAATGATGAATCATTTTATATTATGCTGACTTGCCGAAATTTAAGTAAACAATGAATACTGTCATTAGGAAAATGTTTTTTTAATTAGCATGAACAGTTTCACGAAAAGCAACTACACAATCGTTGTTATTAAAGACAGTATATGAAATAGGAGATATTCAAAATTACAAATATAATTGAGTTATCTTTAAATTTAAGGTCAGTTTTTGCAAGGTATATTTCAGGAACCACTGACTTCTGGTTCTGACTGACTGACTTCTGGTTTTACTGAATTATAATTATATAAAATGACAAGACGGTTATAGTTTAATAAATGTATGGAATTAATATCATATTTATGGAAACTGGCAAAAACTGATAGATAAAAAAACCTGTAAACTAAAATTCTTTTAGTCCCATATTCAGTACGTTGATTATTATGTCAATAAAATATATGCACGAAGTTGTGAATCACTCTGTATACCTACCTCGTTAACCTCATTTTAATGAATATTCATAGATGAACGTATTTTATTTTACTTGGTTGTGATAAATTTTGTTGTTAATTTCTTTACTAGGTATACTAAAAATAGTAGGTACTACTGAATTGTTTCTCTAATAATGACAAAAATGCGTCAAATTCTGCAAATCTCTGCGTTTAGTTCTTTGAGCAGAAATTCTTGACATTTCTGACAAATTAAGTGTATTAGTAATGTCGCCTTGTAATTTTTATGTCTATTATGCCTCTTAATGTCTTAACTATGATTAATTGTTTCAAGTGACATACTATCTCATAATCACTATATTTTCTTATCGTCATTTCTCATAAAATAGTTTTATGAAACTTTGTAGTAAATTATTTGTTAGTTAAAGATACCTATTAGATTATGTGCAATATTTTTTAGATTGATATATCAATAGAAATGATAGTAGTTGATGAAGAAGGCACGATTTACGATGATTTGACTTGTCATTATTCAAAATAAGTGCGGAAAGTCGGAAAGAATCACTAGTGGCAATAATTCTGGACACTTTCAATAATTTAATAATTTTTGCATTCGTTCATTAATTTTATATGATAATGGGTTACATTTAGCATATTAATCAAAGTATGACCTATAACAATGCTTGCTGTTTAATTTAACACGACAATTTTAGGAAATTTTCGGAATAACAACAATATTACAAAAATTCTTTTATTTGAGACAATTAAGTACCTACAAATAATTGTATTATGCATAAAATTAATATTTTGTAGGACAACCTTTTTTTTTTGTAACAAACCTACGCATTTGTTGATTGGTTGACACAAAAATGGAAATCTTGAACTAGTATGGCACCCTTGTCTGGTGTGACATCCACGTATTATTTTTTTAAATAAAGAATTTAATAATAATCACATTTGTATTGATTTGTATTGATTAAGCATACCTACCATTTTTTGATAGAATTACAAAAAAAATCGAAATTTTACTCTAAAAGTGTCCAGAATTAATGTCACTAGTGTACAGTTTTACTTCAAGTAAAAGAAATAGTTATTTGTACTTATACCTAGGCCGGGAAATAACTGTTTAGCGTCCTGAAAATTTAACTATATACGAAAACTACAATATTTTTTACAACCAATTTCGCAGTTCTTTCTAAAACGGTCGCGAAAACTATTCGCGGACTGAATTGATTATCATTCTGTTCTGCACATTTCTTCCGAAACACCCTATACCAAACCTCTGTATTTTTTCTCTCAGCAGGCGGTGCATACACTCACACAAGCACACATCCACTCGGCCTTATATGGCCAGATCTTATGGTCGTTCAACGCACTCCCATAAACGTAGCCATAGCCAGTGTAGTAGCCAAGCCAGACCGTACTACCTACCACCATAACAACACTACACCTTTCAATTCCATGGAGGAAAAACTGTAGCAGCGCCAACCCAGACTAACTCACGCCTTTGTTAACTAAACGGATCGACTGAGAAAGATAGCGACACGTCGCGGCTTTCTATGGAGTAGGAAATGCATGGGAGTTATACGTGAACTGTTGAAGACTGAAGAGATATTTATTAGGTACGGTGCTGGATTATGAACTGTGGAATTGGAAATTTGCTGATTTGTTCCGGTGGGAATAATGTACAGAGTAACGGTAATATTTTTGGTGATAAAATTTAATTTTAGGACAAATTATAAAGTGCAACAAAAAATTAAATATAAATTTTAGTATAAAAATCCGATGTGGTCAACACATGACCTCTCGCCATATTATACTATTTTACTGAGTGTGTATGAAGGTATACTTACTCACAAATATACCATTGTAGAAGGGAATTCGGGAATTGTAGTTTTTATAATATTATTAAAGTTTATTATGAGCTTATAAATAATAAATAACATTTCATATTTTCCATTTCAGCTTGTCAAAAAGTCAAAAATTTATATAACATTAACACTCAAATATTTTATTTTTTGTTTTCATGGGTAGGCAGATAAATCAAAATTGTAACAAATTTGTAGAATTTTTAACTTCTCGTAATTGGAAAATGGTGCTAGATAGAAACAACGTTTTGAATACATATTGTAAACAGTAACATTTAGTATACAATGTTATTTAAAAAAATCCTATTAATTCATAAATTTTGAGAATATTCCAGAAAAACTCTTCAGATCTTCAAGAAACTACCACTTCCGGTAGCACGATCAACACCAAAATCTAATCAGATCTAATCTAAGGTGTCAGAATATTACATACAAAATTTCAATTTTTTATTCAGTGGTATTTGAGTTATCGTACCTCCAACATCCATCCTGACACACACACACACACACACACACACAGACATCATCGCGAAATTATCAAAATCGTGTTCTAGGGACCTCAAAACGTGCTTATCCGTTGAAAACTCACTATCGAAATTTTAGCATAATTACAATACCTCTCATACAGATATGAGTGGCGAGAGGTAAAAATGGATGAGTTACGGCTGGTGTGTAATGGATGTAATTGGTTACTTCTGTGTTCTGTTAACATGAGCTGTAGGTATTTCTATGTTACGGTTCATAGTGACACTGGATTTGAGGTTTACCTATTCTGTAACAGTAAGGTTCGCCAATTTTTAAAAATTCATCCTATTATGAGTGTCCTATGAAACTGTTTAAGCATGGGGATCTCGAGAACCATAAAAGATACGAAGTTGGTTAAATTAGACAAAAGTTGCCCCTTTAGGGGGCCAATTTATAAATGTATTTGTTTTTCCACCAAAATGACTAGATATACGCAAAAATGTAAATTTTGCCAATTTCGTTTTTCACCTATAACTTTTTTGTTTGAATTAGTACAAGATTCTAATTTGCACGTTCTATAGGCAGTTTGCGAAGAATAAGAGAACTTACCACTGAACTATATAAAATAACGGGAAGGACGATCTCCATAAGACATGTATATTAAAAGTACTTCCACCATGGAGCCCTCCATTTTGGATGTATTGGCAGCACTGCTAACCCCATAATTAGTGTCTTTTATTTTTTATGTTGCCTAAAGTTAGTGACTTCTGTAACGTTACGTCACGTCGGGTCGTCGACAACCGTTTTTATTTTGTATTTTTGTCGTTCGGTTTGTTCGTCTTTTTCAGTGTTTTTGTTTTATCCTTTTTTGGTTTACTATGTTCTATTTTAGTATATTTTATTTAAAATGCCCGCCATTATATCAGCAATACAGGCAACCGCTAAAATGAAAGACACTAGATTTAAATGAAAGACACTAGATATGGGGTTAGCAGTGCAGCCAATTTATCCAAAATGGAGGGCTCCATGCTGGAAGTACATCTCTGTGGTGATCGTCCTTCCCGTTATTTTATATAGTTCAGTGGAACTTACATGGATAGAATAATGAATGTGGACGAGGCAAAATAAGAGTTAAAGAGTTTCAGGATATAAATAATGTTTGGCGAAGATTGCTTCCTGGTTAAATGCTTTAAAATTTGTGTAACGGGATCGTGCTAACCCTATTCAACGATATAGCGTGATTTTATTTAGATATGTAGGAAATATAAAAAACCTCTTACCTTAAACTCACAAAAAATAATATAATATCATACGGTGGTACTCTAATGCGGGATTATTACCTGTTATTATATAATGTATAATCACTGAATTACACGGTAGTATTAAATTTAAGAAGATTAATAACGTTGTCCACAATTTTAATTAAAAAAACAGGTAATATATAATTAAATACAGGTACTTAGTACTTTATAAGTTAATATAAATAATAACGCTTTACTAAAATAATGATTGTATACTTACTGTATGCAATGTTGGTATTATTATTTACGTTCAAAATTTTTCAATTATATCAGTTTTATTAATGGCTCGCTTAAACAACTAAAATTTTAAATTGCACGATATATTCAAATTCATACGTGTCCAGGGCCTCTATTTTGTAACTAGAAAGCGGGAACAAATACGAATATGGATCACTGATAAAATTTTACGATGCATGTCAAGCATAATATTCCAGCACCCCAGCCACTCGAATAACATTTTTGAATATAATTTGTAGAAATGACGACTGCAGAATTTTTGGAAAAGTGGTTAGGCTTTTCATATTCACAAATCGAAATTAGTTTTATGTTTTGGGTTTACGTTTTAGTATACTACTTGACTGCATTCACATAAATCAGATATTTAGATTTTTGTGAGTGGTGTCATCTATGTGTTACGAGATATCGGTATAAATCGGTATTACTGATATTTTTCTTATACCGTGAGTTTTATTTAACGTGAAACATGGGATATTTCATATCCATGGTTACGAATTTGACAGCAATGTATTAGAGCGATTCATTTAAAATAGAACATAGGCTGTCATTTTCAAGTAAATATTACCTCTCAATTAGGGTTGTGTTGTTGAAAATAAGGTATACAATTGAAGAAAAGGTGCAAATGATACGTTGGTATAATGCAGATGTTAGCCTCAGACAAGTATACCTATCTGATTTATTTCGTGTATTTGAGAATTTGTTATAAATTGTATTCTGAGAAAATATCTATTAAATGTTTATATTTCTTGCAACTTTTTTCACATCTAAAATGATTAGAAATACATACATATTTTTACCTCTCGCCTAGAGAGGTATAGGGATCGTGAAAAAATTCGATGTCGAGATTTTTGTCAATAAGCACGTTTTAGTACCTTTAGAACCTATTTTGACTATTTTCACGATGTGTGTGTGTGTGTGTCCGTTTGTCTGTATGTGCGCCTACTATAGTCTTTCGTTCTGATTCATTATCTCAAATTCTATTGAACATAAAATTCTAACATTTTGCATTATACATTTATATATGTTAATGAAGAGCTGATTAGATTTTGGTAAAAATCTGCCAACTGGAAATGGTATTTTCTTGAAGCATTTTAACAGTTTTTGCAAAAAATATAGGAAATACTGCGATAGTTACAATTTGTCATGCGACATTTGAAAGAACAAATTACCTCTTACAATATTTATTTAACATCTTTTCTATATCTCTTACCAATAAATGAAAATTATTTTTCAAAAATGTGTAATTTTACCTACTACGATTTGTAAATTATAATATAGGAAAAAAAATTAAAACAAAAATGAAAATGTCAATGTGACAGATGAACAGACGTATACACAGTTTCCGAAATTTTGGTGGCACCATTTGTAAAGAAGTGTATAAATATTAATAACTGGGTTTGAAATTTAGTAACTATAGTAGCCGAAATTTAATAAATAGAAAACTGACTCAATTCCAGTAAGTTTTTATCCTTCCATTAAACGTATCCAGTCAAGAAGCATCATCGGTTCATTATTAACTGGATATAATGTAATATGGTAATAATAAAATACAAATTGTATCCACAAAGAGCTAATTTGATTTCAATGTCAATCGAAATCGGTACGTTGCTTTGAAGAACTATAAAATAAATTACAAAAAGTAGCCTAACAAAAACCAAATTCACATATTACAGTGTCAAGGCGGGAGGTTATGTGCTGGCCACAACAGATTTTTTTTGCTATGTTCTATTTTAAATGAAACGCTCTAATACATTGCTGTCAAAATCGTAACCATGGATATGAAAGATTCTATGTTTCACGTTAAATAAATCTCACGGTAGATCTGGAACCATGTGCTTGGTTCTGTCAGGGTCAAGTTTAAATTTATTTGTCAACATCCTAGATTATTGCTGAGGTGTTAGGTTAGATGTAATCTTGAAAGACAAGCAATATATTATTATCAAGGTATATTATTATTAGATATTTTTATTCAATACCAAAACAGATAATAAAATTCTAATAACGTGTTTTAGATGAATGTTGAATTAGAATTTTTCTATTATTTGAATTCATTTGTAAACTGACACGGACACTGATCAAATAATATGAAAATATGATTAGGTATGTTACGTTACGTTCAGACAGTACATAAGAAGAGAACAATATATCGCTACATCATTCTACGCTTCATCCTATTGGTCGATTCCTAAACTAAACTAAACATAAGATTGGAGTTTGCAATCTTCTGTGTTAAAACCAAAACTAAATACTGACTTGTGAATGAACTAGAACTAATTTTGATTTGTGAATGTACCTTTATTCAATACGAATTTGATTCGTTCTCGCTTTCTAATTACAAAATAGAAGCTCGGGTTGTAGAAGTAAATAGAATAAGTAAGAACTGTTCGATACTCGTAGGTCGGGATTTCAACAGTGTCCGTAAATTCGTAAGTCGGGATTACATAACAGGTTATGCATGCTACAACTGCATGTGATTGAGTCACATCTGTGAGTTATATTAAATAAACAATCTTTAATAAATATTGCAATAATTCAAAAAATAATTGCCGAATCTCGTCCGTATAAAAATTGCCGTATAATTAAGCTGCCAATTTACTACCTCCCGAAGCCATAAATTGAAACCCAGCCCTATTATTTTTAATTCCCAAAAAGTACACTGTAACAAAATTGCTTGATAGCTTGATCCATCATTATAATTAAAATTACAATTTATAAAAACTTTTTTGAGATCATATAAGATATTCGAGCTGTAGTTGCATCAGAATATGATCGTGGTCAACCAACAAAATAGCATTTCATTATAAATGATAATTTTTGTAACGAGTGCACAGAAAAATGAGCTGAAATGGTGCTTGTTTAGAGGGAGCAAAAACGCGTTTTTGCTTCCTTGAGATATTTTGCTCCCTAGAAATATTTTGCTCTGTCTCGATTATTTTCGAAAAGCGGCACTTCGGGAGGAACGCTTTTGCTCTCTTGGTGCATAACAGGGTTGAAAAAAAACATGTTTTTTTCAATTTTAAACAAAACATTTGTTTTTTACTGTTTAAAACTGTTTTTTTTGTTTAAAACATGTTTTTAACTCTGCACAAAAAAACATGTTTTAAACAACAAAAAAGCATGTTTAAAACATGTTTTAAACAGGATATCTGTTTTAAATAAATATTATTTTCATCGAAATATGTCGCCGATGCTACTTTTTGTGCGAGGACGGGGATTTACATCGCTCTAGCTGCGTAGCTAGGAGTCACCGATGGTCGGTAGTTGAATTTGTTTTGTTTGTGTTATGCGTCGTGAATGGATTTCGATATCATTTTTAAACACCTGATTTAAAACACAGTTTAAAACATGCATTAAAACATTAGGCCGTGTTTAAAACATGTTTAAAACAGTTTGTTTAAAACAAATTGTTTTAAACATAACAACCCTGGTGCATAATGTACTATTTCCGCTATATAATAATTTAATAAAATGTCAAATAATATGTGTAAAAATTATTGTTGTTTTTCACGACCATTAATTCACTCTACAAAATAACAATTATAGATTATAATAACTAAAATTACCTATCATCGTTGATACTGCAATATGTCGTATGTCAAATATATATGTTTTCAAGAGCTACGACAAATTGTTGTATACAAATTCATAGGTCTTCGACATTGGTCTTACGACTGTGTCAGATTTCTGCCTTTCTTATTGGTCTAACACATACAACCTTCTGCAGTAACGAGCAGTAAGCCAGATATAGTTAAAAGATGACTCTAGAGTGCTAAGAAATTATATTTTTGAAATACTTAATGGTAATAAATTAGTAAAAATTGTCAACTTTTTTTCGTCAGATGTGTAATTTTCTTGACAAAAAATAGGAATCTACTATTTAAAACAAAATTAATAAATATGCAATAATAAGGCCATAATTTGTAATATTAAAATGCATAAATTAAGTCTTATTTTCTTTAATTGTTGAATTTTTTGATGAAATAATGCTTCGTAATTATTTACGGTAAATTTCAGATTGTTATTTTGTGCAATATCGCCAGAATCGTGAATTCTGCTTCTATTGCAGCAATATTGCGTTCAACAAGTGTAGAGTCTTAATGTTAATAAATACACTCTACATTTCAGGTTTGATAGTTTAGATAACTTTGAAATTGAAATGTTAAAATTAATAGAGATAAGTTTCATTTGTAATAAGGAATAACACTGATTTGTATTCTTAAAATGAAAATATTGCAGCAATTAAAAAATAACATGTAAGAATCTTACGAAAATCTTTGTCACTTAAGAAATAAATTTAAATTTCTATACCTGAGCCCCTGATTTTTTTAAAGGATCAAGACATAATAATTTCTGTCTGTAGGCTTCACCTTAAAATTACAATTTATTAAATTCTTTAACAACGCAAAAAGTGACCAAATAAGACCTTAAGAACTACTTTTAAGAAACGGTATCTTCGCTGGACCGTTGCTAAAATTTATTCGTTCTTTTTTATCTAAATTATATTTGCGGAGATTTTTTGCGAGCGTAAAGTATGTCAAACAATTTAATTATGTTGTTTATAATAACGAAAGATGTTCTCTGCGTGTTTATAGTGATATTATTTATTTTTATTGGCCCACAGAATCGTTAAATTGCTTGTATAACGTACGTAGCATAGTTTATTTTGTGTAAGATTTGTTTAATACCTTGTATGGATGTGCTAAATTTGTACAGAGTATTTATGGAATTAATAATTTTAAGGTTTATATTGCAGTGTTTTAGAAAGTTTTTATTGGTGATATTTATTTTTAATGTTGGTAGGTATTCATAACAAGATAAAAACATGAATCTTATTGCCATTATTATCAGATCTGCATGTATGAAATTAATGATACCTTTACATAAAATAATAGGTAATATTTATGTTTTCACACATATTTTGGCATAAGTTTCTCTTAAATAAGTGGATATGGCTACCACATGACCATTTAACAAAATTTATTTATATCCAAAAGTAAAAGATACTACTACCTGTCAGTCAAACAGATTTAATTGTAGTGCTTCAAAAAGCAACTAACAAACAATAACAAGTGCTTTATTAATGTAATTAAATAATTGTAGGTATATTTTACATTGAGTAAAAAAGTTTTATTTGTTGTATTAAATAACATAAATTTTGTGATGGTGTCATTAACAACATACTATACTTGTTATTGTAGTAGATCTTTACGTGTTTCTGACTATTATATTGAAGTTTGAAGTTCTCTTTCTTAAAAAATGCGATTAAAGGTAAGGTAGGTACCAATAAATTGTCTTAAATGAGCTGTTTTCAGAAAAAAAGTTGAGAAAAATCTAGAATTCATATACAACATATCGCAACATATACAATCAGAAGATGCAAATCTAAAATACCAACATCAAAAGATTTATAAGGAAAATTAATAGTTATTTGTGTATTAAGAGCGTAAAGTGACTCTTTGTTACTCGCGCAATAGTGCAAGAGGAACAAACAAATACACTTTTCGCTCGTAATACACACATAACTTTATCTACGACTAAAATTATTTGTTATAATAATAATATTATTCAGTTACTTCAATCTGCGTTCAATTAATTTATGTTTTATTAGTAACCATAACGATACCAATAATATCGAAATAAATAATTATTTTTTTTATTCTGTAATTTTATTTTATTTTATGTAATCAAAAGTACTTTATTCCGCGTTGTCATAGGAGACGCGCAATAAAATGTTTTTTTGCTTGGTCCTTAGTAACAATCAACTTTACGTTGATAATTGAAAGCATAAATATAACCTTTTCATAGTAGTCGTAGATAAAGTGAATTTTAATGCTTTCAATTGTCATCGTAAAATTGATTGTTACTGAGGAGCAAGCAAAAAAACACTTTATTGTGCGTCTCCTATATAACAACGCGCGCTAAAGTATTTTATTCTTTGCATATAATAAAATAAAATTACAGAATCAAACAATATTTTGTATTTATTTGTTTCTGTATTATTGGTATCGTTATGGTTACAAATAAAACATAAATTGGTTGAACGTAGATTGAACTAACTGAATATTACTATTAATAACAAATAATTTCAGTCGTTCCTCTTGCACTATTGCAGCTCTTGCCTTTGGCTCGCGCTGCAATTACCGTGCGCGAGTAACAAAGGGTCACTTTACGCTCTTAATACACAAATAACTATTATTAAGCTTTTAAAATTTAACTTCTTGCTGAGACAGCCTTTATATGCTAATTTTTACACTTTAATCACAAAATGCATAGTTTTGTGTTTTAACCGCTAGACTAAAGTAGTGTAATGTGTCTTATCCTCCTTTCTCCGCCCATGCCCCAATTACAATCCTTTCAATCCTCCCACCACGCTATGAAATTCGCGTCGCGTGGATATAAACTGATTAATTACTTCACACGCATTAACACACACGCGCACGCACACACACGCAAGTTCTGTGTTTACTTTAATGATGATTTGTGTAATGTTGTGCACATTACTTGCTGTAGTGGTTGTGGTTGTGAAGATGTGATGCCGAGTGGCGACCCACCAATTAAAACTTGTCCTCACTGCTGTTGCTGTTGCTGTTTCATGCTCATTATTTCTCTTTAGCGGGGATTTTTATTTTTTAATTAAGAAGGAGTTGGAGGAAGAGTGTAAATTGGTGTGGATGGTAATCAAATGGTGACTAGGATATATTAGAGGTGTGTGTCAAAGTGGCAGTTGTCTTTTATCTCTCGCGATTTAAACTACATTTCCTTCGCAATGGGTTCAGCACCTGGGCCCTGTTTCATAAAACTACAATTACAATTTATAACTGTAATTTTTTTACAATTATGTCAAAAACGTAGTAACACATATTTCATAAACAAAAAATCTGACGTGGACACCACATGACTTCCTTGTACGCCTTGTTTGTTCATAATTTTCTTAATAACTAAAATGTAGAATAATATAAAAAATTCTTTAACTTATTATACTAGTATACTCACAAATATATTTTAGTCATTTTATTTAAACTGCAGAAGAAGATATAAACGATATTTTACTATTGTCACTGCTACTGTCACTGTCATGTCATAATCATTTAAATTTTACCTAGTAACAAATGTTAATCGATCATGGACTACAAGATACCGAAATATTAAATTATAAGTAGGTATATACTTTAATTATTCTTAAATGATAGAAGATACAGAAAAATTTATAAAATACCGATTGTAGATAATAATCACATAATCTTTCACTTAAAATAAAAAAATTGCCTAAAATTAATTATTTATCAATTTTTTTTTAAATTTACTACTTCCGGTTTGTAGATTGAAACCAAAAATAGGAGGTGCACAACTAGATGCTATAACAGTCCTAAATACAAAATTTCAGCTTTCTACGTCTAACCGTATTTGAGTTATGCGACACACATACGTCCGTACGTACGCACGTACGTACGCACGCACGTACGTACAGACGTCACGACGAAACTAGTCATAATGGATTCAGAAAAGGTCAAAACGGATATTTCCGTCAAAATCTGAGAACCGAAATTTTTCGCGATTACAATACTTCCTTACTTCGTACAAGGAAGTAAAAACAAACTTGTGTAAGTGTAAGTAGGTACCTATGAATTTTTACAATTTTATAGGAAAACTATATAGGTTTAACATCCGGATTTCAAAATATTATATTTAAAATAGAACTAATTTTTTTGCAATTCAAAATCACGAGTATGATCATGTTATTGTTATGTATGTAATATTTTGTTTTCACAGGTTGATAAAAAATTTTCAAATTTTTCGCAAGTCAATGATAACTTAATGAACGTCACTGTAATTCTGGGGGCTGGAAATTGCAAGCAGTGAAGTACATATTACATCTGGCATTACTGCAAAGTCTGATGACGAAGACGAAGACAAACATGACAGATTTTTTATGTCTGCACAATCACAAACCACACGAGAACTTTACACTACATATGCATATGCCTACGAGAATACAACAGTACTAATGAACTTTTTAAATTTTTTGGTTTTATTTTAAAGATAAATTTTATGGCGCTTACAAGCATTTCCAGTTTTAATTAGTAAAAAAGATAAGTGTGTACAAGAAACACAGTAGTTTTATAATAATTAAATTGCGATTTTCTTAATTTATTGATGTTTAAGTAGTTACATTCATATAATGAGCATTGCGGATTTAACTTTAATTAATTATTAATTAAAAGAACCTACTTATGTACCTAACCCACTTTACTTCTGATACTAATATTTTTACGCACTCTAAATTAATAGTATATTATATAACGACGCTATAATGGATGCCGAGATGGATGCTATTATTCCTGAGATGAAGTTTAGAATTTTAATCATCTGAGGGAATAATAGCCATTATAGCGAGTTGTATACTGTACTTTATCTACGACTAAACTAATACTTACAAGATTTTAATAAAATAAATACAATATAGAAAAATTTTTACATTCCCAAATGTCAATTCTCCATCACCATAATGTCATCATTAAACATTGCAAAGTTTTTAAAAATAATTGGCGCAGAGGAGTTAATACTGACTATTATTCCCTGGTACTATTTTCTGCGGGATTTATATATGACAATGTAGCAAACATCATACCTAAATTTAATTTTCATGTTATACATTAGTCGTAGATAGACATAGTTTATTAGGAGATGCAAGCTAATTATTTTAAAATTAAGTACTTAATAATGCAATATTCTTTCAAATGTGCAAATATGTGTGCGCGTCTTATTTGAAAACTCAACTATCCAACTACACTGCACACTTACAAAATTTGAGAATAAGAATAGTCTTAAAGTTAAAACAATTATTAACCTATGAGTCGGTTTATGCTGCAGGAGTAAGAATAAGGAATACAGATTAAGAATTATTTCTCCAGCATAAACCGACTCATATGTTACAACTGTTTTAACTTTAAAACTATTCTTATTCTTAATTCTTATTTTTAAATTTTTAAGCATAAACCCACCTTTCGACTACGCCAAATAAAATTAAGCTGTTATACTCTACTGAATATTGGCCATTCTGTACTACCGATTGGTATAGGTCTCACTGTGAGCAACTTTTATACAAACATCTGAGTGGGAAGAATAAAACATGGGGTCTATAAATAAAATAAAAAATCTCTACAAAACAGTTATTTCAATGAAATACTTCATTTAAATATAAACTATAAATTCTGCGACACAAATTAAAACATAAAATTTATTACACCGCACAAGTAACCTAACCTACCTACTTATATTCAAATAATAATTAAATTTCAAGTATGTACCATAAAACTGATACGTGACAACCTGACAACTAAGTGCATAAACACTACAAATATTCAAGAAAATGATTAAAATATACGGTGTAGTAAACACTATAAAATATGACTCATTACTATTCCACAATTTACGATTAACTTTACATTTACACACATTATTACCTGCAAGTTACTATAATCTTATACCGTTTAATGTACAGCAGCCAAATTTGAAAATCGAACAGCGCGATAATTCAATGTTGACATTTCTGTCTACTTGGTCTACCACGAGAGGAAAGCTCTTTTTTCACGACATGCGAAGAAAACACAATTTTCTTCTCGTTAAATAGTGAGGAAAGTAGGTTTTCCCTCTCTAGAGAGGAAAGTAAGCAGTGTTACCACCAGTGTTATTTTACGATGAAATATTTTAAAAATTGTAAGTAAATTTATTATTTTATTGAAAATTCTGATTTTATAGTGATATACTGTAAACTATTATTTTACAATTATTATGTTTTATAATTTCTTTTTATACTATTTCACGATTTTACAACTTAAATTTAATTTGGCATATTGGCTGCATTTCGTTGTTTTCAAACGTCATTCTGACAGATGGCAGTTATAACCTAACTTCTAGTTATGTGTTTCTTCTACATTTACAATGTTTTTCAATATGTCGTGAAAAAAATGTTGTGTCTAACACGAGAGGAAAGCTCTTTTTCCACTCTTGCTCGATTGCCTCACTCGCTTCGCTCGTGACACAAACTTCGAGCTCGAGTGGGAAAAAGAAGCGCTTTCCTCTCTATAGTTGGACAAATAACTATTTCCACTCTCGCTAGATTGCCTCACTCGAATTTGAAACACGAGGCTCAGCCGAGTTGTGTAAACAGTAAACTACGAAGTATAATATGATGGAGTGGACACTAGGGCGGGCCTTTCTGTTTACCTTTTAGAGAGAGACAGATAATACGGGCCAGCTCGGAGCATGCATTCTATGATAATAACTACGGTAAAGATGGTGACGCACGGGCCCAGTAGCGATCTTTCTCCCACGCACAGGGAAACAGAAATGCCACGAATCACGAATCTACAGTATTGCTAAGACACCAGAGTGTCCACTCCTGTGTTTATATTATATATTTTATGCTGTAAACTGTACTGAGATTCCTTCCATGTCTCATTTGCATACATTATATTTCTACTTTTGTTCGACTAAGTGAAATTAATTTGAAATTATGAAATTTTCACGCACTTACACAATTTGACATAAAACGAAAATATTCAAATTAGGATATCTATAATCTACAAATTAGTTTAAATGTTTTTTAACTGTGTAAAATATGCGATTTCAAGTCAACACAATTTTATATATCGAAGATTCTTTACAATGTGGTCTATAATGTTTTTATTAAATGTAGTTTTATATTTATGTACTTTTTATTTAATAAAAGCAGTGAAATAAAGACCATTTCATGAAATAATAAAGTTCATTACATAACGGAAATAAGTCAAATAAAACTTCTGTTCTAAAGAAAGTATAAAATAGCTATTTATGCAACAAGTAAGGAAAGTTAACTATGGAGATTCCTTACGTGTTGCATACATTTTTTTCTACTTTCGTTCGAATAAATGCATATTTTTGAAATTATGAAATTATGACATTTAATGACAATTTTTAAAACATTCAAATTAGATTATTTTTTTGTTCGAGTTCTTCTTAATTTAAATTGCATAAAATACTTATGGGATTGCAAGTCAAAATAATTTAATATTGAAGTTTCTTTACAATGCGGATTATAATTTTTTAAATACATATATACTCTGTTATATGTGTACATTTTACTAAATATTTTTAAATAATTTTACTTTTATGACTGTGATACATTTTGTAAATTATTATAACAAGTTAACAATTTAACGATTATAACTTATTTTTTATTGTATTGTTTGTAGTCTTCGACACCGGACCTGATGATGACTCTTTAAAGGGTCGAAACCGGTTGTCCTTAATCAAATCTCATTTGATTTAATAAAAGAGTGAAGATCAAGACGTCTGAGTAATATCATTTACAACCTTTCTATACATTTAATCTTCACAAGGGATACTCTTCAATATAAAAAGAGTAAAATAAAGACCGTTGCGTGAAATAATGAAATTCATTACCTAACGTAAATTAGGGAAATAAAGTGTCTATAACCTAACGAAAGTAGAAAAAATACATTACCTCAGTGCAGAGCTGGGCAAGTATCGAAATCAAAATACTTAAGTATAAGTACCAGTACTATCTATGGTCAGTACTTGATACCAAGTACATTTTCAAGTAAAGCTTCGCAGTACTTAAGTAAAGTATAAGTTTTTCTTGTCAAAAGTACTTAAAAATAAGTATTTTTTCAAGTAGCAGTATTTTTTAAAATTAATATAATAAATTACATGGTTTGTAACATTTGTAACCTTATTACATTTGATTTTTTTATCGAGGGAGATTAATTCACAGTGAAAATGTCGTATTCTGTCGCTGTAGTCGCAGGTTAAACAGTATAATACTCAAACTATTGAAAAAACTTAAGTACTTTTACATTATTTCAGTATTATTGAAAAACTTAAGTATTTAAAAAGTACTTCAGTATTATTTACGATTATGAAATGAAAATAAGTCTTAAGTACAAGTTTTTATTTTAGTACTTAAAATTTTAAAGTAATAAGTACCAAAAAATATTTATACTTAAGTACAAGTATTAAGTACTAGTTGTTATTAAAAATTGATACTTAAGTACCTAAATACTTAAGTAATGCCCAGCTCTGCCTCAGTGCCGATTTCTTATGTTTTTAAACAAAGATTTCTTTGTACATGGCTGACGATTTCAAAAGAAAACTGAAATTTTATCTCTAGATGTTCAACTTTCAATTTATTCTACTATACACACCCGCAAAATAATTCACTATCAATAACCAACTTAATAATCAATCAATGACTAACTAGCAACCTTGCCGCCTTAGTCCAAATACGTAAACACAGACAAATATTTCATAACCTGGTTACTCAGTACATGATAACTGGCACAGAGTACAGATCATGCTGGTATTATCAGCATAAATGGAATAAAAATACGAGAACAAGCAAAGCAGCCGACTAGCCTGACATAAACACAAAGCTTTTGCAACGCGTTGTGGCGCACAAGGCTATGTGAAACTGCTGCAGCCACTGAACGGAATAATCGGCAATTGTGAAAAAGTTCACTTCACTGCATGTCCTCCGACTAGTAATGTCCTAATGTCAGAGTAGCTGAGTTTAGAGGTACGAGGTACTGACATTTGTAATACTAATCATACTTAGTAGTGTCAGTTTCAAGAATAAAGAGGTTATGACCCTATGGTGAATTGCCACATAGGTACACTAAATTTTATTTACCTTTCTAAATATAGGGTCTTTCAATAGGAGTGATAGTTTTTTCAATAAAGATTTCTCGGTTTCTGATATACCTATATTTTATTTACTTCTAGATGTCAAATTATTTAGTATAGTGTGCAATTTTGTGATGCAGCGTTTGACGCCTCTACCGGTTGGAAATAATAAAAAAATATTACCAAAGTTCGAGCTCAGTTGTGCGTGCTCAACATTTATTCACCCCAGAATTGGGTCGCCCTCACCGTTAATCTACGCAGGCTATAAGACGCACTGTGGACTGTGATAAAGTTTGAGTTAACATTACTAAGACAATAAGCCACCAAGAAGACAACGAAATGTTCGAAGTGAGGAGAAAATCACAGCTGTAGCGGCCAGTGTTGCAAATGAGCCAAATTCTGCCAAATTGGAGCAATCTTGTGATCAGTGTCAACAAAACTATGGTGGACATTTGAACGATATCTTGTTCCGAACATAACTGCATTGTCTAAGCTTCCAAATAAAGCAAAAACTAAATTAATATGTCAAACCGTTGACGTTTTATTTAAAATTAAAATTCTATCACTCTTAATGAAAGACCCTATTAAACCTTTGATTATTAATTGTGGGAAGATACGCCACATGCATTAAAAAAGTTTATAATGCTTGTTTTATATGATCCAATTTATTCATCAATAAATCGACGATGTTTTGTTTTCAATTTTTTCTTAGTATTGGCGTTGCCAACCCTTGTGTATATCATTAATTTTATTAAATGTTCAATAATTCAAAACCATTTAGAATAAATAAATTTCATTTAAGCATTAGTCAATTTTTGTTCAATTTAAGCTTGAACGTAAATAAACTTATTGGTAACAAATATTTTCAACTATATTAAACATTTTAAATATATAAGCTTATTGCATCATTTGATCAATTCATATTATCAGCACAAAGCTTTTAACTTATGTGTGCAGCTTTGTCCAATGGTTAATGTGCGTCAATATTTTATAATACAAATAAAAAGCTAACCTTTGGTGTACTTGGACGATGGTCCTATAAAGATGTCCCAGAAAATCTTTAAATTGTTTATGCCACTACACTTTCAATTTAAAATAGTCGTTATTATTTTTATATCCATTTACGCATTAAAAACTTCAATTACACACAATTTATAGATATTTCTACATTTAAATACAGCAAATATATAAACGAAATTTTATCTTATAAACATTGATACATGCACTAGGACTAACCACGATAGACTGAACTTACATACAAATATCGGTTCCTAGTTAGCGCAATGCACAAACAATGTTTCGACAGGTTCATTCCTCTATTCTCCATAAGAATATTGTGCTCAAAATATTATTTATGTTTTTAGTTTTAGCAAATCAGTGATACCCAAACTGTTTTCATATCCTTATTTTTGCGAGTTTTTCAAATATTCCTTCCGTTATTTGCTCAGTAGTATACGTCATGAAACATATACTCTAAATATTATTTTGCAAACTCAAAACAGTTTGCAAAATAATGGTTTTAGAGAGCATGTACTAAAATATATTTAAGCTAGTGATTTTAAATATATTTTATAGAAATAATTAATTTTCCCGTATATGAACGGTATTGACAGTTTTTTTTAAGACAGCTCCTAGCACTTGTTTTACTTTTCCCGAAGTATAGTAACACGCTTTATAAATATAAAATCAACATTAATTTATTTTCATTCTACACTTTTTCTAAATCCGGCTCTGTATTAATCAGACTCCCATATATCGCGTATAAAATGAAATGTCTATTCATGTGTCCGCATTCGTGTGTGAAAAGTAAAATTAATCATGTTAAAAGTAGAGTGAGTGATCGGTCTGATTTAGCTGTAGCCGTGAGGTCTTGTTTTAGATAATTGAATTGTTTGAAAGGCGCTTTGTCATAAACTGAACCCATTCCACGTATTTCTTTATGAATATTGACTCATTTCTTTTAAAGAAAAATGACCTAAGTATGCACGTATACGTGTTTGTCATTAAAACAAAAATGCTATTGACAAAAAGAAGTAAAATTTTAATATTTAATGGTAAAACTAAAAATGTAAGTACATATTAAGTCTTATACAGTCATATTTTGTTATAAAATTTTATTACAAAAAATTGTTCTCAAATTTTTGTATTCGTATAGAGACGATTTAAATCCATATAGGAGTGACGTCATAAAAAACAAGCAAATTATTCGTATGAATCAAGATTTTACTTTTTAGTACAGCATGAGTTTGGTAGATGGTGCTGGCAGTCTTTCTCTATACGCGAAATTTAAAAGCAATAGTTTTTAATTATATTTTTAAACTTAATCATTATTTTACCATTTTAATACATCGCATGATTCTGTAGGAAATAATCAAAGATTAATAAAATAGAACAAAACTAAATAACAAAACACGTAACCTCAAAATTTTATATTGACACTTGACATAACAATAAGCAGAAAATTGACAAGTTGTCAGCAATAAACAATAAATGATATAAAACGAACTTTTGTGAATCTAAAAGATAACAATATATGTAAGAAAATATATTTCATGTAATGAATACAATATTATATAAATAATTGTTCTGCTACTGCCATTAAGACACAAATTGATAAGCCCCGCCCCTTATGATATACGATATGCGAATAGATTTATACGAGTAAAATGTGTAAGAAAGAGATAGCTTATTTAGTGAACGTGGTGGATAGAATTTATCTGATATGACGTCACTCCTATATGGATTTAAATCGTCTCTAATACAGAATAGTACATTCTGCAACAAGTGTGGATTGAAGCATATTCAGCTCGAGTGGAAAGTTTGTGAGACGAGCCGTAGGCGAGTTTCACGGTTCCACGAGAGCGGAATAGTCATTCCAAACATGTTACAGACTATACCTTCTCTACGACTATAAATTTAATTGCATTAAAAAACATAACCCAAAACTATTAAAATAAAAATATATGTAGGTACTTATAAAATAATATTCTACATAAAATTAATAAATTAATAAATCTAAACGTATTTTAAAGCTACCCACCAACCAAAAACATTGAATAAAGTTAAATTATTATAACTCGCCACATTTCATTCCATCACTAGTGACGGAATGAATCCATTCCGAAACAAGTGATAGAATGTAATCATTCCATAATTAAAAATCCGATGTGGTCAACACATGACCTCTCGTGTGTATGAAGGTACTTACTCACAAATATACCATTGTAGAAGGGAATTTGGGAATTGTAGTTTTTATAATATTATTAAAGTTTATTATGAAATAATAAATGACATTTCATATTTTCCATTTCAATTTGCCAAAAAGTCAAAAATTCATATGTTATTAACACTCAAATATTTTATTTTTTGTTGTCATAGGTAGGTAGATAAATCAAAATTGTAACAAATTTGTAGAATTTTTAACTTCTTAATTGGAAAATGGTGCTAGATAGAAACAACGTTTTGAATACATATTGTAGACAGTAACATTTAGTATAGGTACAATGTTTAAACAAAATATGGCCGTGTAAAACAGGATTTACATTGAACACAGGAAATTTTATATTTGCACAATTACCTAAGTAAATATGTACATGACTTAACTCATTTTGTGTTAAAAAGACAATTTTAGAAATATTGCTCTAATCAGTAAAGAATTATCTACATCTAAAAACAATGGTAAATTTTTGCAAGAAAAACTTTTGTAAAATTCAACGTTTAATAACCAGTTGCACCGCTTCCATTTTAAGTTTTCCTTAAATGAATAATATCGAATAAAAATCAAATTGTCAAACCTAGAAATAACATTGCTGTCAATATTATTCCGATTCAATATTTTTAATCTAAGTGAAACTTAAAATTTAAGTGGAACCGGTGCAAGTGGTCATAAGTAATTGCAATTTCAGAGATTCTTTGAATAATAAATTATAGAAACCTTTAATTTTAATGAGGATAATTAGTTGACTGGTTTCCAAAAATTTCTACCTTCTTTAATTTAAATTTTAACAACTTTACAAAAAATATATTAAAATTAAACATAATATATGCAAAAACCTATTATAGTCAATACTTTTACTTTTAAGAACCTTTCATAACATTTTCTTAAATTATTATGCCCATATAGAATACAAATTTTTTCCTCAAAAGCGCTACGAGCATGAGCTGTCAAAAAAAACTGTCAATAGGAACTGTTCATACGGGAAGACTAATTATTTCGTTAATAGTTATTTATATAACAAATACGTAAAATAGAGTTGTAGAGGATGAATCTATCTACGAACGAGGCGCAAGCCAAATCTTTAAGTTAGGTATGAGTCCTCTAAAACTTAGTTTGTGAACGTGTTACATACAAATTTTTGTAGTATATTATGGGCTCCAAATTTGTTTAGTAGCTAATCGAAATTATTCTAAACTGTAGGCGATGAAACAATGAAAATAATCCTATAAAATGTAAATAACAGCTCATTGCATAGGTTACGTTATTTTATTAAAGGACTGGATTCCCTAAAATATTATTTTGCTTACTCAAAACAGTTCGCAAAGTAACGATTTTAGAGAACATAATACTAAAAAATATATTTAAGCTAGTGATTTTAAATATATTTTATAGAAATAATTAGTTTCTCCGTATGGACGGCATTGACAGTTTTTTTTATGACAGCTCCTAGCACTTATTTTACTTTCAAGAAACTTCTGGGTAAAACTTTCCTTGTGTGAACTGGGCATAAAATTGGTTAAATATAAGTTATGTAATTTATTGCGACAAATATAATGGACGTTTAAAGTTTAAATAATACATTTACTTAAAAGTAAGACAAGTCAAGAATACCAACAAAGAATGTAATAATGCAATATGTAAATTACACATATATAACCATATCCAGCAATTACCTGTTAAATACTTTCCCAATATAGCAATATCCAAATTTCTCTTACAATAAGTCATCCTTGAAACAAAACAATAACCCAAATAAACAAATCCGCGATGTGACATTTCTCTGAAACACTTGAAAAGCGAATGCTCTCGCTACTTGCACTTGCATCATGGCACACTGCGACCACAGCTCTGCTCTGTTAATGGACAGATTCCTAGAATCATAATTTATTCGCCATATTAAAATTCATGTGATGTCACTCAGACTGCGACGTTTGCACGCTAAATAACCTGTTGCTTGAAGAGATTTACCCCTCCCCCCCTCCGGAAAGTGAAGTCATGAGAAAATAAACAAATGAGTGGCTAATTATTTATATCAAGGATTGCTGTGCTGTAACACAAGGAATTATCGTGTTGTTGATAGTTTTTTGTTTGATGAAGATGAAATTAATAAGAGGAATTATTCGCGGAATTCATCTTGCAATACAGTTTTTTGTATCTCTGTTTTACTCTGACGGTACCTATACAATTAGAGTAAATTAATTTTTGTCATACCTGCACAAAAAGTAACCTTTTTCGTGCCTGTTTTCCGTGCGCAAAGTGGCTTATTTTTTAACTAGACAAAAAATGCGTGCGCAAAGTACAAGCGTGCGGGAATAGCGTGCGCAAAATTTCACTTTGCGCACGCAAATTGAACACTCACACAGTTTTCTGTAGTTACCGACACGAAATGTGCGAGTAACACTAGCGCCACACACGTGATAATCTAATACTACAAGCACGTGAACAGCTGTAGTACCTACTTCTCTATGCATAGTTTCTACTGTGGACTATTGTGCAGATTGTGCATTGGATCTAATGGACAATAATATTTTATTCTTATATTTTAATGTTCTTTTCTTTACTGTTAATAATTAGTTTCTTATGCTTTTACATGTAGGTAAATATTAGTTACTTTTTTATTTTATACATATTCATTTTAAAAGTATTCATTTTATCTTTTGATAAGTAAGGTCACTCAAAAGGTTACTTTTTGTGCAGTAATGACAAAAAATATCGTGTGCATCTCGTGAGCAAAGGCGCAATTGCGCTTGGCTTCGTTGCAGCCCTCGCCGTAGCGACCCTCGGCCACCTCGGCTCGCCTCGGTAGACCTCGAGCCGCTACTGCTCGGGCTGCAACTCGCCTCGCGCAATTGCTTACTTTGCGCACTAGATACACAATATACTATTTTTGTATTGGTGGAGCACAAATTTGCGGCTGTTCAATAGTTAAAATAGGTGGTAAATATAGGTACGCAGCTGATGTGTGTTTAAATTTGCACGTTTGTATAAGTTATGTTATAGTGCTAAATTATTAAATAAACTCAGCTTAGTTATTACATCTGTAAAATATACCGGGTGTCCAAATAATTATTTTACTTGTTACTCACATGTAAACGTCATTTAATCATTCCTACATTACCTTTGAATATGAATAATTACAAGTTACTGACTTGTAAAATTGACAGCTATAACTTTAAAAAAAATTCAAGTTAGTAGCTAGTAAGCTAGTCATATATTATGTTCATAATAAACGGTTCACGTTGCCACAGTAATACTTCCAAGGGTTATGAGAAATCATTTAAGACAATTTTTACAAATGAGTAACTAGTAAAATGTTGTACAATACACGCAAGGTAGGTAACTGTTTTAACTATTTCAAGGAGGTGACAGGCTCGCCTATTCGGCTCGCCGGTCATTTCCTCCTTTCAGCAGTAAAAACTATTTTATTCACAATCGGTTGTTAATATGTGCGTTTCCAACCTTCTAAACAGTTGGGAAGCGAGTCATTGTTTACTTTACTTTACTTTATTTGCGGGGAAATGAGCGTTTTCCAGCTAGGTAAACGTCACTTTTCAACCAATAAAATAAGCTTTTTTGCAGCTTCTCGCAGTTCTAAAGGAATATTTTCGTCTTCACCATCTTCACAATCAGACAACATGATAATTAATATGCTCGATCTCGATAAAAAGCAGCAAGAAACTAATTATTGACAGAATCAATAAACATTTTTTCAAGTTACCTGTCAACCCTAGCAACTTTTTCATAGATCTCTATGTTAAAGTATCAAAACAAATTATAATAAAACTGTCATAAAATATGAATAAAATGAATATTTAAAACGGGCATATCAATAACCAATTGGATTGTGAATAAAATAGTATACATACCTCGCGGGAAGGCTCATTCCAGCCTCGCGTTCATAGATGACTTCGGTGCAAGCACCTCAGTCATCTAATGAAACGCTCGGCTGTAATGGACCATTTTCCCGCTTGGTATGTAATATACTATTACCTTGCAAGTAACGTAATATACTATTTTTGATCTTATAGGAAATTTGTGCCCTGTTAATTTTGTATCATGTCTTGAGATATCAATTAAGTAAAACAGTGGTATGTTTTCAACTTCGTCACAAAAATTTAAAAAAAAACTAATTCAGAAGTTTAAATATATATTTTTAATACTGCCCATAGCGCATAGCCATACAGTGTTTAGTCAGTTGGAAAATTCTTTGAAATCTGAACTATTTCCGAGCTAGATTAATTAGAATATCAGACAAAAATAAAATAAATCTCCCATCGAATAAAAATATCACATTTCAATGTCAGTTTTTTGTTTCCAGGAATAAGTATCATTCAATTATCTTGTTTGTAATCATAGAGAAAATCTTTCACAAAAAACAATGGTCAATCAAAATTTCATTTGTTTCCAGTACAACTCGACCAAATAAACAAGAAACGCAAACAATGCGACTATTCACTGTTGTTCTATTTTCTTTTTACGGATTCGATTAAAATTAAAATAAATACACATTGAAATAAATAAAAATAATTGTATTGTTATTTACCTATGTCCTCCGATTTTTTATGTTTATAAATAACTCCAATAGCAATATTACGATACAAGGAAAGGATAAGTACCTACAATGCTCGTATTACAATTGTTTTTATTTTCATTGTACAAAAATGCGTTTACAGTAGACTTGATATGGAAATAAAAATTCTGCTGAGGTCAACAATGGATTAACTTTGTGAACTAATACTCGATAGACAAAAAAAAAATTGTCTGGCCTTCCGAAGACGTCTAATAAGGTACCTATATAGGTAGATTTAATAAGAAAGAGAGTTTACACAATTTATTGTTCAATAAAGTCTAAATATTACATATTAATTGAATTTGACATATTCTGAAGCCATCTTTTAGCAGTTGATCCAAGGCCAATTGACAGAAGGTAATTTTAGTGCAAATGTCAAATGCATTTCAGTTATCCTTATAGGAAATAAATATTTTTAATAAATAGGTACTATATCGGCCAAAAAATATAATACATAATGCGTGAGTTAGGTATTTGTACATCGCTCGGTTTTATTAAAACACTCCGCTTTGCGTCGTACTTTAACCCTACACTGCTCTATTTTTTTAAAATTGTTTAAAAAATACTATAATGGTAGACAATGGACCGTAGTTCACGGGAAAAATATGCAAAAAAATCTATTTTGTTAAAAAATTAGTATTTTTATGAAAAATGTAAATGTAGCAGATATGATACTTAATGCATTTGGTGTACATAATATATCAGGTGTCTGCTTTGACTTTGCTGTATAGGGAATCAGTTTTATTTTTATTTATTTGGCTCAAGTTACTTACCTATTAATTTTAGGGGATAGTTGTTAAGATAAAATGTTAAGAACCAAAATCTTTACAATATAATCCAGGAAATGAATTACAAAATAATTTTTATGAATAGCAACATTGTAATACCCATAAAACATTATCATAGTAGGCATGTGTCGGGTAGAATTTTGTTTTTGTCATCTTGCGACGTGCACAAAGTGAATTTTTCCGCACGCCATTCCCGCATGCTTCTACTTTGCGCACGCATTTCCGTATAGTTACAAAATTGAACCACTTTGCACACACACAAAAATCATTCACTTTGCGTGCAGGTATGAAAAAAAATATCGTGTGCAACTTGTGTGAGCAAAGGCAACTAGCGCTCGGCTAAGTTGCAGCCCTCGCCGTGAACGACCCTCAGCCAACCTCGGCTACGCCTCTAGTCGCTGTTGCTCGGGCTACAACTCGCCTCGCGCAATTGTGTACTTTGCGCTCTAGATACACAATATACTATTTAAAGTGACAGTGTAAATTTCAAAATTGTACGAAAATACATCTCAACCACATAATATATTTATGGTGTATTGCGGGCATATTGTTTCAAATGGTATCACGCACATATCTGTTCATGAACAGATTAGCACTCTTGAAGTGGCAATGGCACCGATTGGAAATATCTAATAAAATATACGGGAAAGTCAAATTTGAAACAAAATTTTCAAATGATAAGTTTCCCTGATATTTTTGCTGTCTTCGTATAAAACTAAATTTTTCTTCCTCCATAATACATATTTTAGAAAATTTATCTCTCAACTCGCGGGCTTAGTTTTTAGGATTGCGCGGTTGAGGTATGTTCTTCTAAGGTTCTACGGCCTCGGTCCTCATCGAAAATGTCATCGTATACATTTTTGTCATCGTCGTTTGTTATTATTCCATCTTCAAACATGAGTGGCATGGAGTTGATATCATAGTTATCATCATTTTGATTCTTTTCATTTTTATTAGTATATATTCTTCAGAATCTGAAATATAGCAAATTCTTCCTCGCTTTCCGGCAAATGAGCTAAAATATCAGCTGATTCAGCTGATATATGACATATTTTCTAAAATAAAAGTATACGATAAGCTCCATGTATCAAATCTGCTACAACTGATTTTACAACCACAAATTAGACTATATAGTAATAAAACCAAGAACAAAAATGAAAGAAATACAATATTCTTAACTTTAGTTATTATTATAAACAATTATTTGTTTAAAACAGTATAACAAGTATCTTAAAAAACAATATTATTAACAACCGACAAAGCAGCAATGTGCACTCCTCAATCGTTGTTTCATATATGACGATTGTTGATTTTATATTATGTTAATATGCGATAAACGACCTTATGATCGTGTAAATAAGGATGTAGCAGATCGTCTACAAAGCTCCATTAGTGAAAATTCGGTCCAAGTCATGAAATAAATGGAAAAGAATTGGACGTATCAGATATGCTACATGTGGCAGTGTAGGGTTAATATAGAACCTCGCGTTGTAAAATAAAACCTACTGCACTTATAATGTAAATAACTATTGTCACTCTAAAATTGAAATCAACAAACTATGATCTAAAAAAAAGAAAATGTAATTGTTCTTATGCATTTTTGCACGAAATAATGACAGTTTAAAACGTCAGAATGATTTAAAAATATGTTGAGTGATTTAAAAAAAAATACTTGCGAATAAACAGTTGTTTAACGTTGTAGCTTTGGAGTTAATAATATCAGTTTAAAACGTCAAAATATAATAACAATAATTTCAAATTATAACAAAGATAATTGAACTGGCTTTTAATCTGTAAATTAAATTTGGTATATTTGGTCATCATATCGTATAATCACATAACCTATGTTACCAATACTAATTTTGTACAAAACTCCAAACTGATTTTACAAAACATAACTTTTTTTGTAAAACTAATAAAATATTACTGCTACATCACTTTTTCAAGGTCGAGCAAAAACTGCCACAAAAAACTTGTAAGTAATAAACACTACAACTACGACACATATCAAATTCCTTTAAAAAACAAAAAAAGAACCACATAAATCTGCTACCAAGAAATCAGCAAACAATATCAATTTCTTCAGTTTATAATTACTCATTCATTTCTTGTATCAAGATCAAGGTTGATTAAATTTTCTTTCTCCGATTCAAATATGGGTTAGAGTTTATTGTCAGACAAATGTAAATACAGCACCCAGAGCAAATTAAACAGTGAATAGATTAAGATTAGTTAAGACGATAAGGCAGGTTAAGTAAATGAACAGAGCTAGAGAACATGCTTAGCAAATGGTTTACTTCTTTACTTGTTTGCTTAACTGCAGATATTGGAAGTTCTTCCTTATTGAAACGGGTTTATTTGCATTTGTTGCTTTCTGTTTGTTTAATCAAGATTTTTCAGTTATTTTTCGCGATGTAGATGTACATAAATTATACGAAAGATTAAAAATAAGAAAATTACATTTATAAATAGATACCTAGTAGAGAACTGTTACTGATAAAATTATAAAGTATAATTAATCAATATTAAGTAATCTTAAGTTAAACTTCAGTAAAATACTATAAGTAGGCATTCTAAGAGAAAAAGAAATGCACTGAATGCAGTCAAATTATTTATTTAATTAAGTAAAATTTACCAACGTTTCGCCCCCAATTGTGGCTTCATCAGGGCAAGCAACAATACAATTAAGTAAGTAACATAAATTGTAATATTAGAAGAGGATTAAGCGACTGTGTAATTTGTAAACTTTCCAATTAATTATTTATTGTTAGTTTTAACTTGTTTATAAAACGATACCATTTTGATTTGATACGTTAGTTTTAATGTGGGTTATTTGATGTGCTTATCTACGATAATTTATTTATTGACATCTCTTGATGGATATTTTGTGAAAATTATTATTTAATTCATAAGTCTGTAAGTTGTAAATAATGTTTTCTTTAAATAATTTATATTTATTGTTGTAAAAACTGCCTTTTATTCTAATGATACATTAACAGTTACTTACAGTCTTATAAATTAAATATAAAATATGGTCATAAACAAACAATCCGTAATGTTTTAATTTGTAACTAATTTTGTTAATACGGCCAGTGGTTAGCTCAGCGGTAGAGAGTCCGTCTAGTATGCTAGCGGTGCCCAGTTCGATTCCCAGCGCAACCAACAATAATATCTCTGGGCCCGAGTGGTTGGATTCCATAACAATAATATCTATACCATTCTGCAATTGGGAGTTAATCCTGTAGAATGGTTACCATCAAAATAAACAAACAAATTATTACAATGATTTAGGTAATTTATTTAATATATTTTATAGCTTACCCTGATGAAGCCAAAATTGGTGAAAACAAAAGTATAATGGATGTATTATTTAATAGTCGTATAAGTAGTTAATTTATTAGTAGGTAGGTACTATAGTAGGTACCTACATAATATTCTAAAACAAAACAGAAATAGGAAAATTTGAATGACAATTGTAATTATTATTTAATAAATAATTTGGACCTTATATAACTAGGTATATTCAGGACACCGTTTGTAAAAGTTTAGTTGAAAAATTATTTATTTTCAGGGGCATAATTATTATCAAGCCATTATGTCGTATAAAATGAAAATGTAATATCCATATAATTTATTTTGCATAATAATACTATATTATCAAATATTAATTACTTATTTACATTATTTGCAAATTTTTATATTTTATTCTCCTGTAGTTAGAGCAACTACTTAAAAAAGTTGCAAAATTATTGTAATGTACTGAATAACAAAACAATGAAATAAAAAAAATCATTTCTATAATATTTCTATAATATTATAAAGTTAGACAATAATAAATTTAAGAACTCCTTATCAAATACTGATTTATCTTCTGCAAAAACCACTAAAGAGTTATTACTGTTTACAACATTATTAAATCAAATTTATGATGTCATAATTGAGAATATCTTGCATTTTTTTCTAATACAGAAACTGTTAATAATTTATCAATATTCATATTTAATAACACATTAAACATATTATTCTTAGTTTAATGACAGTTGATTAAAATAATCGCTCAAGTAATTTGCAAAATATTCCATAAATTAATTATTTTCAGTTTTCGATAAAATTATCTAGTCACAAAAAAATGTTTTACATATTCTGCTAACTAAACTGACATTTAAAGAAACAAATATTTGCAGAAGTGTTTACCTATAAAATATTTCAGGTTTCGTGATAAGATATCGTTATGTAATTGCAAAAAATAAACAGTTTATGGTAACATTAAGTTTTATAATTATTGCGAATGTTAAGGCGAAGGACTTTGAACCCTATAAGGATAAGGCAGATTTGAATTTGAAATGCGCCAAATGGCCAAATAAATTTTATTTCGTGGGTAGCACCTATTTTGCGGTTTCTTCTTTACTTCTACATTCGTGAATTGTGAATATAACAATAATAATGCAGTATTTATGAACTATTATACAATAATATGTAGAGATAATACCTGGTAGGTACGCGAAATAAATCTTATCAAAATTATGTTCTAACTTACTGATTCATTTTAATGTATAGGTACTAACTAATCAATAAGAAATTCTCTTATTTTAATTTTCTTTTTATTAGATTTTATTTTTTAACTAAACAAATGAATAAATACGACTATCGAATAAACTATAATTTCATATTATACCTATAAATCGATTATTAAAATTATCTTCCTCTTCAACCCACTACAGGTACGAGCATATTAAAGGACTTAAAAAATAGGATATCACACAAAATAAAATCAATTATCTACTTGAAATAGAATATTGTGTAACAAGTTTTATAAACGTCATTTTAGCCACGAGTTTTTTTGGGAACGAACGCAGCGAGTGTATAAAAACGAGTATTTATAGAGAGTTTAAACGAGTCACATACTATACTTTTTCTACGACCACAAGTTACACAGCATATAAATTCATAAATATGTAATATTTCATTTATAATAATTTTAGGTTAAATCATAATGATATTATACATAGCTACAAAATGTGTTAATTCCGAGGTTAATTCTATTCCGAGTTCTATTCTTTATATAATAAATAACTATTTTCTTCAAAAAAATTGTGTGCTTTGTTATGAAATTTATTTTCAGTTGGTTTAAAAAAAGTTTTCCTAAAATTCAAACCAAATTTTGAGAAATGAGCGAATTTAAAATACAAGTTAAACGAATACAAATACAAAAATACACAAAATTGGTTTCCAAATTCTTGATAAAATTTACGTGTTTGTTTGTTTGTTGAATACATAGCAAATATTTTTGTGAAACAATGTAATTTACAAAACGTATTGATATATTACTATACACGTATTTCTTTAGCAATAATTCAAATTCAAGTACTTTACTATTATGACTCATCCTATTTCAATACAAACACCTTTATCTACATAAGCAGTACCTATGCAATTCTTTACATAAAACTGTTAAAAATTGTTTAAGTATTGCACAACTGTTAGGTAAATTTCAATATTCAAAGTCATGCAAGCCTACAAAAAGCGTGACAGCATTTATTTTCTCAATTTAAGCGTTTAAAGTTCCTAGTATAATATATCTTGCTAATTTTTCAGATAAACAACCATGGCTAAATTTAATTGATTAAATCCTACAAAGCAAGGTCAGTTCATTGCCAAAATTTTTAAATGACGAATTAGAGTGAATCGAATGACTGATTTAATGGCAGACATAAATTAAACTACAGACCGCGTATGATTTCTGTGACAGTCATTAAACTGTGATTGGTTTTTGATTTGATGTTTGACGATCATAAAACAGAAATCGATTTGTTCTGTCTGATTTTTATACTACCTAAATTAATTATTAATATTTATTTTATATTATTAATCAGTAAATTGGTTCAAGCAAATTGTTTTTAATTTTTTGTATTTTCAAAAAAAATCTGTGTGTTCCGTATTAAATTATATACAGGGTGATTATTAATCTTGATATAAATGATATTAATTTCGGATGTGGATTGAAATGTACCTATACTGTTCCTACTATAAGTAATTAATTATAAACTGAGGTATACTTTCATATTACGAGTAGTTTAAAATTCAGGAAGAAATTATCCATATGTACTACATTTTTTGTACCTACATTACATGTTATAATATAAAATATGATCATTATGATCAATATCTATACTAATTTCATTGAAAATAAATCCTTGAATGTAGTAATTTAGCGTGATAAAAAACAGTAACTATAATATTATACATTTGTACATAAAATAGTATACTTTGCTTTAACGAAAGTTTAAGGATATTATTTATTACTCATCAGAATAAACTTTTACCGCACGAGTCGCAGGTGAGTATCATAATCATTAGAAAGAGTATATATTTCTCATATTATAAACACGAGTAGAATACAAAATTTTATCTAGACTTTATTAACAATTATTTCATTTTATAAGGTGTACAAGAAGATAAATTTTAAACAGCTGTCAGAAAGATATAATTTTTTAATTTTCTGTACGTTACTTTAGAGTTTAGAAATGTATTGCTATGTTTACCTACATAATTATGCTATAAAACAAAAAGTTCAATTAGCCAATAACCATGATACAAAAAGTTGGTCAAAAAGCATAAATAATTTGAATTCTTAAAATACTGACTTGAAATTTTTTATAGCATTACAAAACTGAAAACAAATACTTATTTTATTTAAAAAGTAGGTAGTAAAAGAAGATAATAAAAATCGAGGTTAAAATATTTAAAATATACACTGAAGACATGCTATTTCATAATATTTACTTATTGGAACCTCATTCAGTTATATTACTACCAAAGAAATAGATTTTCCGAGATGTTTCTGTCAGAAATAATGAAAAACTGCAACAGGTTGCCGTCAGGTTGCAGTATAAAATATCTTCATTAATTGATTACTTAATTATAGCAGGTAATGTTTTCTCTTCGTACAAATTACATCAAGTGTTACTAATTTAATAGCTCAGCTTTTCCATATACGCCACCGGTAAATCTACAAAAAATTAAAAACCGTTCAAACTGTACAAGATTTTTGTCATTATTTACAAATTTCTTCCTTGGTTTCTTCAGTACCAGAAAACATGTTTGGCGCAAAATTCACCGTTGGATTCACAAAAACCAGCTTGAGTTTACTCTTACTCTAATTAATAACAGCAAGTGATTAGACCTTAAGGTAACCGATAATTAAAAATGTTATTTACCGTAGATAGGCAATCAGCCATTAATAAAGAAGGCAAGGATACCTGATGAATTCATTTTACTTTTACTGCAAAATTTATGTAATCAAAAGAGATTAATATGTATTTGTAATAAATTAAAACAATTCAGAATTTATAGATGAATAAAGACTTTTGGCTTAGTCGATAACTTAAAGATAAACATACCTAAACCGAAATTATACTCAATTGTTATTGTTATTTATTTGTTACATTCTGTATTGTGATCGTTAAATTTTGGTGTGGAATAGTAAATTTTGGGAGATAAATATTTTGTTACAGTTTTGACATTTGTTTGTACAGGCATATTACAGAAATTATTTAACTAGCACATAATGTAAGCTATAATTCAAGAAGATGAAAGTTTATGCACGAGCTGAAGGCGAGTGTAATCATCCGAGTGAATTATAGCCATTATGTGCGAGTCAAATACGACGCTTTATCTACGACTTTTAAATGAAACATTTCTTATTTACAATTTTTTATTCATTAAAATATTTTCCTAACCTCACATTTTGGTGTGATGTCAGTTCATCATTACACAACAGTGTTGACCCAGCAAACACACTTGTAAAAATTATATAGTTAAGATATCACAAAGAAATTTCAATATAATATAGCATTTTTATGTAGACTATACATAATATTTCTCACTGTGGAATATCTCTACGATATTATTAACGGAATATATTATCTATGTCAAAATATATCTCAATTATATAACACAAATAATATACTCTTTATATAGTTAAATATATTATTTGAAGATAGTTACATTGTATGTTATCTATTTGAATATTATATTCCATTTATATAAGAATTTTATTAATCTATTATATATTTTTAGATTACTTTGTCATCTGTACGCATGCAACATTTTTTTGTTACCAGTTAATCTTTCAATAATGGAAAATATATATTTGTTTAGTAAACATAATTTATTTTTTTCAAATAATTTGTTTGGTTTGTAAAGAAATATGTAGTCTTTCAACTAAAGAATTGTACTTTTTTATACGTCAAATATAATTTTAAGGTAAATATTTTGATTTCAGTAGGTAGTACAAAATATACACAATATACTTAACTAGCTTTGTAAATCCCGTACGTAATTAAAAATACTGGTATTATTGCTATAACTATAACACTATCATTCACTATAAATCAACAAGCCAGGATGGTCGCGCGGTCTAAGGCGCGTACCTGAGCAATGAGATCCCACCGAAGAACGAGGAACGAGGACGTTTAGAAATTGTTGTAATTGTCTAGATTTAAATTGCTAACATAGTGCCATACTAATCGATTACTAATAAACATACAACTTTAGGCCGTAAGAGTGTCTCCTTTTTTTAAAAAAATTGAAAACTATTCAAATTAAAATCAATTATAAAACTACATAATATCTATATCAGCGCTATATAATTATGACGTAACTCTGGAATATGATTATTATATAATTGTTATATAGGGTTGTGGCGGACATTTTTGATTAAAAATAACAAGTTTTTATATGTATGAGTGACATCGCAATTTACTTTGATATAATGGCTGCTACATGATATATATATGTAGTACGTATATATTTGTGTTTCCTGGGGAATAATGTACTCATAATACAATAGTGTTGAATTATGGATTCATAATACAATAGTGTGTCTTATGGAGTGGTTTATCTTACTTACTATATAGTACATAATTAATGAATGTATTATCCAATATCATAGTCAGATAAAATTTATTTTTGGACAGAAATCTGACTTGTTGCATGGGTAGCCGCTTCAAGACGTCAAGTAAAATTAGTTGATGATTGTATTCGGCTGTTTTAATGTGAAATTGACACTACAAATAATGCCATAAATAGTCCACATTTGTCCATTGATTTACTACCATCAACCTCAATATGTTTAAACAAGTTATTATTTATTTTATTATTTGTTCAAATCATATACAGATCAAATAGGTATCCTTACATTATTTTCAAAAAAAGTCAAACAATGAATAAAGTAAGGGAATCCTACCTACTTTTTATAATTATCATGGTCTACAATTAGTGATGGGTCACTGGGAATTTCCCGTGGGGAATTCTTTTTTTTCCCGGGAATATTCCCGGGAATTTCCCTAGACACGTTTCCCGGGAATAAATAGGGAAATTCCCGAACGGAAATTCTCGATAGCGATAATAAACGGAGAATTTTAACGCATGCGCAGCATTACCGACATGCTTCAACCTGTTCAGACCTATTTCTTGGAACATTTAGCAACGTTCCATTATTGTTTAAACTTGGTTAGTAGTTACTGCTCGTCTGCTTGGATGAGGATACCGAAGACGATGATATCCACTCTCTGTCCGACATAGATGATTCTGATCACGTATAATATATATATATATATATATATATAATATTGATATTATTATTATTATATAGAAAACATTATGACATAATTGTTATTTAATTTTCTTTATTTTTGAAATAAAAATTTTGTTGTGCCTTTGAATTTTATAAAAAAATTTATCGTAAATATTTTCACAGGAATTCCCCGGAAAATTTCCCCGGAAATTCCTCGGGAATTCCCCGGGAATTCCCCGGAAATTCCCCAGAAAACTTCCCGGGAAAAATCCTGGGAAATTTCCCGAAATATTCGTTCCCGGGAATTTACCCATCACTACCTACAATATTGAACATAAACCCAGATTAATTTCAATATTATACAATTATAAAGTATTTTCGGCTTTCGATCTTTCTTTCAGACGCAGTCCGATATCATTAAAATTCAATAAAATGAAGAGAAGGGTGAAAATTTGGTAGGTGCTATTTATAACACATTAACAGTGGAATATAAAAACTAATAGAATAGGTAATATGTATAAATTTAGGTTAACAACATTACAGTCAACTATTTATTTTTACTGTGTTTCATCAAGAACATTTAAATTGTTTATATTGAATATTTTTTGACAGATGGTTTAACCAATCATATTGCGTAATGATGACGTCAAATGACGTAATGCAACCAATAGAATTGAAAATGTAAAATGATGTATCTGACAACATAATTTTGTAGATTAGGTTTTATTTTGTTAGTTCAGTAACAAAAAATTAATTAATTTGTCACATGAAACGTCAAAAATGTTTAGAAAAATGAGTCGTTTTGGTAGTATTTTTAACAAGAAAAATATTCTTCCTAAATACCATTCGAGATAATAATTTTTTGAGAGAATTTTTGTCTATTCCACGGCAACTTATTGCAATTTCACTCCACAAAACATCATCTGACAATTCCCCTCAACTTCGTTTCGGGAAATTGATAGATGATGTTTTGTGTCGTGAAATTGTTAGAAATAAGTTGCCGTGGAAACGACAAAACAATTCTCAAAAAATTATCATCTCTTATGGTATTACCCCTGAAAATAAACAAAACAAAAATAACTTAATATTTGCCCCAATTCTGTAACATAGATATTAACATTTAGCAATTTGCTTGTATCGAATATATAAATAATGTCATATACAAAAGAAAAAAAATGTTATTCGCAATTATAACATTTTTTATAAATATTCCGAATATTTAAGAACCTAGGTAATAACTGAGTTACTGAATAGGTCTTAGTATATAAGCAATAAAATAGTTATTTATGTTCTAAGGATTATAACGTCAAATATTTTGACCAATATTCATCTTGGTGCTAGTCGTGAAGATCATCAGACAAGGCGAAGCCGAATTTTATAGCACGGCGTATAACATAATGATTATGATCAGTATTGCATTCAAAATTTTATCTGCTGGTGCAAATTAGTCAAAAAGTAAAATACGTAACAAAAAATATTTTCTATTTTAAATGAAAGATTATATTTTTGTCATTTAAAATAATTAGTAGGTATTTGAATTTTTTTCTGTATATGGTATTATTTTGAAATTCAATTATTGTTTATAATTTGGAGTGTGAAACTTCAGTATTCAGTATCTTGTAGTCCATAATTGTTTAACATTTGTTACTAAATAAAATTTAATTATGACGGTGACACTGGCAATGGTGACACAGTGAAAAATCGATTTATTTTCTTCTGCAGTTTACATAAAACGATTAAAATATATATTTGTGAGTACCTATATTATAGTAAAAAGAGTATGGCGGAAGGTCTTGTGGCCACATCAGATTTTTTATTTTATTATTAAACTGGATTCATTATGGTCCTTGGCCTATAATGAACGCTATTTATTATGGTCCTCAAATTGATGCTTATAAAGTTGTCATTATGATACGGCATCAGATAATTAAAAAAAAAATTAAAAAATAAAAACTTACCACCAAAAACTAACGCTATAGGTATCCAACTACAATCCACAAAATCACCACAGTCCACTTTAAATCTACTAAAAATCCCAATGAAATCAGCTGTCAAACACTCGCGAGTTCGTTTGTTTACAAAGCCACCTTCACACAACCCGTCTCAGCGAAGTCCAACACCGGACTGACTGATTCACTTCAGTGTATCGCGTTTACTTGCAATGCAACCGCAAGCCGCAAGTTGTTTAGTGTTGGTGTGCGTGTGTGCGTGTGGTGTGGTCCAGTCTAGTTCTTACGTCAGTGTGCGAGAGGTGAGATAAACGCGGTTGTAGGTGATGGTCCCAAATGGCTGAAGTTGTAAAAGTGCGGTTGGATGTTTGGTGGTCAACGGCCCAGTACGGCCCTGGTGGTAACTGTACTAACGCAGAGGTGGTTTGGGGGGAGTTTGTAAATATGGGTCAAATATTGAGATGAATAAAACGCTTTCAAATAAAAATTTAGCACGTTTTCGCACCTTTCTTAAAAATATACAGAAAAAATATGGCCCACTATAAGTTTTAGTAATTTGCTTTCGTAAAGGTTTTAATTTTTTCATTCAGCAAAATTTATAACAAATTTTGAAATAACGTAGGCGATGTAAAATGACAGTTTTGACGAAATTTTTTCAAATATATGAATTATAAATTTATTTTGACATAAGAAAAAAAACTAAATAAAGTAATCGCTGGTGACAAGTTGTTTTTGTTTTTATGCATTTTCGACGAAATAATGACAGTTTAAAACGTCAGAGTGATTTAAAAATGTGTTGAGTGATTTAAAAAAAATTTAATTAACTTCACGCGAGTAAACAGTTGTTTAAAATTGTTGGTATGGAGTTAATATAGCAGTTTAAAACGTCAAAATTGAATAAAAAAAATTAATTCATAAAATTAGTATGCCACTGATTTTATAAATTATTGACGTATGAAAAAAATATCTGACAATTTTTTTATTTTGATGTCAGCAATTAAAAAGAATTAAATAAAATTGAAATCATAGCACCATCAGGAAATTTAAGTGAAAATCGACGTATTTGAAACGTATTTTCTGACTATGATCTCAAATTTATTGTTTTTTTTACCAAAATAAAAAAATTGTCAAATATTTTTTTCATAACGTCAATAATAATCAAGATGTGATCAAGATATAACAATTTTTTTGACGTTATTAAAAAAAATCAAAATATTTTTTATGATTTTGATAAAAGCAATTATTAAAAAACAAACTATAATAAATTTGAGATCATATAAATTTCTTTAAAATCGCCGTATTTAAATTTTGACTGAACGCCCTTAAGCAGATAAATAATGAAATAAAAATATTATATTACAAAATGTAAGTTCTAATATGTAACAGCTATCGCAGTTATGAATGTTTTTCTTATGTTTTATGATTTGCATTAGATATGGCCTTTTAGTGTTACTGTAATTATTATTATTCGGGTGTAATTTAGCTTCCGTGTTGTTGTTTATAGTTTTTTTAGTACCTACTACCTACTAGGTATATGTCTTAAGTAAATGTAAAAATAATAATATTTATGCTTGGAAATTACGCAGTGAAATAATCGTAATTTACACAATTATAAAAGTATGTTAGTCATTTTCATTTTCGTAGAATGTAATGTGTTTTTAACAACTCTGTTCTTTAATCATGTAAATTTGGTCGTGGGACGCAGATATTTTGATGCTTGAATCATATTCTCATCTTAAACCTTTGTTGTACAGAGTGGACATAAATGCCACTTCGCTCGGATTTGATCTTTGCTGCCTCTGCCTCGATGCTCGATGTGATTGCATACTGAACTAAGCTCGCCATCTTAACCTCAAAATGTCAAAAAATTACAGTTTAATATGAAGATTACTTAAATAGTGCTCTTCGCAACATAGTTTTGATGAGAAAACTGACTTTTTTACGTCACGTGACGGTGAATCATTTATTATAACTCTGTATATTTGCCTGAAATTCTCTTTTCCGTAAATTAAAACTTTTCAAAACAAAACAAGTTTCATCAACTGCAATTAGACAAGAGCTTTTTATTTCGCCGGATTTTCTGTTTGTATTGAAACCTTGTTGCCTAGCAATTTGAAAAGAAAAATTGTTTAATAAAATCAGGACACCGTAGGTGGAGTGTAATTCAACGAGATAATTTAACGACTCATTTGGTTCTTCTTCACAAATATTGCCAAAATGTAATCATTTCACTGACAAATATTACAAAATATGAAGCAAATGACTTTTTAGTGTTTTGTTTATTGTTTGGTTGCTAAGAAAAAGATAAATAAGGTTTTATTACTTGCAAAAAGTTTCTTTCCTTTTTATCCGCTGTGAAAGCGATAAAATTGTGTTTTGTTTGGAGTGGAATTATCAACAACAATAATTGACAATCTGTATAATAAAGTCAAAAATCTAAAGCTCAAATCCAATATTAAAAAAAAATCTATCAGACAACAAAATTGTAATTATTTTAAGTCCGCTCCTGCCTATGACGCAATCACACGTTCGCTTCATTAGTTCAGTTCGTACCTGACCGATGCTTTGGCGGTTCCAATCGGCCGGGTCACGTGACCACACCGACTTGACTATTTACATGTCAAGAAGACACAACACTAAATTCACACACATACACAGCGACACCGGTGACATCTACAGGTGACCACATCTCTCTCACGCCCACGCAATAACTACCGGGTGTTCGAGAAGATTTGTTGACGTAGGACGATGCGTGAGAAAATAGGTTGAAATTGGAAAAAGGAGAGATCATAATCAAATGTCGGGATTGTTGCGGAGAATTGATAGAGCTATATATGGATTTTTATTAATTGGAAGAAAAAGTTGCATAATTAATTGATTTGTTTCGAAAATGGCTGTGGCTGGAAAATATTTTATAATTGATGGTATATTTATTACTTATCTTGATCCTTGTGTATTTTTTGTAGTTCTATATTTTGTATAAATAGTTATATATTTATGTATGAAGGGTGTTAAGGAAGCTTTTATGGCTCGAAACGTGATTTTGAGCCCGAGCGTTAGCCGAGGGCTAAAAACACGTCAAGAGCCATAAAAGCAAGTTACGCTCGTGACCCAACTTCATGCACGGTTGAATATTTTCTAATAAATTAATTAATATAATTTACTTGTTGAAATTACCAAAAATTTGACTGTTTCGTGTATGTGTCAAATTATGATATGACCGTGCATAAAAGATATTAGTTAATATGCTAGTTATGTATTTATTTTATTTGACATTCTTTATTAGCATGAAGATTAAAGCTGAAAAAAAATTGCACTTCCGGGAGTAAAACTCTTCTTTAGTCTTTATTTCTAGGGACTAAAGGTTATTAATTTGATCCCAAGATATTATTTTTTATATTTAATCCCGATGTCAAGGAATTTAATTAATTAATTAACCAGTAAATACGTGCCATTTGTTATAGAGTACCTATCTATGGTACCTACATATTTCTCATAAAATTTGTATTGTCAAAATTACAATAGGTATGTCTCTTCTTGGCTATTTCTCTAACCTTCGACTCGTGAAATAAACTTCACCCTCAGGATTACCAGCATCCACTTTAGTATCTTAATATATACCTATCTACCTAATATACTAATTTAGGACTACCAAGTACTAAATAATACATTCATTATTCGATTGTTTTCAGTAAGTAATGTGTAATATTTTATATTACTCACTATCAATTATTCTAGTACTTATATTAATATATTATGAATCTTTGATCAATTGCACAAATGCAAATATACTGTTTATTTGATAAAATAGGCTAAATTTATAAAAAATAAAAAATACTAACAGCTGTGTTATTTCAAATTTACTTTATAAAGTGAATAAGGCTTCGAAAATTAAAAAAATTATATTGTAGATAGGCAAAAACCTGGTGAAATTGAATGCTTGAAACTGGACGGCGACTTTTATCCGTTGGATAATAATTATACTTAGCCGTTTTTGTGTATCACGAATAAAACTCATGTCTTGATTTTATTTGTAAGAAGCGCACCGCTTTCCTCTGTCATAACTTGTAAACAATTGACCTGAGAAAAATTTCTAAAATACAGAAGTTGCAGGAAATTTTATTCTCTATGGTATTCAAGTACTTTTGACGAAAACCTAGTCCTTCGAGGTCAAAACTGTAAAAAACTGAAAAAAGGAAAAAAAAATTGAAATTTTTTGGATTTTTGATTCGGAGGTCTGCCGAAGTCGACAACTTGGATTCTGCATCTGAGGTACTACATCCCATACAAGAAAAAAATTGGAACTAACTACCTTTAGGTTACTGGACTAGTAGTACTTCTGTAGTAATATAATATAATATAATAATTTAACAAGCACATAATGTAGACTATAATTCAATAGGATGAAAGTTTATGTACGAGCTGAAGGGGTGTATATAATCACCCGAGTGTATTATATCCATTACGTGCAAATAAAATAAGACTAATATATTTCATACAAATTTTCATTCCGTTTTATTTTTTATTATATTAACCTAACCTCACATTTTGGTGTGATAACAGTTCACATTATACAATACTGTTCAATAATGGACTCATAATACAATAGTGTTGAATTATGAATTTGTAAATCGTAATACAAATAGGGGTTTATCTTACTATAGTTAGGTTCCTTATATAATGAATGTATTATTCAATGCTCGTACATAAAAAAAATCATGCTCGTTTGTAATATACAGCAACAAATATGATGATATGAAACGAAAACAATAATTAACAATTTTCTAAAAAATTGTTTACAACCCTTTATTCTTTTGATGGAAGGGTTAAGATAAAATTAATAAAAAATCTTAAAAAATTGAATCATTTAAAATCAAATCAATCTTTAGTGAATAAAACAGAACATAACAAAACATTCTATTTAAGAATAGAATCTCATTTAATGGAAAACTATTAACGGTTTCTATTATCGTGCTAGTGGGCGTGTGAATGTGAGTTCAGGTGTAAAATTAATTCTCCGACTCATTTCAAATTAACTGTCGGTCATCGCAATCAAATCACGGCCACAGCCCACTTGGCTTACGGTTCGTGGATTACACATCAAATACTAACTCATGCATTTGTAGTAGCAGTAGCACTACCACACAAAAGTGATTTGTGATTTGTAAACTGCCATGAAGATGCATGAAATTAGGTATTTTATTTATTATATTGCATCTAGCTTCCAGTTTTCAATTAGGTAGGTAATACTTAGTTATTTTTGTAGAAAGTGTAATATTAAACAATCACACGCGTTTTCGTTATAGAATATTAAGGGGGGTCACTACCGGCATAAAAATGGTGAAAAGTACGTCTAGTTTTTTCCACAAAATTGAAGTAAAAATTAACTTTTTTAGAAAAACAAATACATTTTTGAATAGATAAAGGTTGTCTCCAAATGCGTCAAATGCCACATTTTTCATTTTTGTACTCTATTTTTTTATATTCATGGCTAAACATAGCCAATTTTACCTATTTTGTGAGTTTTTTATTCGTATTTTATCACATATTTAAAACAAAAAATTTAAAAAAGTGGCATTAGAAGCACTTGAGGACAACCTTTAGCCATTTAAAAATATCTTATTTGTTTAAAAAATCTTAATATTGAAACCAGTTTTAAGGGAAAAACTGAATATCGTTTTTCGCGATTTTTACGGTTTGTATTGAACCATTTGTAATTTAATTTTCTGAATTAAATAGCTCATAAAGAGTAGTATTTATTTATTTAAATTAATAATTTTATTCTTTGTTGATTCATGTGTAACAAGCCGCACAGTGAAATCCAGCATTTTGGTATCGACTCCCCTTAATATTTACGCTATACGCACGCTTTAAAAGTTGTTATAATATACGCTTCTCTGGTTATTCCTCGGGTAATTCCAATAGAAGAATCCAACAGTTCCAAACCTTACTTTTGAGCGACTGTGAGTCAATGTCAATCTCCATCTGATTTTGTTTTTATGCGGTATTTCACAGAGCATGATCGACAGAGCTTTTTATTATTATTTATTTTTAAAATATTAAAACGGCACATCTGTAGATCCATTCTTTCTCTATTAAATGTTTATAAAAATATTACCTTGAAATCTATCAGTTTTCTCGCAACGAAAACTCTTTTACATTATTCTTCTCTAACTTCAAAATGACATTATATTGCTAGGATGCGGTAAAGTACGAGTTTCGGGCTTGTGTTAGGCCGTCGTAGTAGTGGGGAAAAGAGAGGAATAGAAAAAATAGTAAAATCGAGAATATTCTAGGAATTGGAAAAAATGTAGACGGGCCGCTTAAGATTTATTAAAACTCTGAAATCTGATGAAATGCAAATTATATTCTACTAATATTCTACTTAAAGCGCAGCGATCGCAAATTCGCCAATACGGACACTATAATTAACTAAACTGGGCAAAAATTATTTAATCACACGATCACACAAAATAATAAAAAAAAGAATACGTCACAACTTTCCTAAAAATTCAATAGGAAAAAATGACAAAGTTAACCAAACCGATTCACAACCATCGCCATCGGTTCGGTTCAACGGGTTGAACAAATTTTTTAATCGGTTCAAGTTTGGTTTCGAAATTAACTAAAATAACTGCGGTTCGTTCCGGTTTCCGTCCCTGTTCTATTCGAGTCCTTGTCAAATAGAAATCATTTACTTAGTGTTCGCTTAAAGTCAGTACTTTGAAAGCTGTTCAATCCCCATAAAAATCTAATAAAATCACACGTAAGGTTTTCTAATAATCAAATAAAACAATGAATAACCTAATTATCTGTTCCGTTATACCCTCCATAGTTTCCAATTAGTTCCCACCCATATTTATAACCGCATTAACATCAAAGCATCAGCCACCAAATTACGCTATAATACAATATCACAAATTCGTTTAATTTCCGAATTAACACGTTTGACATCTCTCTCCGTAACTTGCATTCGCATATTCATGTTCACATAGACGCAGACTGCACGGCTGGGCCTAGCGAGTACACATACACAGTCATATTCCTAAACTAAATATTAGTTTAGTGAACGATATGATCCCCGCCTCGTTGATGTTCGCTCGTTGGTTCTCGAGTACCGGTTGACAGGGCCCTTGTTTGTATAGTACTTCATTTTGCATTTTAGACCGCGGAATGTGATATTCATTAATAGGTAGGTATGTGGAATGAATTTAAGATTAGATAGGATGGTAAATAGTAGGAATGGATGAGAGGTGGCCGTGCCTAAATGATTCATAATACATTTTACCTTGATTTTTAACCAGTAAATATTATTAACTATTAAAGATGTTCTTTAAATTTTTAAGTATTTAATAGTATATTTAGTATCGAGGGCGGTATGTGCATGTGCAATTTACCACCGGTTGAGGATAATGTTTGGAGACCGAGACGTTTCCAATATTATCCGAAATAGGTACAAAATAAACACGTCCGTAATGCTTACATTTTTTGCCCGATCGATACAATAAAAATAAATATGAAAATAATGTTTATTTTTGGTTATGTAGGTTTAGTTTGCATTTTGATGCTGTTGCCTTGGTTTCTGTTGTTGTTTAGTGCTTACCGCCTTCTTCATGAATTCTTACCGCCTTTTAAGATTACATACTGCCTTCTAATTTGTAAACAAAACCTACTACCTTGGAAACAGAGCTAGTAAACGCTAAAAATTAACTGATCATGCAAAAATTAAACCTTCTTTTATACACTTGTAGATATACAGGCTGAGTCATCGAAATGCCCGTCGTCGATATCTCCCTTGTCGTTAAAAATACATCATAAATTTATTAACAGAATTTTTCGTCTACTCAAGGAGCATAACTTAAAATTATTTTCACATATACAGGGTGTTGCATAACGACTTGGCAATAATTGTTCGTCTTTTTTAAAATGAAACACCCTATATATTTTTATATATTTTGAATTGTATTATATTTACCTATACGAAAATATAAGTTTCATTTTAGTTTTCCGCGGCGTTGCCAAGTTATTCAATTTTTTCTCTAAAAAAAGCCGAATACACGTATTGTTTTATAAAGGCGTACTGAAGTTATTTTAATAGTAAAAACTAAGAATTTTTTTTTCTGTACAGCTGTAACTATACTCTTTGTTCTGACATAACTTTTTTTAAATGTTATTATACAGGGTGTTCAATACAGAGAATCAAATTTACTCAATTTCAAATGGCTATAACTCGTCATTAATTAAATTAATGTTTTTAGGCATAGGACATCCTTTATAACATAAAAAGATGCAAAAATACACACAACAGAATAATAAAATATAGGGTGTTCCATTTGACAAATACGAGTTATAGCCATTTGAAATTGAGTAAATTGGATTCTCTGTATTGAACACCCTGTATAATAACATTAAAAAAAAGTTATGTCAGAACAAAGAGTATAGTTACAGCTGTACAGAAAAAAAAATTCTTAATTTTTACTATTAAAATAACTTCAGTACGCCTTTATAAAACAATACGTGTATTCGGCTTTTTTTAGAGAAAAAATTGAATAACTTGGCAACGCCGCGGAAAACTAAAATGAAACTTATATTTTCGTATAGGTAAATAAAATACAATTCAAAATATATAAAAATATATAGGGTGTTTCATTTAAAAAAAGACAAACAATTATTGCCAAGTCGTTATGCAACACCCTGTATATGTGAAAATAATTTTAAGTTATGCTCCTTGAGTAGACGAAAAATTCTGTTAATAAATTTATGCTGTATTTTTAACGACAAGGGAGATATCGAAGACCGGCATTTCGGTGACTCATCCTGTATAAACAGGAATACGCATAGTATTTTATAAGCCTTCTACTGATAATTGCATTTTCGATACTCACAACTTACTTCGAAAAATTATAGTGTAATGGTCACAATACTAATTTTGTGTCACTTCCGGTTTCACCGGAAATAGATACAACTTTTAATCTAGCATAGGTCATATATTTTTGTAGAATGGCGGAAAATTTTCTTCAAGCTATTTCTAATAAAAATCCATTAAAAATAAAACACGGCAAACTATGAAAATCCATTTTTAGCACACACTACTGGCCAAGCATTGGCAAGTATTCACAAGGATCGATAATGACCAGTAGTCTGGGACTAAATTTATTGGTACTTCTCTATGCTGGCCGTTGTTGGTATTGGGTGCTTACCGTTTTCCATCGATTATCGATAAATCTACCACAAGCCAAAGGATAATTACACTGGCCAATTCTTGCCAAACATTACTTCCCGAAGCTCCCAGACTACTGACGTAACTTTGGTTTTGTTTTGTTACCTTAACATATTGTGTGGCAAGTACTAACAAGCATTGGCCAACAAGCACAACACAAGTATACGCCAGTAGTCTGAGAGTTCGTACTTGACAAATATTCATATCATTAAAATATTTGTTAATACTTGCCAATGTTTTAAAAACAATTTAATTTTTTTGTTTGACTAATAGGCAGAAAAGTAACAATTTTACTGCCACAAAGCTGACGTCATGAATCTAGCCAAACTGTTTTTGTCGTCTTATATGAAGTCTTACACTCACATATTTTTTCAACGATTTAAAAACAATAATGTTAAAAAGTGGTAACCTATGTATATTTATAACTATACAAATTAAATAAATAACCAGGTAAGGTATCTTTCATGTCATGTTCCGTTTCAATAAGTACTATTAGAATCAATATTAGAAATCAGTAGAGATAAAATTGCAATAAACAACGACATTAGTCTCAATGGTTGCATGTCAAATCATTATGAAATAAATAAAAGTTGTCAATGCAAAATGCAACATAAAAACCCGCATAGGTATAATATTTTACGCTATTCAACTGTTGTGCAATAAATAAAAGTAAGAGCTGAAAATGAAATTACTCGGCAATTATTTTTGTTCCTTTTCTATCTCTTGACATGTTTGTACATTATCACGGTTTAATTTTTAAACGCATAATTATCTACAACCATTTTTATATTTTAAAAACTTCTCGTATCGTACGTTAACTGTACACTCACAGAATAAAATAATATAGTACAGAATTTCTCAAACTTTTTCTAAATTTCCTTGCCTATATTTAGTTTGTATTTCAAAATTATTTGTTATTTTATATAGTTCACAGTTTTCACAAAACTATAAATTGTTTATATACCTAAAATGCGAAGGGGAATGGAACATTAATTTTGAAGACAGTTATCTGAAATTTTAATTATTTTTGTAAAAAGAAAAGTTGATTCGTTGACTCATAAAGTAAGTGGATGAATTTTCAAAAATGTCATACTGGATTTGTTTAAAACAAATTCATTCACTTAAAATTACAAAGGCTTAATTTAAAAACCGTGTATCTTGAAAATATGTACAGTACTTTGTTCTAATTTTATCCTTGCCGCCTCGATATGATTGCATACTGAACTAAGATTACCATCCGAACCTCAAAATGTTAAATGAACTTACAGTTTAATTTCAAAATTACTTTTGTAGTACCTACTCCATACGTAAGCATTTTCTGCTTTACTAAAAGTATCAAAAAACATGATCAACTCCGAAATTGACGTAATAACATTAGTTTGACAAGAAATGAGTATCTCCTACTAACTTACTTCTTCCGCGGAACATAGTTTTAATCAGAAAACTTTTTTAATTCCTGTGACGGTCAAGCATTTATGATCATCTGTAGGAAAATATTTTTTTTGTAAAAATTAGAATCAGGAAACAGTTAAAATTTTGCAATTTAAAAAAAAATTATTTCATCATTTTTATAGGTACTTACCGATGAAATTTTAAGATTATCTACGTTTTTAAAAAAACAGGGTATGGAAATTTGTAGTTTTGTCATTTTTTATCATACCTACTCTGCAGATAGATTCTATTTTCGTACAGTTTGAGAATCGCTGTTCTAATACCTAAGACTATTTAAGTTCATACTTTCCCTGTATGGTAAGTGGTGTCCGTTCGGCGTTCACAATGGAACATTTAGTTCTTAAGACCTGTAAATCACATCTCATTGTGAGCGGACCAACAAGAAGTGCTCTGTTTTTTTTCTAACGAACGGTAACAGAACGTAAATAATGTCCTGTCCTCTTTCATCTAATGACTTTACAGGTTTTCTCTTGTTATGCCTGTTATAATGTGGGTCATCTAGTAAGTGACCCCTGCTGACGTAAGCTCATGGAACTCATTTGTCTGTCTGCTTGGCATTTGTTTTTTATGGACGAAGTTAGTGTAACAATAGAATTTTTAGAGATAAGTCACACTTAGTCGAGAAATTTCGATGTAGGTAGGTGGATATGTGCGTCACAAAAATTTCGAAATATTATGTTCTTTCGTAAAGGCAATATAATATATTTTGTAAATAAAATTTGACATTCAAAGCGGCAGCGAAGAAATTCCTATGCAACTGGGACTACATTTAAGACGATCAAGTGGTCAGCTTGAAGCGACTGAGTTTTGAGTTCTGATTAAATTGCAAGATGTTTTTACAATTCATCAATAATAACACTCGGTTGGCCGAGAGACTTAAATTTGAATAGTTTTGAATTTTTTATTGTGTCTTTATTCTTTATAGAAGTAGCAAATTTTATAATTACACAAGAGCTTTTTATTTCGCCGGATAAATTTCTGTTTGTATTGAAACCTTGTTGCCTAGCAATTTGAAAAGAAAAATTGTTTAATAAAATCACGACACCGTAGGTGGAGTGATTTTATTTTAAAACAATTTTTCGAGTCAAATTGCTGTCAGGTGACAAGGTTGAGATGTCGAACAGAAATTTATTCGGAGGAAATAAAATGCACGAGTGTAATTCAACGAGATAATTTGACGACTCCTTTGGTTCTTCTTTACAAATATTCCCAAAATCTAATGATTTCACTCATGGGCGCCCCCTTGACACAGAAACTCAAATTTCATACCTATATGATAAAAAAGACCAAACACTAGGAATTTTTTTTAGAAATTTCAATGTACGAAATACGCGAATCTTTTCAAGAATAATGCTCCTGTACTCAGAAAATGAGTTTAATGGGAGGGTAGTATTTTCCTCGAAAATCGAAATGAAGCAGCAATGGGCAACCTGGGTTGCAGCGAGCTTTGATATGCTTTTCTTGCTAAATTTATTATTTCTTATTAAATATAGGTAGGTATAGAGATTTGCAAGAAACTGTATTGAAGGTTTATTCTGAATCTTTAATGTATGTACTGGATATCAGAAATTTATAGTTCTCATCATTGGCGAAACAAGGGAGGTTTAGGGATTAAACCACCTCCCCCCAGCGAACTAGTATATTTATATATTTTTTTGCCTACGTACTTATCTAAATGCTAAAATAAAACATTTATTTCATTAATTTTTAAAAATGTATTATTTATTTTAATTTTTTGTACTTAATAGAGGGTAAATTAAGATGTAATTTCAAATGTATGTATAACTTAACTTGTAATGAAGCAGCCTTTGACCTTGAACTCAAAAAAATTTTCGCCCGCGGCGCTTTTTTTCTTTCTCCCTGCCAAATTATTTTTTTATAGGCTTACATGACTGGTCCAAAAAATATTTCGCCCCCCCCCTAGGAAATATCCTAACGACGCCCATGATTTCACTGACAAATATTAGAAATAAATATGAAGCAAATGACATTTTGGTGTTTTTGTTTATTGTTTGGTTGCTAAGAAAAAGGTAAATAAGGTTTAATCACTTGCAAAAAGTTACCACCCTTTTTATCCGCTGTCAAAGCGATAAAATTGTGTTTTGTTTATGGCTTACATTATACAGGAGTGGAATATCATTAAAATTTTGAAAACATAATTTTTGCTTAACCGAACTATACAGTATCTCCTTAGCTCTATCGTTTGCAATATTATTGTGCGATATTGTGACCATTGCTAAAATTAGTTTATTTTTAATAGTTGAATTTAGGTTACTTTTATTTATTATTAAACATATAATTACCATCATATTTTCACTGCGATAAATATGCCCCCATTTAATTTTAAACAAGTCAAACATTATAGAATTATTTATTATTTAACAATCAGTTTAATACCGTCATAAACTCAACTTACTATCACAAAATTAGACCAAAATAACACAAGAAAACAAATGCAATATATCATTTGAACAGCCCATAAACACGCATCTAAATTTATCCTAATGACTTCCTGACACACTGCTTGGCGTCTTAAAAAATAAATAAGTACGGTCCTGATTGACAGCCCGGGAACGGTGGATATGAACGTCGACTTCGCGGTTCACAGTTAATTTGGTGACGGATGTATGTTTGTAGTTTGTGTATGAAGTTATTTCTCGCTAGGTTATTAATTTTAGAACTGATAATTTTAGATCTAGAATAGCATAGTGGACTTACCATTTGGGATGGCGTCTTTGGTTTTCGGTTGATGTCTGGGATCTTTTGATTTGCTGGAAAGAGAATATATTGTTAATTTTAATTGTATTTTGAATTACTAAAAGCATAAACGGTTGTTTAATTATATTTAAGCTTAAATATGACAATTAGTTCTAATGGCTATGGACTAAATTAAAAATAATAAAAAATCACTATTAAGTAAGCACATTTTAAAATATAAATCCAAAAGTAAAATGATATGAATAGGGGTGGTTTTATAACTTATAAGATGAAATGATTGGATGATTTTGTATTAAAACGTAGTTACTGCAGTAATTTTACAAAGTATCCATCTAATTTAACTGTCAACAGGCGTGATACAAGAGGGGATTATGTGGTATATCTAGCAATGTTCCATCGGCAATATTTCCAATTTACAATATTGCCACATTGAGAATATTTCCGGAAAGTTGCTTAGAACCTCATAAGTTGCCAAATTTTAGGAACATTAAAAATGAATATTGCCCGAAATTTAGAAATGTTGTAGGCAATATTTCCAGCAATATTGCCACTGAGCACTGTGCAATTAGAAAAGTGTCATCGGAAATATTTAGAATAGGCAATATTACCGGAAAGATGTAAAGATTAAAAACGGAAATATTGCCCGAAATTTAGAAACATTACCGACAATATTCCCAGCAATGTTGATAAAAGTTAAAATATTGTGGCATTTTAAATTTTGGGTTTTTCTTGCAATTATAAAAATTAATCGGTGATCTATGAACTTTAGAATCAATTAAACGTCAAGAAACTAATTTTATTTAATAATAAGCATAAATTGCACTATATTTCCATTTTTTTGCAATATCGCCATCAATATTGGCTTGATTTTAAATTGCCAGCAACGGCACATTGCTAGCAATATCACCATTCTCTCAGAATTCTAACCTCCTATAGGTTAGAATGAAATATGTAATTTTTTCTATCTACTACTTATGCGTAAGTATACAAGCAAAGATTAAATTTTTATTTAATTCTGCACATAGAAAAGAGGTTAAAAGTTAAAACGTAAATATGTCCATATAAATATTTAACTAAAAAAAGTAAATTAAATAATATTTTTGCTTATAGCGCAATTCTTTTTAACATCTTTTAAATTACCTTACCCTTTATGAAAATATGACCTTTACAATACATTCTTCATTCGCCACAGACTGTCAGTGTATGGAATGTATACTGATGAACGTACGTAGTTTTCAGGATTTAGTAGACGAAAGAAGAGTTAGTGTTAAGATTAATAATTTTTAATCATAACGATAGAGGTGTTTATGCTCAGAACAAGAATAAAATTAATGACCTTATGTTTGTTGTGTAAGTGAGAAGTGATTATATTTGTTATTCTGATGTTAATAGCGACTTTGATAATTACCATTTATGTTTTTTATATGATGAAATGTATCCATACCCGCAAAATCGATATAATTTCAGGCGATTTCAAAGGTTATGTCATACACAAAATGTTTTGTTTTTAGTTCAACACGTCTGGCCAGAAATAAGAATTAGGCATAAAGTTAAAGTTAAACAATTTTCGCTTATTTTCTATTCTAATTTTGTATTCCATATCTTACTACTGCAACATGAACGGACTCATATTATATTATATGTTTATAATTACAACGTATAACTGTTTTAACTTTATGATTATTCTTATTTCTTGTTACCTTAAAATTTTAAACTGTGCCATTCAAATTTTAGATTTTGGAATGTACGTATGTATAGTAATTCAATGTACTAATGATAATGGTAAATAGTAATTAGTAATTTTACTTTACTTATCATTATTGGCACATATTTGATCACCATACACCGACGTAGTCGTAGTTAATGACGTTATTTTCAAATTTGCACTACTGATACCATTTATCATGTAATTTGCAGAACTATTCAAATATTGATAGATAAATATAGAACTTATTTTAAGTTGTTAATTGAACTTGTGTTAACAATAAAATAAACAGAACATGTGTCACATGGCAAAATATAATCTACTAGCTAATAATCTTTGTTTGAATGTTGTTTTATATGAATTAATAAGTACGTTTAAATGGAATAAACACTAGTTCGCTACAAAACTTTACTTTTATAAATTATAAATGCAACATAACAATAACAACTGACACATTTTCTACTATAGCAGTACTTTATAGTACTTAAGATCTATTTCAGAAACCATAATTAAATTTAAACTGCATCCAATATCATTCTAGATTATTACGTAACTAGCTTATAATCAAATATACGAGTGCTTGTACTTCAAGAAGAATTCCATTAAATTACAGAATAATTTACAATTGCAACAGCATTGCTATTTACGAGCACAATCTATTTCCTTATTGCCTTATTTTAATAAGAATGGAGACAATCTAAATCTAAATCTAGCTAAGCAGATTAAAAAAATTGATCTGTTCGTTTTGTACCGTACAGTGTATACAGTTAAACCTCCTAACTCGATAATTTGATATATTGGTAACTTAAACAAAATTAGTGTCGAATAATCATGTGAAATTTTAATTCGGTTACCAATGTGTCTTGCATAATACACGAGGGGTTTTCCACTAGTGGGAATCCCTGTACAAATTTTTGGGAATACAAGGCAGTATCTGGGAATATTCGGCAGTACTTGGGAATATTCGGCAGTACTTGGAAATACTCAGCAGTACACGGGAATACTCGGCAGTACTTGGAAATACTCGACAATACTCTGTATTATTGGTAATACGTTTAACAATACGTAGAAACAATTCAGCTTTATTTAGTGTTTGAACGACTGGAACGTCTCATTTTAGTGTTTATGTGTGAAACAGATAAAACTTCATTGATTACAGTTGCGAAAGTGATACTGTTTCAGAAGATTTAAATACTATAAAAGAACAAAATACTAAAAACATTGAAATTAAACCTGAACAATATTATTGCGTTTACGGGATGTGTTACTAAATTAAATTTAGAAAAATGTACAGTGAAATTTTTAAAAGAAAATTCAGAAAATTTTATTTGGCCACAGATAGATGTTTAAGAAATAAACAAAGATTATAATATTTTGTGGGCCAATTTATTAATAGGCTCATATCCATTTAAAATAAAATGAAGTCTAATAATAAATAAAAAATATAAAGATTTAAAAAATTCTAAACAACTGAATTATTTATTTTAATTATGAACAAATAAACCTCATCTGTACATTAATTTCTTTTTATTGAAAACATTAACTGAAGTTTTATTTTTGTTATTAACATAATGGGGGTTTCCATGATTTTTTGGTTTTTTATTTGTTAATCTATACCTACATTAAAATATTACACCCGTATTTTTGCTATTTGCCAAATAGTTGTTAATAAGTCAGAAAAAAAATGCATAAAGTTTTAAAAAAATAGGTGCCGCGAAGAACGATGCCGTGTGTGACAGTGTGACGTCACCGGCCCTGAGAACATACGTTCACCGCGCTGACAAGGACCGAATACGATACGTAGATCTTACCTTATTTTAACATAGGTCCGGCGTCCTACGTCACACATGGCGCATTTTAATGCAAGTTTCAAAAGAGTTACATTTTCATTTCGTTAAAGAAGTAATAAATCTATCAAAATTAACAATCATTATCACTTTGACTGATATATGCTGAAAATTAATATCCAATAGGTAAGAATTTCTTTAAAACCTATTTTGTTATGTATCAATGTAAACTGTATGAAAACACATTTAATTTTTTATAGACACTATTTTTACTTATGTTTGACTCTAACCTGTTACCTGTTATGTTTATTTAAATAAAAACCGTTCTGTAATATGTAATTATTATTTATTATTAATTATACGACTTTATACACGTGAAATACAAAGTAATGCCACCCTGGAAATACATTTGGCAGTATTGGCAGTACTAGCAATACTGGGAATACTTTAGCAATACTGGCAGTACTTTGGCAATATTAGCAATACTGGCAGTACACTAGGAATACTGGCAGTACTGGCAATAAATTCCTATGTACTGCCAAAACTGGGAATCCCTGTACATTTTTTGTTAGGTGGATAACCCCTGGATAATACAGAACAGTAAAGAGGTGTTTGGGAAATTGTATGCCGGAAACTGAAAATCGTTATTTTATTTGGAAGTGAATTTAAATGAAAATATAACGTCTTGCTCTTCACTCTTTGATATATTTAACTAGTCAACTGATTTCGATAATTTATATTATCATCATCAGGTCCGGTGTCGAAGACAACAAGAAATACAAATATTTTTTACAATAAATAATCCAATAAAATTCAATTAAAACACTTAATACAAAATATGTATAATTTTAAAAATTCTTTAAAATTTTGTTCAAAAGTTTTAAAATGATGTACAATAAAAAATTATTCCAGGAATTATAGGTACCGAAAGTAAATATTTTTGTTCGTCCAATTGTTCAATTAAATTAAGTAAACATAAATTTTAATAAAATACTAAATTTTTTTATGAAGTTTACCAGAGATGACACTTAACAAAAAGGAAAACGTCTAAGGAATCTAATTCCGTAAACCGAAAGTTGATTTCCTTTGAAAAATATTGTTCAGTGTATTTGAAATTAATTTATTTTTTCTGCATAGAACAGTAATTTGAGAACACTTTTCACGAATATCTCAAAATCTGTATAGGTATATTATATTAACAAACATCAAAAACATGAAGAACATAATTTTGTGCAAAGATTATAATAGGTATTTCCTAATTAAAAGTTTTACTGGTATTAATTATTTACAAGATAAACGTAAGTATGTATGTATAAAAGTATTTCCTTTTCTGTTTTAGGTGTGTCAGTGAACGGATTTTGTGCAAATTTTATATGCAATTCTGCAATCTGTACATTATGAAAAGTCTTCTGAAGTTATTTTTTTAGGTAATGGGTATAATTTTTAAAATTCTGTTTTAATGTGATTATGAGATTGAAAAATTTGTAGAAAAGAATGAATAGAGTATTATAGGTAACTCCGAATCCTAAACGTGTAGTAGTAGTTGTAATGAGGATTTTTTATTTGATTTAAGTAAATATAACGTATAAAATACTTGCTGTTAACCAATGTAGCAATGACTAGATCATTAAATGTTTTAAAAAATCATAACACTTACGGTACCTATTACATTACAAATAAGTACATATAATTATAATTTTTGTCAATCTTTGATTTTCTAGTAAGTATATGTTTCCTCCCTTTGGATCAGTCACTAAAAATGTTTAAAATAGGACCATTCCTTGTCATTTAATTACGAGTAAAATGACAATTGAAGTACGTGATAACCATCATCAACAAGCAACAAAACCAACTGGCGTCAAATCGACAAAACGAGACAATCAAAGAGAATTAATAGTAAACAGATGACATAACAGAGTGCACTGCATAATGGTAATAAATCGCTAAATAATCACACATCATGTGCAATGTGCAATACATGTACAGTTTTATAATGAGTTTTCACAGTTATCACATAGAGGAAGAGCAAAGGGCAGAGGTAAAGAGAGAAAGAGAGACGGAGACTGCAAAATGAGCAATGTATTTTAATTAAAATTTTAATAATGAAACAATGTTGGATATGTCAAATGGTAAATGGTCTCTCGGAAGTGCAGTAAATTTTATATTTGATCATGTTTGGGTTGATTAATGGAATGTGGTTAACGGTTATGGAAACGGTATTGAACTATGGTTTTGATAATGTTTATGTTTTCTTAATTACGCATAAATTAGCATTCATGTTTTATAACCTCCATAAATATTAAGTTTATATTATTTATAAGGTTTACGAATATTCTTAATGAAATTATAGTATGAAAAATTTACTTCAAAGAATGGCGACAAAATATAAATAAAAACATTATTACTATTAGGTTAATTATTTTCTGTTTAGTATCCTCTTTTAATAATTATAATTTTATATTTATTCTACTGTATTTTTTTATTTTTCACATCATTTCTTGTTAGAGATTTTTAATAACAACTACAGCAATGTTATTTTAATTCGAAGATAATGTCAATTGTCAAATAGGTACGGTAGAACAACATTTCTCTTGATTTTTTGAAATAATGTTGTCATTGTAGGTCAAGAAAACATTACATTAAAAGTGTTAAAATAAATTTGAAAATCGCATGATACAAATAACACCCAATGGAAGAAGTGATTACAATAAAAGTGACACACGTCAGTTTGACAAATTAAAAATAGAATAAATTGTCATTTTGTGTGTAAATACGCAATGAGTATGGTAAATGATATACATTTATAAATGATAAATTCACATCAATTTGTTAATATTACAGGTTTCTATTGTAAAATGAAATTAAAAATAAAGCGACGGTGTCATTACGATTTTCTTACCAAATTTTTCTTACGTAATCAGCTCCCGTGTACCACTGAGCTGATTAAGTAAGACGTTCTTGGAAGAAAAGTACTTAAAAAAAATATACTTATACAATACTTATTAAGTTATACTTAAATGACCATATTTGGAAATAAACAATTTATTAATAGGTTGCAATAAAAAATATATAATTAAACGCAATATAATAGTATATTGTGTATCTAGTGCGCAAAGTAAGCAATTGCGCGAGGCGAGTTGCAGCCCGAGCAGTAGCGGCTCGAGGTCTACCGAGGCGAGCCGAGGTGGCCGAGGGTCGCTACGGCGAGGGCTGCAACGAAGCCAAGCGCAATTGCGCCTTTGCTCACGAGATGCACACGATATTTTTTGTCAATACTGCACAAAAAGTAACCTTTTGAGTGACCTTACTTATCAAAAGATAAAATGAATACTTTTAAAATGAATATGTATAAAATAAAAAAGTAACTAATATTTACCTACATGTAAAAGCATAAGAAACTAATTATTAACAGTAAAGAAAAGAACATTAAAATATAAGAATAAAATATTATTGTCCATTAGATCCAATGCACAATCTGCACAATAGTCCACAGTAGAAACTATGCATCAAGCTATGCATAGAGAAGTGGTACTACAGCTGTTCACGTGCTTGTAGTATTAGATTATCACGTGTGTGGCGCTAGTGTTACGCGCACATTTCGTGTCGGTAACTACAGAAAACTGTGTGAGTGTTCAATTTGAGTGCGCAAAGTGAAATTTTGCGCACGCTATTCCCGCACGCTTGTACTTTGCGCACGCATTTTTTGTCTAGTTAAAAAATAAGCCACTTTGCGCACGGAAAACAGGCACGAAAAAGGTTACTTTTTGTGCAGGTATGACAAAAAAAATATTATGGGTAGAAGATAGGTAGGTACTTTTAGGACTGCAGTCAAGTATTGTCTACCCATCATACATTCAAATCAGTCGATAAAATACTTAATTTTCATTAAAAAAATATTGTTTAAAAATCAAAATAGATCATTAGATCATAGATCATAAAACTATAGTCGGTATAACAATAATAATGCATTTAAACATTAATTTAAATCAAAATTTTCATAGATAATTTGGTTAGTATTGCGGTAATTATTTTGATATGGTTTAAATAATGTTTTTTTAAATGATGATAATCAAAATATAACGGATTTAAAAGTAAACATTAAATAGAATGCAAGAAGTGTCAAATAAACCAAATACAACTCAGTTTCACTTGACTCATACTTTTGTGTTATCATTCAAACGTTTCGGAAACACGCTCTAGTTCTGTCATTATTCAAGTTAATAATAAATCACTGACACCGTTTGTCAGAACACAATTCTGTCCTAATTTAAATAAACTTCGAAGTTCAAACTTCCTTTGTCAACCTAATCAATTAGAAACTCCGTAAAGACAAAGAAAACAAGAAATCGACAACAAAGACACGAGTAATTTCTCAATTTTCTACCGTGTGCAACAGTGCACGGCAAACATAAAAGAACAAATTTCTGTTTGTTCGTTTTTCAACAAAGAAAAGCCCTTACGCCCTGCACAGAGAAGGAATGTGTGTGTCCGTGGAAAATAAACAAAGACCTTATTTCTTTTCTCTTCACTCGCTAACCGTTTGGTCAAATAGAGAAATAACGTTGATGATTTGGTAAAACATTTGATTTGGACACGTTGCATTTACGATTTCTTTGTTCTTTGTTTATTCTCAGTGTTCTTAGAACAATTTGGAAATAAAATATTCAATATTTGTATAAAACTATTTTATTCACGTCAGTGATATATTAATCATATTATTTACATGATTAGAGTGAGGTAGTTTATTATATTACCTCACTAGTGAAGTAATATGATGTTCTTTTGTCATATTACGTCTCGCATTTACTCTACTTCACTCGTTCGTAGCCATGGATAATACTAATAAATAGAATATTTTTGTCAATATTTGACATTTTGAAATACTGTCCCATAATAAATAATTTATAAACGAATAATAAATAAATATTACGTATAAACTTACAAATTAAGAATTCGTTTGTAAATAAAACTGACAGGATGTCTTGCTTTCAAACAAATTGTACGTACCTACCCTGTTCCCTGTTGCTTTGATTTTAAGTCAAAATTATAGAAACTGACATCTATCAATAATTGTTAAAATTCGGTTAAAATATATAACTAATTTTTAAAATGTAAATTCTAGCGTTTAAACAAAAATAATTTGGGTTGCTCACTCTTAAATTCAGGTTCCCACCACTGAACTATATAAAATAACGGGAAGGACGATCTCCATAAGACATGTATATTAAAAGTACTTCCACCATGGAGCCCTCCATTTTGGATGTATTGGCAGCACTGCTAACCCCATAATTAGTGTCTTTTATTTTTTATGTTGCCTAAAGTTAGTGACTTCTGTAACGTTACGTCACGTCGGGTCGTCGACAACCGTTTTTATTTTGTATTTTTGTCGTTCGGTTTGTTCGTCTTTTTCAGTGTTTTTGTTTTATCCTTTTTTGGTTTACTATGTTCTATTTTAGTATATTTTATTTAAAATGTCCGCCATTATATCAGCAATACAGGAAACCGCGAAAATGAAAGACACTAGATTTAAATGAAAGACACTAGATTTAAATGAAAGACACTAGATATGGGGTTAGCAGTGCAGCCAATTTATCCAAAATGGAGGGCTCCATGCTGGAAGTACATCTGTGTGGTGATCGTCCTTCCCGTTATTTTATATAGTTCAGTGGTTCCCACTCTAAATTTTTGTTATTTCTTTAGTTTAACCTGTACCATAGGCGTGCGCACGGTGGGTGCCATGGGTGCCACGGCACCCCCTAATGCCCTATTATAATAATAATGATAATATTAATAACGAAATGTAGAAATAATTTCGGCCGACGACGGCGAAAAGAGATATTTTTTATTCCCGCCTTATTGATAAAATTTGTTTTGTAAGTTTTCAATTTGAATAGGTAGGTAAATATCAAATTTAGAACCTCAAAATATTGATTTATATACTGGTGGAAAAAAATTAAACACTTGAAATTCGTAAAAATTTCGACCATTTTCAAACCGCCATAACTCGGAGTATTTTCAATCGATTTCGATGAATCTTTGCGGGCGAAAAACTTTAAAGTGTCCACTTTAAAGCGAGCACCCCTGTGAAAAAAAATGTTTTTAATTTTAAAAATGTCCAACTTTGACGATGTGTACGGAGTTGAATTTTTTTTACTGAAAGAACGAAGTTCCTACGATGAAAATTATGGGTGTTTAAAAAAAGTGCATTTTTAGGTTTTTCGCACATAACTCAGCGACTTTTCAACCAAATTAGATGATTCTTTCGGGAAAAAACCAATTGTGGCTCTACTTTAAGGGGGTAAACTCAGATTAGGATGATCTGTTTTCGTTCCCTTCAAAACCCGAACAAAAATAACACGTTTTTGGGCTAAAACACGTCCAACTTTGGCGATGTGTATACCAAGTTGGAAAAAATTTGTCGACTCGATCCAAAAGGGCATTGAAATTTGTTCAATTACCTGTGCAGGACTCAAACGAAATTCCTACGACGATTTGGCACAAAGTTATGGGCGTTTGAAAAAAGTGCATTTTGTGTTTTATAATAGATAATTATAAATATTCATTTTGGCACCCCCAAATAAAAAATTCTGCGCACGCCTGTGACCTGTACATCATTATAGAAAAACTATAGATTTTTACCTTATATTATTCGTCGCAGGGCCTAGAAATTTCTTCCAGGGTTCAATGAGGTCCTTAGACACACACTACACATAGTTTTGTAAATATATATCGCGAAATAACTACAGATTTTAGTAAATAAAGCACTACGAAATCACCACGCGTTGCTTTGTTATATCACTATGTTCTTACAGGTTTATGTTATGCACATTCTTCATAGAGATGGCACCAGTTTCGATTAATATTTGAATATTTAACTGTTTTAAATGATATTCTGGTAAATTTATGTTTCTTATTTATTTAGATAATGTAAATTTGGAAACTAAGTAATTAATGTAGGAAAAGAACATGCTTTATTAGTGCTTTGTATTTCGGGTTGCAAATGTTTCAGGATTTGTTAAAATTATTGGTTGAATATTTTTCTCATTAAGAATATCACCTGGGGCTTTGGGCCTCCGAAATTATTTTGCCCCAGGACCCCTAGACACCTAGCTACGCCACTGTAAATAACTCGTGAGAAACCACTCGAAGTTACCAAAATTTACAAACTACACAGTATTTCTAGTTGACTGCGTTTGGTTCCTTCATTCAATAATTCAGGTATCGGAACCTATAATTAACGGTAATAACTTATTTAGAAATCTACCTTCCTGTCATTCCGGTACGTGCCAAAAACGATTTCATTCAATCGTTTCAGATTCCTAGCATTCTATTTAGACCACAAACCACAACAATTAAGGCCTAACAAAAACATAATTGCCCCAAAACTTTTCTAATAAAAACTTCTAACGATGAACGAAAACCCAGGAGTATTTTCTACGTTCTACCTTTTTTATTTCTCTTATTTCGTAGCTGTATCCAGTTTTATAAAAGGGAGATTCAAAATAATACAATTACAATTTAAGTGTGGAATTAACTAGATTATAAATTTTCTCTTTATCTAGTAGGTACGTCTTTTTAACTCAATTTTAATGTAAGTATAGTAGAGGCACAGAATCAGACGAGATGGGGATTCGAAAGAAATGGCCTATAAATGGCTATGACACTATGACTGTAATCTATGTCGTCATAAACAAAAATTTTACATGTAAAAAATGAACCCGTGAAAACAAAGTTTTTGACTATAAATCCTTTATATATGAGACTCGATCGATATTTATTTATATTTTTGTTTTCATTTGTAACTCTTTCTTAGATAGTGCTGTGTTTCAAGAAAGAGTTAAAAAGAGTAGGGTATGGCGGGAGGTCTTGTGCTGGCCACATCAGATTTTTTCTTGTGCCAAAGTAAATGTTTGGTCACAACGAGTCTATGTACCAAATTTAAGATTGATTGGATATGGGGAAATGGGTTTGGGGTATGGCGGGAGGTCTTGTGCCAAAGTGCATTGTTAGGTGACAAAAGTCTATTTCCAAAATTTCAGCTCGATATGATCCCGGGAAGTGGGTCATTTTTTACTTTTGTTTTTTTGCCGTACGTACGTACGCACGACGATGAAGTTAATAAAAAGGATTTAAAAAATATTTGTTGATGACGACAAAGATCATAGTCATAACGTCATATAGTCATATACTATAAGCGATTTCTTTTGAATCCCCACCTCGTCTCAGGGACGTAACTAGGATTTTTTTTAGGTGAGCCAAGGGTTGGCCAGTAAAAAATTAAAGTGTGCCACACTTTTTATAGTAAAATTTTTGTTTTGAAAAATATAGTAGTACTATGTTGAGCGAAGGAATTTGACTTAGTTCCTCCTGAAATTAATTTCGTAGAAAAACAGTACGCTGTTGAATATGATCATCGATATTTTTAGAAGGTTGGTATCGGTAGTATATCAGATGACATTTACTTCAATTGTCAAATGTCATACCTCAGAATGTTTTGATTAATTAATTACTTTTATTCAATAAAATTACTGAATCTAGTAATAGAAAACATAAATAAGTTCAATATTTTCTATAATGGCTGCACTTATCACCTAGAATAGTTCATTAATTATATACTTTTACACCAGCGACAGTGGCAGTTAAATAATGGCAATATTAATGTCACTAAATCGACTTGCGTCGATTAATAATTTAAATTTTAATATTAAAAAGACACCAAATAGAAAAAATTGTATAAAAAAACTAATTGTATAAGACTTGTCCTTTAGTAAACTCGCCCGAGGGCTCGTTTTACTAAATTTGGACACGTACGAAAAAAATCATGTCTTGTTCTTTAATATACTATTAAATAATGCTGTTAAAACGACTTTAGTTATAGACTATTAATATTTAGGTACTATACAGTTCTAGAACATTTACATTTTATATTAAAGGCCTTGCATTTTAAAATACTATTTGACGAACTGTAAATAGCCTAAAAGTGTTATTTTAAACTAAAATTAAATAACTATGGATTCAAGTATGAAGAACATTCAGTTAATACCATAATTAAATTTCAATTTACTCTAATCGAAAATGTTCCTTTGTCTGAATATATCTCCAACCCTTACACCAGTAACCGAACAACAGTAAGCCTATCAATAAAGAACTTTTCCACTCTCACATTCCCGTAATTATATCCCTTAATACTGTTACTTAGTTCTTGGAATTCCCAGTCTCACTAGTATTAAATAACACTCACACTCTTCGACATTTCCATTCTGTGAGGAAACTTATCTCCTCGTATCTGATGAAATGAGCCATCGAGTCCCTGAGCTGTCCTATTAGCGCTATCGATTCCTTATCGCTTTTCATCTGAGGATACTTAGCAGTGAAGACGGAAGAAAGCCGGAAGAGGGCTCTCTAAACCGGAAGGCAAAGAGGGATATGTCAACGGATAAAAGGAACGTGGGTGGTATGGATGAGTTAATTTGGTATGGTTGGTAATTGGTTGGACTTCATGGAACAATGGATGTTTAGGGGTACAGAGGAATTTGCGATCCTTGCGTTTTGTACTGTTTTCTTTTGTGAGGTTTTTTTTAAAATGTTGTAGCGCTTACCGCACGGTAAACCCTTTCAGTTCGTTGGTTGGCTAGTAGTCTAAAATTTTAGAGTAACAGTGGATTCCTTGTTAATTCCAGAAATATTTTTATTTTTTTTAAATTTTCTGCTCTTGTAACAATGAAACTTTTTAATGGTAACCATTCAACAGGACTAAATCTCAAATACAGAATGGTAGATGTTATTATAGTGAAATCCAAAAAACCCAAAAAACAATAAAATTGTAAAGGGTTCGGCAAGAGTCGGGCTGAAACTTCTCCCAATTATTAAATTCCTAAAGATAGAAAAGAATTAGATATCAGTAAAAGGCAAGAAAATAATCACTCAAAACATAAAAAATTTAAAACATAGAAACTTTTCTCTAAATATTTTCTTTTCTGAAAACAATTTTTCAAATTATAAAAGTTGGATTCGCAAATGAAAGAAAAAACTCTTGCCGGCCCGTTTTTTTACAAAATAACTTCATAATCATAGTTTAATTACCTATTTGAATTGTGTAACAATTTAGAATAGGTATTTAAATAAATTCTAAAGGCTACTGCAAATTGTTATTTTTATTCTACATTCCTATAACTATAAGCGCAAATGTTTATAATTATCCTATAATAAAATTATGGTATTGTGTAAAATATACCCTGTATTAAAATAAATTTGAATGTTTAAGGAGGTACTGGTCCTATCTGTGAAATATGAGCATGATGTAAAAATTTAATATATTGTACATTACATCTTTATAAATGTGCATGTAAATTTGTATGCACACTTACTAGCTCGTATTTTATGATCTTCCGGCATTAGTAAATAATAAACCAAATTCAAATAATAAAAAAGTTAATGCATAAATGAAATAGTAATGAATATACTCCGTGTATATTCAACTCAAAAAAATTGATTTTGGAACAAACATGGCGGCTACAACTTTCGACCAATCCACTCTCTTCATTTACCTATACTCAACCCTAAGGAGCAAATTTCCCGCGCTTCAACTATAGATTTTTCTTTGAACTAAATCGAAAAGCAGGTGGTAATGTTATGGAATAAAAACAAATAGCTGTCAAGTTATCAGTTTCAAAATTAAATGTGTAACAGCGATTCGGGATCAATTCAAGAGATCAGTTCAAGAGATAAAAAAAACGGGCCGGCAAGAGTTTTTTCTTTCATTTGCGAATCCAACTTTTATAATTTGAAAAATTGTTTTCAGAAAAGAAAATATTTAGAGAAAAGTTTCTATGTTTTAAATTTTTTATGTTTTGAGTGATTATTTTCTTGCCTTTTACTGATATCTAATTCTTTTCTATCTTTAGGTATTTAATAATTGGGAGAAGTTTCAGCCCGACTCTTGCCGAACCCTTTACAATTTTATTGTTTTTTGGGTTTTGATATCACTGTTTTTTCTCATGTGAATTTTTAAAGGTTATTTTAGTAATAATCCGTAAACCGGAAAAAGTACGTGATTTGAAGAGCAATTAGGTTTTTTTAAATTAAATGTCTTCTTAATAAATTAAGTGTTTAAGACATATTTTGTTAAAATATAAATTAAAGAGTTTGTTACTTCTTACAAACGGTACCTATTTTAAATTTTTTCTGTATTTGGTATATTTAGAATAATGGTATACTTACCTATAGCCTAGTGTTTTAAAATTCGGTATTTGTTCATGATAATTCGAAATTTTTTCGTATGACAGCAACAAATTACGTTAGAGACATTTTGGATTACATCTAGTTCTGTGGTTCAAATAAAACCATTAAACTAGATTGTTGTGAGTCTATTATATATTTTGTAGGTAGATACTTAGTTATTATATGTGTTTTGTATAACTATATGTGAGTTGAACGATTTGCCCCCATATTTACCAATCCCTATTTACTACCGTCCTTTTTTTACCACCGTAATTCTTTTACCAATCCATTTTTTACCAACTTTATACTTTTACCAATCCATTTTTTACCACCGTCCCTTTTTACCACTAATTCTTTTTTACCACCAACGTATTCTTTTACCAATCCATTGTGAAATATTGCACGATGTACTTTGAATTTCGTATTTTTTATTTTAAAAGTACCTACAGACACACCTTTTATATTATAATTGTTTTTAATTTTTAAAATCACAACCTTTCCAAACGATAGCACTTCAGTTTTCGTATCCATTATCGAAGTTATGCTCTTGAATATCAATTAGTGACAAATCTTGGTTCCTGCCAAAGCTGTGAAATCATTATTTAACGAATAGAATAAATAACACAATTTTTCGAGCATAAATAAACACAAAGCATAACAATTAGGTACCTTCCTATATTTGGCACTAAATTAATAGGAATTTGCAGAGATAATTATTATGTGAGATGAGCACGAAACTTTGACAGTAGCTTAATTTTTTATGACGTCACAGAATTATGGTCACTAATGGCATCTGGCGGCAACTGTGGAAATGGAATTTCTAATGCGACTATTTTCATGCGTGAGAAAGACGCGATAACAATATTTGACACTTTCCAAACATCGCATATTTAATTTTAAAAATAAAACGATAAGCATAAATTATATTGGGTATAGCATAGTATTAAAGTATTTTGGTCGTATTCCCGTATTTTCAAAATTCTAGCAGTTTGATCACAAGTGACATCTAGCGGCAACTGTGAGAGAAGGAATTTTTTTGTGTTGCTATATTCATGCGTCAGACAAAAATTATAGCGAAATTTGACATTTTTCAAATTTTGTAAAATTTATTTAAAAAATGAAACGATATTGACTGCATACAGAGCATGAAATCAACAGTATGTGTAATAATAATAATAACCAGGTAGTATACTGTGTCATTTAATTATATGTATATTTGTTTTATTAAGCATAAGATATTTTAGTTAGGTTAGGATCTCGTTTCTTACTGTTAATAGTGTTCTGTAGATCTCGGTCCGATTACTCTTGCCGTCGTCATATCTACCGAACGACTTAATACTTGGATTCAGTGCAATTAGGACCGCTGTAGCATATTAGGCGGACGGTATATCATTGAGCTAACTACTTGAATTTAACATTATTTTTCAGTTTTAACCGATGTTTCAATTAATTAAAGTGATCCTCTACCCATGACAGTGAAAAACATTGTTTCCGCACGTTATTCTATATTGTTTATTGATTTCTTAAACATAAGAATAACAAACAATTTATGTTTGAGGGGAAAAATTATTTTGGCACCCATATTATTTGTAAAAAAAACTGCAATATTTGTTAAAAAGAGGGTTATCACGCGCCACTGTACAGCTTTTACTTATAAGTGAATTAACGTCAAATTTTACTATGTTGACAACAAAGCTTGGATCGGCGAAATAACCAATCGAATTTTTAAAATTAAATTTGAAATAGGAGATATTTGTGTTCAAAAAATAACAAAAATTGTCAAAATTCTCATATTTCGATTTTAAAGCAAAATGTTAAAATTCTGCATCGTCCATTTTGTATATTGTACTTTTAACTTCAACAATATCTTTAGATTATTATATTTAACAAAACAATAAACGATGTGGAGTGGCACGCGAAATCCATGTTTTTGACTATTTTTTGGCGCGGTAGAGGATCGTCTTAATGTAATAAAAGTATATTATTGAATGAAAATAAAAGTTTAAGAGGAATGCCCACCCCTACAAAATTTAGCAAAAATATGTTCTCGTTGGGCCCATGAAATTGACTTTAATTTTGGTCCGATTTGTTTGCTCTTTTTTTAAATTTAAAGATAAAAGATGTCTCTAAGTCTGTATAGTGCCATTTTTTTTTTAATTTAAATTTTTACATGTATTTTTTAAGCTCAAAGTTAGTAAAATTTTAAGAACTTTGAAGATAAAATATTAAAAAACTAAAGTAAAAATTAAAAAAGTGACACTAAGCGGACATAGCCTAGACTTTAATATTTCATTTAAAAAAAAAATTGTTTAAAAATATTAAAAATTAGTGGTAATTTCATGTGCCCAACGAAACCCCTTTTGTAGTAGAAAATGGCTAAATACGGTTCATTCATCGAATCAACCGATGTCGTCACAATGAGTAACAATGGTTAGTGACGGCATCGCTTCATTCGTTAAATTGATCTTCAAAACTAGTGGGGATTCCTCTTAACACACGAAACTGAGTAATGCGACGTTGAACTCAAGTACAAAACTACTTTATCTACGACTCATTCATTCTTTTATAAGGTAAACAGTTGTCAAATATGCTTTATTTTTAAGTAAATATAGCATTTATTGTTTTGTTAAACATAAAAATAACAAATAATTTATGTTTGAGGGGAAAAAATAATTTTACAAAACAGCAATATTTGTAAAAAAGAGTGTTTTCTCGCGTCACTCTCCAGTTTTTATTTATAAGTGAATTAACTTTAAATTTTAACATCTTGTCAACAAAGCTTGGATCTATGAAATAACCTATCGAATTTTTGAAATTCGTTTTAAAATAAAAGATATTTGTGTTTAAAAAAATTCAAAATTCAAATTAACATACCTATTTTGATTTATATACCACATTGTACTTTTATCTTCAACAATATCTTTAAATTATTATATTTAACAAAACAATAAACGCTGTGGAGTGGCGCGCGAAATCCATGTTTTTGGCTGTTTTCTGGCGCTGTAGAGGATCGTTTTAAGAGCATCTCTACTTTAGTGGGTATTATAATCCATACAAGTACGAATTTTGTTTTGACATTTTTTGGAACACTTAATATTTAAAATAAGTATCGCAAGTTGTTTGCTACGCTTTGCATAACATCGGCGGCAATCTTCAAATTAAGTTAATAAATTATTTCAAAATTCACTACACCCTAATTTAAACTCCGAACAATTCTTTTATTTCTTAAAAAAACTACAACACCACTAACATTATCCTAACTACGGCGCGCTCGCTCGCCACCAATTTCGAACCATTTATCACTCGACTCCCCGCATACAAATAATTCAATTAACCGGGGCATTATATCATGGTTAAAAGGTTTTAATGGTTTTCGGTTCTCCTTTGCGGCGCTGGTCACGTGACTTACATACATTCCCCATCGAGATCGAGAGGGAATCGATTCTAGTCCCTAGTGATTGCGACTAAGTCAGAAATGCCAGGTGGATTATTAACGGAGTTATTAATATAGGACAGCGAGAATGCGAAAGGTAACATTGGCGCAGTCAAAACGGAAGGGAATAACTCCTCCTTTTAAAGAATAATTACAGTTCTTTAAGTAAAAATCTGATGTGGCCAGCACATGCTCTGACCGAATTCTGCTTATTCCACTAATATAGGTAATAAATAATTATACTTACATTTTAATATGTTCATGTAATAAATGAAAACGATAATGTAAACCAAGATGCAAAAGATGTCAACTGTACTGTCACTGTCATAAATAATAATTCTGATTTTGTGTAGAAACAGATTTCACATGATCGCATGGACAAGAAGATACTGGAATTTCAAAAAAGTACTATATTATTTGTTTCCCAAAAGTCGCGAGACGGGAGCTATAAGTTTTGAGCGAGTGAAGAAAAAAATTGAAAATCTGGGGATCACTAAAACGTTTGGGTCATTGCGAGACCGAAGAAGGTCGATCATTTTAGTGTTGCCGCGAGACGAGACTAGGCGAGACTTAAGGTCAGTCTCGTCTCGGTCTCGAAAAAGTCTCGAATACCTTGGTCTCGTCTCGGTCTCGAGTTGGTCTCGAGTTATCTAGTCTCGTCTCGGTCTCGAGTCTCGACGAGAGTCTCGACATTTAAATTTCTTAGAAGTATGTGTTAATAAAATATATTACCTGTCATTGCATTAAAGAAGACCACCGTAAAAAACTAGTACAGTAAGTATTAGGAAAATGTAAGCTTGAGTTTTGAATGAAACATCAAAATATTATAATTCTCAATATACATATGGAACTGGAAATTTTACACGACATACTCACTATCCACTATCCCGCACGTCTGTATTGTACAGCGTATTTATTTTAGACAAAATAATTTCAAATTTATTATACTAAGAGACAGGCACGGAGATTTTAACTACAGTTATTTGTACAAACATGTTCTTTCAATACATTTAAATATTTTTGATTAATATTCCACATACGTCACTTTTGACCAATTAGAATGCTCTATTTGTTCGAAGAAGGTAGTTTTTTTAGCGACTATTCCATACACGTCATTTTTAACCAATTTGTTCGTAGAAGGCATTTTTTAAGCAATGAAATTAGATAAAACCACAGTAGATATGTCCATGGTTATCCTTTGTTGATATATAAATATAATTCGGGCCATAAATTAATTAGGTAAAATTACTTATAATTATAATATAATATATAAACGACAATTCGGGTTAAAATTGACTCTTAAATTTACACAAAGCATTCTAAAATGTCACAATACAAAATATCAACTGAAATAGCAACGAGTTGCTGTAGAAAGACAACAAATTATTAACAAAAAATCATTGTATGAAGCAGTCTGCTTTGTTCAAAATTACGTGTGTGGAGTGTGGAATAATCACTATTCATATGAAATTATAAATTTAGAATACAATTTTTTAAATAAATAAATGATCTAACCTTTATTTAAAAATTTCTATTTTTAAATGAATATTACAAATTTATTATTTAAAATGAGACTCGAGAGTCTCGACGAGACTCTCGGCGAGACTCGATACTGGTCTCGTCTCGGTCTCGAGTCTGTTATCGAGACTTAACTGATGGTCTCGTCTCGACTTTTCGAGACGAGACGAGACGAGACCGAGACTAGTCTCGAGTCTCGCGGCAACACTAGATCATTTGTTATAAAAATCGGAATAAACGTGCAAAAAACATTAAAATTAAATTCTTCGCAGAATTAAGATAGGTATCGGGTTTTGGTTTATGGGGATGTTTCTTTTTTCATTACCTTTAAAATAAGGCGAAACTCGGCAGGGATTGCTATTTAAAATTTTTGGGGTGGTCATCTCCTAAAAACACTTCACGTAGTATGGAAGTTCTATATTAAGAATGTAGTTTTTATGACTCTTTAGTGATCCCCAAATTTTCAATTTTTTTTCTTCACTCGTTCAAAACTTATAAAACATTATAATACCTCTCTTATAGAATAGGAGGCGAGAGGTAAAAATTATTAGTTTTTTAATAATCAAAATAATAACATTGGCCTAGTTTACACCGTAGACCTTTATTCGACCTATACCCCAAATTCGACCCAAATGTTGCTAGGCCACCTGATGTAAACATTTAAAATATGAAGCGGCCTGGCATAGGTCAGGCCACTTTTACATGTGGCCTGACCTATACTGGGCCGCGGCCCAAACGTATTCATTGCGGTGTAAACAGATAGACTCAAAATAGTTTACAAATTAACAAGTAGAGGTCGTTTTCATACGAGTTTGACGTTTGACTGGAAGTTTTGAGGTTAAGCCGTTGAGCGCACTTATTCTGGGATTGAGTGTTTTAAGTAGATATTTTTTATTCGTTTGATTAATTTTTTTATAATTTAAATTTAAAAAATTCAATATCCATTTTAAATATCTTAACAGTCCAAATAAAAATTACGTTTGAAGAGTTTGACACTTGAAATTAACCAAATTTAAAAACTGGCTAATAAAGTATTCTTGTTTTTATCTGAAACTTTAACATCTAGATGGCGTGAACAAGTAGGTACCTATATCCCACCTATATCTGACCTGTGTAGGCTCTTTTGACATGCGGTGTAAACAACCCGGGTCTGGACCTAGAATAGGTCAGATATGGGTCTGGCCTATGTCAGGTCTCCCGGTGTAAACTAGGCCATTGTTATTGACGTTATTAAATAAAACTGATACATTTCCATTGGTATATCGATGTTAGCAATTAATAAAAAACAATAATTATTGTAATAAATTTGAGATCATAGAAATTTCCAGTGAAAATCGACGTATTTGAAGCTCTCCAGAGCGCTCTTAATGTTATAATATGAACTTGTTAGGATTGTGACTAATTCAAATTTTTGCTATTGAACATTTGATTTACTTATTTAAATGTTGTTTTATACTTTTTAAGAAATTAATTTGTAAATGTTGCTTTGATATTTAAAAAAAAATTCTATTACCACAAACATCTTTATTTAAATGTAACTACATTTAATTTCCATTGCAAAACATCTACACCTAAATTACATTCCAGTATTCCAGTCTCCAGAATACCTAAACTAAGTAAACACCCCCACCCCTGCATAATTGCATTGCAACTTGTAACCCGCTATTTCCGCATTTCCTTGACAATTGCCTAAAACAACTGCACATTACTCCACTCCAAGTAAATCAAGTTAGCGGCGATCCTTCATCTACTTCCCATCCGGAGAGCTAAATTCTAAATCCACCCCCTGATCCCGCCCCTGTAGTCCAGAAACTCGCAATTACACTCTGCATTGTACGAGAAACAGAAACTGGTGACAGAATGAATAAAGAAGAATGCCGGTGACTATTAGCAACTGAAGGTTTTATTCAATTTTCAATGTGTCAGTGGTGGAGAAAGAGGAATTAGAGGAAATTGGAAATAAGAGAAAATGGAGTGGTGAAGTAAACAGATTCTTGGGGCTAAAATAAAAATCTGCTGTGTCCGCCACAGTACTTCCCCGATTATAAGTTTTAATAACTTACTTTCGTAACGCCGTCAATTTTATGCTTTATTCTGCAAAATTTAAATAAATTTATCATTTTTCCCCAAACTATTTAAGTTGATACCAACTTCGGCATAATTTAAATACCATAAAAAATCTGATACTTATTCACTAAAAACTCACACTCGAAAATTTTAACCCGTCATAATATCTTATAGCCTTATAGAATATAATGCGGAAAGTAAAAACAACTGACCATTGTTTAAATGTTGTTATTGATTCTTCGACTAATATTTTTTTCCAGAAAACTTTAATTTGATAATACACTTGAACAAATTTGATTAATTTTTTGAGAAACAATAATTGATTATCGCATAAATGTCATTTTTTACATTTTTATTAAACTTATCTCCCCGAGAGCTTTAAATTGACACCAAACTCGGTATAATTTGAATAATGTATGATAAAAAAATTGACGATCAGTTAAAGCTTTAATTTGATACCACACACGATAGTATTTTAATAAAAATAAAATAAGATATGTTTATAAAGTTGGTACCACTGGTTGAATAAAAAAATTTGAGTAATTTTTTTGAGAAACAATTGAAAATCGTATTAATGTCATTTTTTACATTTTTTAAAAACTTATCTCCCTGAGCGATTCAAATTGACACCAAACTCGGTATAATTTGAATAATTTATAAAAAAAAACAATTGACGATCATTTAAATGTTATTTTTGTTTTTCTACTAGAATTATTTTCCCAAGACCTTTAATTTGATACCACACACGATAGTATTTTGATAAAAATAAAAAAGTTTTGTTTATAAAGTTGGTACCACTGGTTGAATAAAGCTCATTAACGAACTTGAAGTCAGATTTTGGCTCAAGATCTTAAATATAAAATTTCAGTCCAAAATTCCAACGCGTTTTTAAGTTATCCAACATCCAGACAGACTAACAGACCGACAGACCGACAGACCGACAGACCGACAGACCGACAGACCGACTTTTTTTAAAATTATGTTTTTTGGGTTCAGTAGGGTCTGAAACGTGAAGATTCACCAAAATCTCGAACTGTCAAAAAATCACGATTACAATACTTCCCTCTATTACATAGATCGGGGAAGTAAAAATCGACGTTAAGAAAATAAGAAAGTCAGTAAAATTTTGGCAGAAGGGAATAATAAATTATGGAGAATAAAGTTGTGTTTTCGTTAAAGGTTAAAAGCGATACCATAACCTTACCTTCTTGTTACATTTCTGATAGATACTCACGTATTTATGGTTTGCAATTGCAACCATGTATTCAATGAACTAATTTCCTCATGATTTAGATTTAAATAACAATTTTTGATTATTACTTCCTTGTACACGGAGTAAAGGAAGTATTGTAATCGCGAAAAATTTCGGTTCTCAGATTTTGACGGAAATATCCGTTTTGACATTTTCTGAATCCATTATGACTAGTTTCGTCGTGACGTCTGTACGTACGGACGTACGGACGGACGTATGTATGTCGCATAACTCAAATACGGTGAGACGTAGAAAGTTGAAATTTTGTATTTAGGACAGTTATAGCATCTAGTTGTGCACCTCCTATTTTTGGTTTCAATATACAAACCGGAAGTAGTACTTTTTTCAAATATTTCGATAAATATTTAATTTAAGACAAATTTTTTTATTTTAAATGAAAGATTATGTGATTATTACCAACAATCGGTATTTTATAAATATTTTTGTATCTGGTATCATTTAAAAATAATTAAAGTATATATTTATAATTTAGTATTTCGGTATCTTGTAGTCCATTATCGATTAACATTTGTTACTACGTAAAATTTAAATGATTATGACATGACAGTGACAATAGTAAAATATGTTTTATATCTTCTTCTGCAGTTTAAATAAAATGATTAAAATATATTTGTGAGTACCTATAGTAGCAGTAGTAGTAGTACTTATATATTAATATATTTGTATAATAAGTTAAAAGAATAAAGTCAGATTTTTTTATATTATTCTACATTTTAGTTATTAAGAAAAATATGAACAGTTTAATAGGCGTACAAGGAAGTCATGTGATGTCCACGTCAGATTTTTTTTTTCTTGAAATAATAGGTACGTCAATCTGAATATGTAGGTGTATATTTTAAGTTGTATAAGTGATTTACAAGAGCCAGAGATATGATTTTTTAAAAACGACTTCAAATTTAAAATCTTCTTTGAATGTCATCAGCGTGACGTATACTCGTATGTGATCGTTAAAATATATTAGAAAACCCATAACCGGAGTCGAACCGATGAATGTGAACCAGTTTGGAATTTAATTTAACATCTTTTTTGTTCACAAGTTATTATTTTTTTTGAAAAATAATTGTATTTCCTTAAGATTAGTGTAAACCTTTACGGGAGAGATCCCACCGCTGCCACCATTTGTAGGTAACACCCAAATTGGGGTTACAATATAAAAGTTGGGTCCTTGTCGAGACTGGGAAACTAGTATCAATTAATAGTTAAAGGTACCAAAGTATAAAAGTATATTTAATTAGTTAATGAATAAATAATGACAATGATAATAATATAATAATAATAAACACATCTTACGTTAAGAGGAACGGTTACTGCACTACCAAAATTTATCGGTGCGGGTCGCTTATTATCAAAAGAGTCAATTTCTTAGAATTTGAATAAGTGTACCCAATACGACTCTAGTTTGGAGGTGGAATTAAATTGAAATTTGAATATTTATTCGAATATTTACACTGCCTGACCTTATTTTTGTGTCAAAAAGGGGTTTAGTTTTCACCGTAAAATTTAGTCTAAATATTAAAAAAAATTAACAATTTTTTTTTTAATTTGTAGAAGAAAGTTGGTTCTGTGACATTTCTGTATTGAAATTTTAAAATTCAAAACATAATACACTTTAAAATGAATTACAAAATTGCCAATGTTTATAACGCCTATAATAACAAATCAAGCTAAAATTTAAAATTGTAATACACAAATGTCATACAAACAACCTTCCTCTACAAATTAAAAAAATAAATATTTTAAAATGTTAATATTTAGATTAGATATGATGGTGAAAACGAAACCTTGTTTTTACTTGTAAATTGCACCAGTATCCGTTCCTCTTAACCACTTATCTCTATGCTGTCACATATTGAAACCGGAACGCAACTGAACAGGAAGATCTAATTACCCTATCTGTATCCAATTTATACCCATGTACAAGTCCTTAATCAGCAAAACTAGTATTAGCAATACAAACACATTTATTTATTTATTTCAAAACTTATACCGGAACTTAAACAACTTTTTTACAAACCGGTTACCGGTTCAGTTCAATATGAAATCCGGAAAAACTTATGTCAAATGAAACACAATAAACCGTGAACCAATCCTAAACTGTTTTTTGCGCGGTTTGAGTCTCTGGTTAAAATATAAGTAGCAAAGATTTATCACGAAATGAAACACTTCGGATGATACATAAATATTCAATAAAAGGCAGAACATAAGTCTCATATTCATAGTTATAGAATGTCAGATCTGTGCATTTCTCCAATTGAGGTTATGTATAATGCACCACATTCTCATACAACTCAATAACTCTTCCGTCACTCACCATCATCCACTCACTGCTACTGCTAGCCTACATGCACTCGCACTGGTACTGTTACGTCACGACGCTCTGGCGTCTGTGTACTTACTGACTGACTCGATGACGTCGGCGAGCAGCACGCCGTCGCTGCAGTCCGTCGCTAGGGACGCGATGCGGCGCTTGCTGCGGCCCTTCTCCAGGTAGTGGTTCGCCCAGTCGGTGTAGATCTGCAACAAGAGAAAGAAGAGTGTTAATGTTGGTGGTGGTGATGATGAACATATGTTTTTGGCCTCCTAATGTGTAAACATAACAATGAGGGTTTTCATGATTTTTTGGTTTTTAATATGTTAATCTATACATTAAAATAATAGACCCGAATTTTTTGTTTTTATCAAAAAGATGCTAATACGCCAGAAAAAATTAATACAATTTCAAAAAATAGATGCGTGTGTGCCGGTGTGACGTCACCGGACCTGAGAACATACGTTCACCGCGCTGACAAGGACCGAATACGATACATAGATTTTATCTTACGTCAATGAACCATCGTCCATTTCGTAGTCAAAATGACAAATAACGATCTTACATGAACAAATCTACTCATGGTTTGGTTTCAATGTTGTCTACGTCACACATGGCGCGTTTTAATGCACGTTTCAAAAGAGTCACATTTTCATTTCGATAAAAAAATTTACAATTATTATCACTTTCCTATAACTTATATTATGCTGAAAAAGATATCCAATAAGTATTTCTTTAAAAGCCTTAAGCTTGGAAACCCCCATTACACATGCCATGATTTTACGGAAAAGAATAAAACGCTGATCAGCGCTTACTGCTGAAATGTGCTGATCTATGAGAAGAAATGTACAGATGCACGTAAAAAAGAGTAAAATACCGAGTATGTGGATTTCAATAAGGTATAAGGTTTCTTTATTTAGTTCAGTTCAATTAGAGTTTTTACCAAAAGCAAATATGTGGGACTCAAGAAGAGTATGAAATTTCTTTAGTTAGTTCAGTTCAATTAGCGTCTCAATACAAAAACTGATAATTTTGAAACCAAGAAAGGTGTTAGGTTTCTTTTTGTTAGTAGTTTAGTTTAGTTAAATGTAGACCAACGTTTTATTCTTACCCTGATTTTGTTTACATTAAACATTTAATTTTCTTAGCTTTAAGAGGTTATAAAAAAGTTCTTTTGTAAAAAAAAGACAACCTACAAAAACGCTATATAAAGTTATACGACTAGAAAATGAATACTTTCTTGTTATTATTTTTGTATAAATTACAAAAAATAATTTTTTCTAACAATATTTTCGAAAAACTATTTTTTGACCGATCTTACTGGTTATTGACTGTCAAGTATTTACACATATAAATAGGTATATTAAATGTCAAACGGATGGTATTTTTTGGCTCTAAATGATACAACTGAAAATTCTTTACTACTAACAGCAAACAAACAAATAGTTGCCATAACAATGAATAAAATGATACTTAATCAAGCTATGAATTTTACAGTAAATGTTTTTCAAATGTAAGACATCAAATAAAAAATCTAATTCACCTGCAATTAAGGCCGTCGTTCGTCGTACATAAAATATTGAATGATACACGTTTGATATTGCCAGTGTACTGAAACTTGGATGATATAACACACGTTTCATTACCTTGGCTATATCGAACTTGTATCATTAATATCTATTATCAATGATATGAAGCTCCTGGCGTCTATGACAATGACACGCTGTCTCATATGTTAAGAGTTGTTAAATAATTACGAAGCGCGTCTAAGTTAGATTTTAATGACATAGACAAAATAAACTAGATTACCTACTTTTCCCGTATTTATGATGCCTACTGTTAGATCAAATATCAAGCATACCTGGAAGCGATAACCTTGTCGTAAGGCTTAAGGAATTAGTTGGCGAGCTCAAGATCACGTTTAACTCTGGAAGCAAAGAAAACATAAGCAAACATGCTTAGTGAGGAGCAGTAACACGCTGGTGGAGTTCCACCTCAGACTCTCACATCACACATCAATCTCCACATCATACCACATTCAAACATTCGTATCTCGTTGGCGACCTGGTTAGGGCCACTCCAGCCCCACGGCTGCTCGCTGCACCGTTGGCGATCTGACAAGGATCACTACAGCCCATAGCTGCTCGCTGCATCGTTGGCGGCCAGTCACGGTCCACTACAGCCCAAAGCTGCTCGCTGCATCGTTGGCGGCCAACCACGGTCCGCGTACCCAATGTCTCAGCACTTATCAGTTATCACACTTTACACATCATGGACATACACGGCTCAACTCACCAGGCCAGATCAACACGGATCTATTTCACATAACCATATACACTTTACTGATTTATGATCTATTCTTCTCGAACACTACCATTAAACTGAAATCTAAGAGGCTAGCTAATGAGTTTTATTGTCTCAAGAGTTATCTAATTTGTTTGTAGTACTCTTATTAAAATAACATCTCGTAACATTCGGCCAACCTGACTTAATCCTCGTCCTCGAGGATGTCGTTAAACGAGTAGGAGAACGTATTTGGTGAAAAGAATTCATAAAGGTGAAATTTTGCTGAATAAGAAAAGAACATGAAGTCTAATAGCCATCGTTTACCACAACTCGCTTCAACACTGAAGTCTGCTACCCCAGTATGTGCACCTACTGAAACAGCAGAAACAGAGCAAAAGGAATTGTTTCACGATAGTTGAAGTGAAAGATATATAAGCAATCATTTAAATAATTAAGGCTATTTGTACAAATTTACCTTACCTAAGTTCGCGTATTGACTATTCAAAACTAGGGTTCGGTTAGGTTAGTTTCCATTTTTGTTTTTATAGTTCAAACTAGTTTTGACGGTAACATAATCACTAATTTCCTGCAGTAATTGATGGAATACAGCTATCAGTTATACTAGTTACAATAATCTAATCCAACTATTCCTAAATTAATCTCTAGTACATTACAATAATCGCGGACTAAATTTGATTAGGTAGGTACCAAAAATCCCTCGGTGCATAATCCTTATAATTGAAAATATATTGCCATGATGTTACGCAGACAACATTTATATAGAGTTAAATAATTGTGATTTATTTGTAGATCAAACAGCAGAATAGTTAAATTCATTTCTTTACATGACGAAGGAATCACACAATTTTAAAATCATCGTAACTTGTAAATAAAAAGTAACTTGTTGAATAACGTGAGAAACATTGATGTTGCAATTTATTGTTAAGGTCGAATAAATACTAAAGTGGGTGGTACAAACTTATACCTGGCGTAAACTGTGTTATAAAACAGACTTTATTTTATAGGACTTATTTTCTGATAACCGTATTGTACTGTTATACAAATTAATTCACCGAATTTAAAATTTGTAAAAGATTATTTAATTTGCTGCGAGTGCTAGACAGTAGACTATTCAGAATTTGTAGACAAATGTACCAATAGATCATAAACTCGAAGATACTAGAAATATATACAATAAATAGTAATTTAGATGGCCCCAAAGGACATAAACAAAGAACTAATAATCACCGCTACTCTTCAAGCATAACAGTTTATTAATCTTCTTTCTTTCCTTTTTAATCAGATGACACTGACAATATAGTACACTGGGCAATAACAAGCTTCGTAGTCATTAAAGCACTATGATTAATAAATTAAAAACATTGTCGAAGGATCTCCTATTGTCTTGAATAATGGTGTTTAGAGTATTAATTGAATCAACAGTTGAAAAGACGAGAATTGCATTTAAGCGATACTTGCTTCATATGACTGATAGGTATATGAATATTATAATCCTAATAAGTCTCCAGGTACATATAACCAAGCACCCGAAATTTCATATCAAGTTACATGTTGACATTCTACTATAAATACGACTCTATTTGAATTTCGGAATAATTTTCAGAATTAAACAAACAGTACTTTATATTATAAAACTTGGCGAATGCCCTAACTGTTGCGGAAGCATGTGATCGGATACCATTTACAATTATGTCATCACAATTTGACGAGAAGGGACTAATACATTAGAAATGTGTCGTTCATGAACGGATCATTCACAAGGTCCGAGTTTTAACTGTCCACAATAGCATTATCAGTAAACAAAATTAGATTTTAAAACAGAAATATTATAATATGCTACCTGCCTACCTAACCGTACCTTCAATTAAATACTCCGGAATAATTTCAAAATACTAATCGTTTTTGGTCTACTCGATCATTGTCGACAACAAGGGAACGTTTGACTTTTTAAAAGTGTACAGCAATATGGGATACCCTGCTGACGGAAGTAAATGCTCAAAAAGATAATTATTACTTATCAAATTCTCATACATCTAAAGAATATCTGGGAATCAGCAAGGCAATGCGTACTACGACAATAAAGGCCTTGTTAGATCTTGCACCATTCTACCTTATGAAAGAACAGGCAATGGCTGCGATAGTGCGTTAAACAGAAATTAACCAGTGGAAGTTCAGAAGCAACACTGAGGGTCATGGCAAGATTATGTTCACATCTTAATAGAAAGAGACTCAGAGTATGCGTATAGATTTGTTCACAGAACATCTCCTCAGGAAACATCTAACGACAATCAACGTAGTAGATTACGACTTATGCAGAAAATTCGGTATTGTCGAGTAATTGACGGAACACGTACTCAGCGACTGTGGCTTTAGTGGTCACCAGAAAAAGGAATTTACAGGTTCTATTTCTAGAGTAACGTAACATTCAAAGCGTCTCTTGCAAGTTGCAGTAGACTAGCTAACTTCATTGAAGCAACAGGACTCTGTTAGAGTATTCTAATATCTCTGGTAAAACAATAATTTTAAAGGCGAAAGTGTGTGTGGCCTCATCTACCTCTCTCGTAAGATAACAACAGCTAAAACGGCAGCAGCGTAATCCAGAGAGGAGAAATTAGATAAACATCTTTCAGTACGATATAGAGTTGTAGGGGATATATATGTACCGCATTCATTAATATTAAATATGGTACTTGAAAATAAATGTCACGATGAAATACTCACATATTTATAAGGAGACATTCTGAATATAACTTAAGGATCTCAATTATTACAGGTGTTGTGTGTTCTGCCGCATCTAATTTTTCAACAGATGTATACAACATCTTAAAAACAATCATCATAAGCTACAATAGAAAATGCTACACTTTTACATTCCGAATCAAAATATTATAATTTAATCTTACTAGAAAAGTACAAAATACTTAAATCAAAATTGGGAAATCATTCTCTTTTTAACGAAAATACAATTTCTTTCGGAACACCATACTTTTTAAAAAAATAGTTAATTCTATATTTTGAGAAATAATAAAACTTAATATTTTCAACAAGCTAAACTTGATACGGTTTGTATCTACCTATTTCTGATTTCTTTATTATGTTTTCTAAATTTGTCTTGCAATGATTTATATCTACCACATAATCTCATTTTCTAAACGGTATCAGCGAACAACGAAATCGAGAAGAAGATTTATTAATTTCGATGAAGTAACAAAAAGCATCTCCTAGGTTTAAATAGAGAAATACGTTAATTACAGTTGGATGTTAGTATCGGTGCTCGGCGGTATAGAGTATCCAGAAGAGATGGTAATTACACAATTTAATAGGGATTTAGGTAAGCAAATGCAATGTAGGCTGCGAACAGTTTATCATTTCGTGTTTATTTCTAAAGGAAATGTCGATTCTGTTGTGATGTATGGGTGTAAGTTATGACGAATACTTCTTAGACAGAAGTCATTACGTAACTACATATGATTACTTTACAAAGCATTACGTACTACGTTACATGTTTATGTCTCACTACTTTATTACTTATTAAATGAAGAGCATGATTGATTGCATAAACCTCAAATTACAAATTATATTTTGATTTTAAAACCAAGTGAAGAAATCGGCAAAGAGAGTGACTAAATCACACGCACACCGAGTTCAAATGAAAGGAGACAGTCCCAAAGTTTCCTTCAGAACTTTACGGGATGAATCAACTGCACTGGGACAACTGAGGACCTTGAGACAAGGGTCATAATGTTACTACCTCAATTCACGCTAAACAAAAACTTTGATATCTCCTTAAAACTTCGTATGAGTTAGATGAATACCAGATCAAGTGAGTGTAAACATTGACGTAATAAACGAATCTGGTTGTGATGTTCTGAAGTACTAACTGATTTTAATTTCCAAAATTATTAATCACTTGAGAATAAAATACATGTTGCAATACTGACTTAGATTCTGATCCCACTTCTGATTTGTTAAGAGTTGTTAAATAATTACGAAGCGCGTCTAAGTTAGATTTTAATGACATAGACAAAATAAACTAGATTACCTACTTTTCCCGTATTTATGATGCCTACTGTTAGATCAAATATCAAGCATACCTGGAAGCGATAACCTTGTCGTAAGGCTTAAGGAATTAGTTGGCGAGCTCAAGATCACGTTTAACTCTGGAAGCAAAGAAAACATAAGCAAACATGCTTAGTGAGGAGCAGTAACACGCTGGTGGAGTTCCACCTCAGACTCTCACATCACACATCAATCTCCACATCATACCACATTCAAACATTCGTATCTCGTTGGCGACCTGGTTAGGGCCACTCCAGCCCCACGGCTGCTCGCTGCACCGTTGGCGATCTGACAAGGATCACTACAGCCCATAGCTGCTCGCTGCATCGTTGGCGGCCAGTCACGGTCCACTACAGCCCAAAGCTGCTCGCTGCATCGTTGGCGGCCAACCACGGTCCGCGTACCCAATGTCTCAGCACTTATCAGTTATCACACTTTACACATCATGGACATACACGGCTCAACTCACCAGGCCAGATCAACACGGATCTATTTCACATAACCATATACACTTTACTGATTTATGATCTATTCTTCTCGAACACTACCATTAAACTGAAATCTAAGAGGCTAGCTAATGAGTTTTATTGTCTCAAGAGTTATCTAATTTGTTTGTAGTACTCTTATTAAAATAACATCTCGTAACACATACAATATCCGTTTATTAATAAACATCCTTCCTGCTCTATTATTCCACATTTCAATCAACTGCATCGGAAGTCAAGTTACTGCTTCATCATATCATCGCATTCCATCACAAACAATGACAAACACATTCCATAAGCCACCTACAATCTTCTGTCTTTACCACTTCCTTCATTTTATCATATTTCTCATTCCATCTTCACGCTGTGCTCTATCCACATCAAAACTTTCATAATTCATATCTGCGACAAAGTAGGGGGGGGGGGGGTACTTTGTCAGAGGTGTGGGAGTGGGGAGGCAAACAATGCCAAACGTTTAGTCAAAAGATGAGCCTTGCGAGAGACATCAAGAAGGCTTATGACGCTTATGTTTAACAGTTGAACATCGCGAATTTGGATAGAGAGTAGCTTAGTTCTGTGACGTCAGAGGGTAAGACAAATTCTTGTTAATGGTGGAAAAGAGAAAGGAATATTAAATAGAAGAGAAATGACGGGTGCGTGATTGTGGTTGGAAATTTGTTTAAAAAGTTTAATAATGGGTTTAAGAATGGATAAGGTCAAAGGAAATTAGTTTGGTTAGATAATGGATGAGTTAGCATATTTTTAGAAATGTTTAATATAGTTTTTATGCTAAAATCGGCCTTGTATATGATTAATTATGTATTTGTAATAAAAATGTTATTATCATGAAATAAAAATTAAACCGGTGATCGTGGTAAGTAACGAATATGTGCGAAAATTTACCGTCGTTTTCAGTTACCGCGTTTCAAATTAGTACTGACATCCTGAAAAAAAAATATTATGGTACATGTGGTTTAATTTTGGAACATAACATACCCTGTATCTTATTTTGCTATTATAAAAGTTGGCAACACTCATGATTTTTTTAAATAAATAACATAACATCAAATTCGGCAATAGAGCAGATAATTAGTCTTTAATTTTCCCTATGGTTTGAAGTGATTCTGCCTTCTGCTGTCTTGCTAGTTTAAGGTGCGTTAATATTTTATGATATAAATAAAAATGCTAACCTTGGGCACAGTTGTTGCTTTAAAAAAATTGGGTTATAGCTTGATATATACAGGTGTCTCTGTACTTCGGGAAAAAATTAAAGGGTATATACTGTAAGACGTACCTACTGATCATGGAACAAAAATAATTTTTTTTAAATTCGCATAATTAAGGGTGGTTTACTTGAAATGAACATTTTTAGAACCACTGAAGCAGAGTACTTTATTAAAAGAAACTTAATTATTAATTACACAACATCAGACATTTATTTGGCGTTGTGTAAACAATTACTACTTGTGCTATTAGTAGATTTAAATAAAATCATTAAAAATAGCTATCAACCAGTGGCTAACAAAATGTTTCCTTTAGATACCATGCAAATTATTTTGCGAATGATAAGTACGTCTTATAGTATATATCCTTTAATTTTTTTCCCGAAGTACAGAGACACCCTGTATAATAATTATAATAATTGATTGAAGAAACTTTAATCAATAAAGCTCTTATAATTTAAAGTTAGGTACCTATATCAGTTTTCATCAGTTTACATGGTTCAACTAAATTCTTAATTTTTTCTGTAGGTTCCACTTTCGTGCTGAGAGACTCATTTGAACTTTTTACAAGAGCGCTATTTATCAATGACCAAGTGTTGTTAAACACAAATCAGTTTAAAAGTCGTTAGTCGCCGCACTAACAAAACACAAACAAATCAAATCTAATTATCAGTCGCATCGGATCAAACTCGAACTAAACTGAAGCTCATTAATTTTCATTCCATCAAACCAGAACGAGGATCTGAAGATCTGATGTTCGGTTCTTCCTTAATTACTCCAATATCACAATCTCATCCCGACAAACTGCCTCTAATCAAGACTAACGATATTTAAACACTGACAATAAGGGAGGAGAGAACAGTTAAATTTTCGGCATGTTATTACTAATACCACTACATAGAATGTTAGAGTGCAGTTCTTGTTTACAATACAATTAAAATATTAGGAATTATTTGTTGGAATAATGGTATTAACTGGTTTACTAATATTTTTCATAAATTATACTATATTATTTAACGAGCATATAATGTAGGCTATAAATTATGAGGATGAATGTTTATGCACAAGCTGAAGGCGAGTGTATAATCATCTGAGTGAATTATAACCATTATATATGTACAAGTCAAATATGATGTTTTATGTACGAATTTTTACATGAAACATTTCTTTACAAATATTTAATCATTAAAATATTAACCTAACCTCACATTTTGACGTGGAGGCAGATGACAGTTGCGTTGAATAATTTACCCATAATACAATAGTGCAATAATATTGAATTATGAATTCATAATATAATAGTGTGTTATGGAGAAGTTTATCTTACTATAATTACCTTTACCTATATAATGAATGAAGTATTCAATGGTCGTGTAGATAAAGATTATTATTCAGCACACGTCATTTGTCATCAATAAGAAGAAGAAGACAGTTTTTAGCGATTATTTCACACGAGTTATTTTTGGCCAATAAGAATGCTCAATTTGTTCGAAGAAGGCAGTTTTTAGCAATAATTAAATTTGGTAAAACCACAGTAGGTATTTCCATGGTTACCATTTGTTGATATTGAAAATTTTGACATTCTAACTGTATTATTTTGACATTCGGAAATTAAATTCGTGCTATAAAGTAATTTGGCAAAATTATTTATAATTATTATTTTTTTCAATAAATTCTTATTATTATATTATAAGTATTACTTATGACCGACTGAACTGTATTTTAATGAAATTTACAATACATCGATCATTAAATTACGTATACACTGATTTAGTGATTTTCACGTTAATACACAGATTTAAGATTAGGCATATACCTAATTTATAAAAATTTTCGTTCTATTTAAACTGATCTGAATAATTGAACTAAACCTCAATGATGTACGATGATACAAAAACAAAAAAATCTGACGTGGCCGTTACAATACCTCTCGCCTTGACATTGAAGTATTATTATTTAACCTCGTATTTAACCAAATCAAATATTAAGCTTTAATTAGGTAATAAATTATATATTTCACAAATCTAATCAGCTCTTAGTTTAATATATTATTTTATTTTATAAATACCATATTTACATAATACTATACTATGTCCAATTAATATCTATACTATATCCTACATTTCAAAATTCTACACCACACTCTACACATGCCCTACACCACAGAGAAACGTCCTTGCCACAGACATCTGTTTATCTGTCACATTGACAATTTTATTTTTGTTTTAAATTTTATTTCTATTTCGGGATTCACAAATCGTGGTAGGTAAAATTACATATTTAAAAAAATTATATTTCTTTATTGGTTAAAGATATAGAAACAAATAAGATTAAATATTGTACAATGTAATTTCTTCTTTCATGTGTGGTATGTCAAATTGTAACAATCGCATTATTTTATACAATTTTTGCAAAAAATGTTATAAGTGCTACAAGAAAAGTACCATTTCCGGTTGGTGGATTTTTACCAAAATCTTTTCAGCTCTTCATTAACATATATAATTGTATAATGCAAAATATTAGAATTTTATGTTCAGTAGAATTTGAGATAATGAACCGGGACGAAAGGCTATATAGTAGGCGTACATACAGACTTTCATACACACACAAACACATACACAGACATCATCGTGAAAATAGTCAAAATAGGTTCTAAAGGTGCTAAAACGTGCTAATTGACAAAAATCTCGACATCGAATTTTTTCACGATCCCTATACCTCTCTAGGCGAGAGGTAAAAATATAATTCAGCAAAAAAATTTTTTAAAAATATTATTATTGGAAGATGGTTTAATTTTTAAAAAACTATAAATTGTAGTGCAATTATTTACTTAATTATGCAGAGCACTGAGAGCATAAAAAGTAATTTTTTATTCAACCATACAATTATGATTGTAAAAAATTTAAAAATAATCGCAGCGCAGCAACAAATTTCATGTCATAATTTCCACGACTGTAACCTTAAATTTATCATTGTAATTTTGCGTTTTTTGCAACAACAGCAAAAAATTAATAACTGTCTTTATAACAAAAACGATAATAACACCTTTCATTTCGAATTATACCCAATATTTTTTTGTTTTATCACGAATATACTTTTGCGTTTTGCAAGTGAATGTAATGTAAACATACACAGTAAAAGATTAATTTTTAAAGAACAAAAGAAATGTGCAACTGTTATTTTTGTGACTTTTTTAAACACCGAAACCTTTTTTCTTTTGTAGTTTCAGCTTTTGAAGTCAAACATACAAATAAAGAAATACACTGGAAATTCATTGAATTTTTTAACAAGTACCTAATATTAAATTAAAACTGTTTTCAAGAATACTACACAAGAAACCAAAAAGTTTTAATTTATCAGTGCCTGGCTGCAAGATATAGGTAATCGATATTAGCAATTACCATGATACCATGTAACAAATACCTAAAGCAATGTTTGTTTCTAAAGGCCCAAAGAACGAACTAAAATATTTTAATCATATTATCTGAAGTACTGTGCTATAGAAATTACTCATTTAAATTATATACACAGAATCTGAATTTGTGTTTATTTTAATTGTGTCATCTTATTTAATGATTTTAATCCTGTTACAACTTCCATCATAATTCTCACAACTGTACCAAAATCAGAAACTCAACCATCACTGTTAACAAAACAAGGAAGTAAAAAAACCCGAAACTGAAAAACAATGCAAAACAGTCAGACGGGCATCACGCCAGCTGTTACACTTGGTCCTGCTGCAGTCGTCCTGCGTTTGTGCGTGTCCTGCTGTGTGAATTGTCCTGCCCACTCCAGTTCCTGTTCCGGCCTGTGCTCAGGGTCATGACCCCCACGCAACCCCAACACCACGAGACGTGGACCGGAAAAATATTTCACACCAGGAATTCAAATGTCAAAGAACAGGAAAAATTAACGGCTGTTGAGAGGGTGTTTGGTAAACTATTGGAGTTTGTTTTTTCGTGTTTTGACAATTAGTTAGAGTGGTGTTATATTAGAGAATTATGTTAAATAGGTGGTGTTTATATTTCGTATAAAAAATTATATAGTAAATTTTATAATAAGTTAAAATATTATGTATAAACATAAACAAATTGCGTGTTGTATTATGTGAACTATTATTCATTTGTTACCCGATGATGATAATATAGCACATTGTTTTCGGAACATCGTAAATAAATGTAGGTATAGAACGAAACCCAAATAATTAATTTTTTATCTACTGAGTTCTGAAAATTTCTTTAAACTAAAAAAATTTAATATCGTATAGGTTTTGGGGGTTTTTGGATAAATTTGTATCAATTGATCTGGTTAACTAATGTTGGACTGTAAAACCCACCGAAAAATTAAAAAAAAACATAGTTATTTGTATACCTAGCCTGCGAAATGTCTGTTTAGTGTCCGACAGAATTTTTGGCCGAGGCTTCAAAATTCTGCAGACGAGTTATACATAATATTTTTATGAAATATTTCATATGAAGGTAAATTAAAGATAAAATGAGGAGAAATCTCTAGTTTACAAAATTTTGTTGGAGTATTAAGAATTAATTTGTTATGATCGAATTTTAATAATAATATGAGAAGATTCTTCTTCTACTTCTGGAAATTAAAATTATATTTATACCAAGAAGCAGCTTGCCTTTTGAGACGAAATAAATAAATAAGAATGCTACAATATAGTGATGGGTCGTTCATGAACGAGTCGTTCAAAATGAACGACTCATTTTAGTGTGCCGTGAACGAACGACTCTTTAGTTCGTTCAGTACGGCACACCAGTTCACACTAGCACCGTGCTAGCTCCGCTCACCGCTCCGCTCGCTGAACGCAGAAAGACGAACGAGTGCGAGTGGAATGAACGAAACGAACGAAACATACAGACAGCGCACGGTACATAACATATTTCAGAGCACTATTGGCTTGACTGAGTGCAGTGTATTCTGAGAAGAATGCATGCGTTTCTGTTGTACGGCCAACAATGAAAATAATCAACAATATGGGAAGTGGGAACAATGTAGGACTGGACAACAACAACAAACGTTTTGTTAAATTTGTTGAACATTCTTCAAAATGTTGTTTATTTTCCATTGTCAATATACATATACAACAACTATAAGCAACACAACTAACAACTAAAATGCTCAGGTTCAGGTTCATACAGTTTGGCACATGTGCACATGCCACATCGCATATGCACACACGGCGAGCGCACACCGCACAGTGCTGTGAGCATGTGCAGAGCAGCTCAGCTGAGCAGCACACTAGCACGGTGTCATTTGAAACGCACAGTGCTCTTTTACAGAGTCGTTCGAATGAACGACTCAGTGTGAACGACTCACTTTACTGAGCGGAGCGAAATGAACTGACTCACTAAAAATGAACGAAAGACCCATCACTACAATAATTTAAAATTTTCGGAAACTTACTGGATCTTGAACTAACCACATTATTTAATAACAGTGTATTATGCAACGAGCACATAATGTAGGCTATAGATGACAGTTTATGCACGAGCTAAAGGCGAGTGTTTTAACATCCGAAAGAATTATAGCCATAACGTGCCAGTCAAATACAAAATTGTATCTACGATTTAAAAAAAAACATTTTTTATTTAAAAAATTCAATTAATTAAATAACAATAGTGTTAACTAATGGACTCATAATGCAATAGTGTTGAATTATGAATTCCTAATACAATAGTTCGTTTAAATGAGGAGTCTATCTTACTATAATTACCTTCATATTGAATAATAATAAATAATTTCAGTCGTAGATAAATTATGTGTGTATTAGCAGCGTAAAGTGTATTTGTTCCTCTTGCACTATTGCAGCTTGCAGCTCTCGCCTTCGGTGCAGCAATTACCGTGGGCGAGTAACAAAGAGTCACTTTACGCTCTAAATACACAAATAACTATTTTCTTTCCAGTTTTTGTACGTAAACAAATTTTAGCTTACCAAAATATTGTACCAATTAAGTGCCTTCACTGCGGCACAAATTAGTCTTCAAATCCAAAGAGATACGACCACCGTACCTTTACAAACAATCACCCCAATTGTCCTCCACCCTTCTAAGAACCTTTCCCTCCTCGTGTAAGGTACCCTCCCGTCCTATTTGGGGCGCTATTTCGGAATCAGCCGTCAGTGCACAGAACGTGCCTTACATTATTTATATCCTTCCTTCCTTGTGTGTCTTTCTTCTCTAGTAGTGAGACGTCGGGAGACGTGAAGAAAAAATCTATACCTACCACTGAACGACAAAACCGTCCCCTACAATAGCTACTCCACGTGGAGATGTGTATGTTTGTATGTATGCACGTGGCGGATGCGGATGCAATATGAAGTGCTGACCAAAAGATGGGGGTTGAGTTCGGTGCAAATTTGACCAAGGGACGCGGCTTGACTTGACAGGGTTATTGAGTTTGTGGATATTTTTGTATGGACTTTTTTGTAGATAAAATAACTGAAAGAAAAGGTACAATATATCGTACCAGCCAAACAAGAATTATTATGAATAAAGGTTTTTTTTCGACTAGTGAAATGTAAGGAATTTATTTAATCAGGAATGCAGTCTTAAATAAATTTTTTTATTTTTCTAATATGCCGGCGTTTCGGCAAGAATTATTATTTTCAATATAAATTAATTTAGAGGCGCTACTTAGTTTATACAGTAGCTGCGCGGGTTTATGCACAGCCTCTGCATGTGATAACGTATGAACCCGGAGTTCCGTGGTTCAAGTCTCACGGCCGGCAGTGTGGGATTGTAAATCGCACTCTGATGCTTCAAGTTGACCTCTTGATCAATAAGTCCTGGTTGCAAAAAGAATTTCTCCGTTGCCACTTTGAATTTCAAAGATCGTCGCACCGATTGAGGTTCTGACTGTACCAAGAGGAATCGGTCGAAGTAGTTGGATTCTACTACCTATACTAAAATATAACTGGGAGTAAATCAAGTTGAATGGTTACTAGCTGAATTATTGTAACTCAATAAATCTAATCTTAAGGGTCTCGTCTCCGTATCAAAATAGCAGTTTCTGCTTTACTCATTGCATATTATAAATTTGAAGGAAAAAGAGGTACTATATGTTTGTGAAAGAATTAATCTAGGTTTATGTCCAGTTAGATTTCTGAAAAAATCTTTGGAATCCATATAAAAAATTCATGAGAACGTGTGTTTTAAGTAATTTTTTTACATGTTTTACCTTGTATGTAACACGGCATTAACATAGTTGCATTCTTCGTCTGTAAATAAATTTATGAAATTTAGCTTTATCTATTAAATTTTGTGAGCATTTTAGAAATTGCTAGATTGCTTAGGTGTACATACTTTTAGCGAGCGAGCGGTGTTGAACTACGTGGAATCAATACCCTTATTAAAAATCATACCATTCTTGTCTTGGTTTTATCCTCTGTTTAATGTTTTTTGGGTGGGTTTCCCTTAAATGTCAGATAAAACACGTTACAGGTAAATATTTTCGTATTTTTAGAATTATGGACTGAATTGAGGACCGCTAGCACAGTAATTAAACACATTTATTACCATTATGTCATCGCTGGCCGATAACAAATAATAAGCAGAACTAAAATGAAAAATGCTTTTAAAAATTCATACTAAAAATGACAATGTCCTCCGAAAAATTTGTAAAAACATAATTTAAATTAAATTTCTTTCAAAAATTATTGTCCTCACCTACAGATCAAATTGACCATCAACTTAAAAAAATCAGTCAAATTAAATTCCACTTTTCTTCATAACCATAAAATGTGTCAAGTATTTCGCATTATTCTCACATATATCAAGCTTAAAGCTATGTAATGTATAACGACAATAAATAATTCATAAAAGAAATTAATAACATAATTATAATAATTTTATATCCTGCTAATAAGCATGAAAAATGTAACATATAGTTTAACATCAGATAAACGTGAAATATGCGGTTTTAATGTACTCGTAACATAAACTATCACAATTATACAATAATTATTTCAACACCTTTCACTTATGACGCAAAAATTCTACATGATACATGATATTTAAATTTAACACAAGAGTAATAATAATAATAAAATTGTAGTATTATTATATTAGAAGGTGAAACAATAAATTAACTGAAATATCAGTCACACAGCATATTACATTCATTCTTCTTTATAACTGTAGTTTCTATAAACTCTTAAGAAATATTCTGATTTAGTAAGACCGTACAATAAGCTCGAGTGGTGCACGAGAGCTGATTACGTTGTTGAAATACACGATAAAACTTTTTCCTGGGCAATGAATTAATACATGAGTACAGATTCGGTAAGAAAATCGTAATGACTCCGCCGCTCTATTTTTGAATTATTTTTACAATAGAAACCCGAAATATTAACTAAGTGTGTATTTAACATTATCAAATGTGTATTGTTTGCTTTACTGATTATGATTGCGTATTTACACTTACAATGACAATTTAACCAATTTTTAATTTTAATGTCAAACTGACATGTGACAGCAAAATTTTCACGTATTAATTTAAGTTAAGAGACCCGTCTACCTCCTAAAATCCAGCATAAAACGTATGTATAGCGAGTGTTTTGTGGCCAGTACAAGAATGATAAAATCTTATTTCAACAAGGATTGAACAGAGAAAGAATTTTTATTAAAGAATTCCAAAAAATTCAAAAAAATTCCAATTTATGCAAACTTTACACGGTTATATCTCATGAAAGAAATTAATTTTTAAAATTCAAAACCATCTGTAGATCCGTTATTTCTGTTTTAAATGTTTATAAAAACATTATCCTGAAGTCAATAATAATCTGACAGTTTACTCACAACGAAAACACGTTTATAGTATTTTTTTACTTCAATATGATACTGCATTGCTAGGATGCGATAAAGTACGCGTTTCGGGCTGGTTTCAGGCAGCCGTAGTAGTGCGGGGAAAGGAGTGGAATAGAAAAAAATGAAAATCAATTCTTCCATTGGCTGTTATTTGTGTCATGCGATTTTCTTACTTTACTATAGATAATATTACATAATCATCTTTAAAACCTAATCCGCTGAAATCTTGCGCAAAATTTCATTCCATTATTACCTTGTAACAAAATCCGCACTTTCCATCGGCAGCCAATTGAGTATTCAGGCAACGTGATTTTCTTTCTTCTTATACTTTTCCTCCCTCACAACCCCCCTAAGACAGAAATAGGAAACCAGCCCTCCCCACTCTGCCGAAGGTATTCTCGCGGAATAAACAGGGCTGATTATCACAGAAACATCCCTTGTCTGTGAACACATGTGACAGTGTGTGTGCGGGAGGGGGTGGTGAAAAACGATGTTCAACTGTCTGTCGTAAGTCTGATAGTTGGAATCAGAACGAGATTTAGAGATTTGCTCCTTAAGGGATGAAGAAGTTTGTTTTAGTTGCGTTTTTCTTATCCAGGGGAATTATTTTTATAAATATTTAAGGGATATGTTTGAGGGAGGAAAGATGATATAAATTATGAAAAATTTCTGTCGATAAAATCGTCGTGAAATATATATTGATACGGGAAATGCACCTACTTTTGATTTAATATTCTGTTCTCATACAATAAGGGTAAAAAAGCCAATATAATGTTTTCTTGTCATTATATTATTTCCAGATGACTGAAGCTATGAAAGATTCAATGATTTCGGAATTGAAAACGAAGAAAATCGAAAAGGAGGAATAATAAACATGGAAGAATGGCAGTATCTATAACGATAAAATATATTAAATTTAGTGAGAATATATCGTATCGTCAATACTTACAGAAATTATATTATAAATGAGGTTTAAATGATTCGGTGTGAGGTGAGGCAAAAGCAGTCAAATAATGAGAAATAAATCATTAAAAATCGTAGACTTAGATGTAAATTACAAATTATATGGTATCCATTGAAATAAAAAAGATAATAATTGAAATTAAAGGTGAAATGCAGAAGTAAGACGTTAAAAATAGATTTTTTTTTATTTTTACTTCCTTGTACGGAGTATAGGAAGTATTGTAATCGCGAAAAATTTCGGTTCTCAGATTTTTACGGAAATATCCGTTTTGACCTTTTCTGAATCCATTATGACTAGTTTCGTCGTGACGTCTGTACGTACGGACGGACGTATGTATGTCGCATAACTCAAATACGGTTAGTCGTAGAAAGTTGAAATTTTGTATTTAGGACTGTTATAGCATCTAGTTGTGCACCTCCTATTTTTGGTTTCAATCTACAAACCGGAAGTAGTACTTTTTTCAAATATTTTGATAAATATTTAATTTAAGACAAATTTTTTTATTTTAAATGAAAGATTATGTGATTATTACCTACAATCGGTATTTTATAAATATTTTTGTATCTGGTATCATTTAGGAATAATTAAAGTATATATTTATAATTTAGTATTTCGGTATCTTGTAGTCCATGATCGATTAACATTTGTTACTACGTAAAATTTAAATGATTATGACATGACAGTGACAATAGTAAAATATGCTTTATATCTTCTTCTGCAGTTTAAATAAAATGATTAAAATATATTTGTGAGTATAGTAGCAGTAGTGTAGTAGTACTTATATATTAATATATTTGTATAATAATTTAAAAGAATAAAGTCAGATTTTTTTATATTATTCTACATTTTAGTTATTAAGAAAAGTATGAACAGGCGCGTACAAGGAAGTCATGTGGTGTCCACGTCAGATTTTTTAAATAAATATTTCAAGAATAACATATTCGTTTTCCAAATAGAATGAAAAGAAAAATTATTTTGAAGCTTTGCAATTCTTGTACCGTAGTAAAAACAACGTAAACATAATTCCTAAGTGCAATGATAGACACTTTCCACCCTCAAAATATTCTTCAGCAACTTTTCCCAATTATCTCTTAAATCAACTAAGAACTAATTAATTTAAAACTTTAACAAGTTCAAAACTTTTACGCCAATACATCATTACTGGATTACTGAAATTCTTAATTAAATAAAACTTACAAGCCGGAAGAACGGAAGAAACATTGCATTTAAAATTATTATAAGAGGGATCGTCGATTGCTGCAATAGAATCAGATTTTCGACAATTTTAACGTTTTGAGTATAATAATTATTATACGAGTATTTGAAATATGTATGAGTTGAAATGATGTTAATGTTTTGTGACATCAGATGTAATTTCAATCGATGCCATATGCGTTCTTAAGAAATTTTTTTAGCTGATGATGAGAAGAGTTTCCTTCGGGATTTCTATTCGGAACGTCGATAAAATAATTTTTTTTACCAGGATCCTGAAGTATTTACTACTTACATACATAGTAAAGACATACGACAATTTGAAAATATTCGTAAATAGCATTCGTCTACAATGTTTCATACACGGTCGTAGCCAGATTGTACATTTAGGGCAGGTACAAAATTTGTTTAAGTTAGACTGAAATTTAATATATGAAGCTACATGTTTTTCACCCATTTGATTCACAATTGACAGATCAAAGAAGCATTGGAAACATTTTTAAAAACTAAATATTTAGTGTATAAATAAACTATGTAATAGATATTATCGACCAAGAGTGTAAATGTGTAATCTCTGTCTTTCGGCCAGAGGTACGTACAAAGTTTTACGCACAACTGCGTATTTAAAATTAGTTTTTGAAAACACGCAAAAATACTTATTACTAGAAAATTACAAGGTGGCGTATGGTAACGAAAAACATTTCATGTGACAATCAAATAATTTTGATTGGACTACCGCCCTTGGGTGCGTTTTTCTACTTTACCGCACAAGGGCGTATAGCAAATGTTTCTGCCATGGTAACCAAGTTGTAAACAAACAATATTGATACAGTTGTGCGTAAAATAGATTATTTAATTTTAATATATGCCTTATTTTAAATTGTAATTTTTGTGATTTTGTTTATATTTTAATCTTTCTTTGTATCAAGTCAAAGTATTTATAAATACCACAGATACTTTGAGGTCGTATGTCCAGGGCAAGCCCAGATATTGCTAGGTCAGACTGTATCTGCCCTGGCGTATCCCTGGTATCATATAAGCACAATCATTAAAATTCTACTACATTCTAGGAACAATATAAATATACTGCCAGTGGCCCCTCTTAAAGCACTACAAACATCATTCAGCATCTTTCATGAAAAATCTGCCAGCATTTTGCTGCAAATCATTCCTACGACATTCATCTGTTCATCATGTTTCACTCACGAGATGAAATTGCTAGTTGAAAATATTGCTGTGTATTTTATGGAAACAGATGAAGGTAGGAGGGTAACAGAGTACGCGAGAGCACACCGAGTGCACTCAGAGTAATGAGTCGGAAATTATAACCGGTAGATAAGCCGTTTTACCGTTTCCGTTACCGTTGCTATGACACGGGAGAGGGAAAAATAACAGATGGGATTTTGTCTTCGAATTAATCAAATTTGAATTTGGAGGAATTGAGAGAAGAGCTTGAAAATGAAATCAAAGAGTGAAAATATGGATGCAAAAGGAAGAGGAGGCTGTAAGCACAGAGAATAATGTTAAGAGCGTAATGTAGGAACAAGGAACGTTGCGCGCAAAAAAAACATGCTTTTGAATGGGGAATGAAATTGAGACTAATTTTGAGCGGATCGACTTAATATTTTTTTTAATTTGAAGATAAAGATGAGCTCCACGTCCATTAAGGATATTCGCTCGTCATATCAAAAATACAGAGAATTGAATGAAAATTGAGAATATCGTTCTTTATGATGAAAAAATGAACTACTAATTTTTTCAGATTTTTTTACCGTTTAGATATAGAGAAAATAAATTTTAAAAATCGAGTTTATAGCATAGGATTAAATGGAACATCGCATAAATGATGCATAAAGTTAATCAAAAAATACAGAGAAAAATCTGAAAATTTGCACATAGTAACTACAAAACCTTATCTATGTAATAAGATTTTTTAAATCGAGCTTTACCGTGTTAATAAAGAGTATTTGGCTATTAATTAGCACTGTAAACTGAACTCGGTGACAGTAAAGACGTCATGATGTAAAACGTGGCAACATTGGTTGACAGTTTTCATATTGGCAAATATTGTAATGAAAAAAGTCAACGGTTCTATTATTCTCCAGTCATTATTATTTTTATAAATGAATTAAATAAATAATTAATGTTTTTCAATTTTGAATTTATAAATGAGAAAAATGTTAAAATATATAAGTTGAGAGGTTAGGTGCCACCCAGGCAACCAACTGTGTTGAGCGAAAACTTGTTCTACGTTTTACATTGTTGCCGTTGTTTGCACCATTATCTCAGTATATTTATATTGCAAAATTAATTGCACATAAATTTAAATAATAATTTCACGTAATCGGTTATGACATTAGATAATGAATTAACATTAAAAATTCAAATAAATATTTATTTTAAGACATTTTTTTTCAATAAAATTTCACATTTAAAAGTTGTCACCCTGCAGTCTTTTACATAGAGATCATAGAACACTTCCCCTCACCCCGCACCACCCGAGTGAATATTCTTAAGTGTTGAAATATTAGTTTTATTTTTTGTTTCAACTATGGCAACAATGCCATAAACTTGTCATAACTTGGCTAAATTTCCATAACTATGTCTAAATCTACAAAAATTGCAAATTTCAACACTAGACGGATCTAGATTGATCTTCTATCTTTCAAATGAACAATTTTTTGTGATGATACGAGTATATTCATAATTTAGTACCAATTGCTGCCTTTGTTCGACACACTAAATCTGTATTAATCTATCCTACAGCTAAATTATTAAATAAACATTTTAATCACAAATACTAAGTAAATAGTTATGAATAATTTTAGTTTACTTAACTTTAATAAATAGTTTAAACTCAAAAATAAATAGGCACATATTAATATTGCATTCGTCTAAATCACATACCGAAAATTTTATTCGCTCTTATTAAAAAATATTTTCTAGGCTTCCATTAAATTACTCTTAAGTGAGTAAACAAAAATTTAACAGTAAAAAAGAGCTCTCTACAGATACCTCTGAGTAACAGCAATCTTGTGCCGCAAAGTGGCATGACAATGATAATTTTAAAATGAACAGAAAGCGATATTGTGGAAATGGGTTACCAGTTACATCTAAATGGTTCTGTTAAGATTCCGGTTCGTTGACCTACAAATATAACGTTTTGGTTTAAGTTCAGATTCGAAGAAAATAAAAGGTTTTTTCGGGTTTATGGTTCAAGTTCGGCTTCAGTTCCAAGTCCCTGATTTAAATTCAGAATTGAATTAAAAGAGTAAATATGATTAACATGCTGAATGAACTGCACGAATTTCAACATAATTTATAGGTATTCGTTGTTTCATACTACATCATTAGTCGTCTATTTAAAGGGTACCGTCTATTTTAAATTTTTAAAGATTTTTAATAACTTTGATTTTACTAGGTATATTATGGTATATTTAAACCCAATTGCATTTGTTAAATAGACCAGAAAGAAACAATTTTTTTGTTAAAATTATAAATTTCGTCGTAAATTTATTTTAATGGCATATAGTTAGGTACTCTGGTACTCAACTTACTGATCATAGTACACAAATTATTTTTTTTTTAAATTATAAATTTAAAGGCAATTTTCGCATGAATCCTATTTTTGAAACCACTGGATTGTTGATTGTATAATGGATATTTGATTAACTATGAAGAATGAAGGGGATAAAATTGTGCAATGGCAAAAACAGTTTTGTGATATTCCATTTGAAAATAGTAATCCAAAACTGATTAAAAAACCTGAAAACTTAAATTGCGATTTAACAAAAATTCTTTCAGTTCCGTGATAACTGTTGTGAATCTCCTTGTATAAAAAATAAAGCAAAATTTGACCAAAGCAGTTAGTAGTTTAACTTAATTTTATTAAAATGTATTAAAATTTCAAGTTTATATGAAAAATATTTTTTATAGACACAATATGACCCCATCCATGATAATAATTATTGTAAAATGAATACGATAAACTGATAAATAACGGTCAAAAATTGTTTTAAATTTATTAAAATCCAATCGAGAATCAATAGCTCATATAAGTAGATAAAGTTAAAAGAAAATTGACCCTAAGCAACTACTCCACTCCACTCATGACATTTACAATTTGCTATCATTTTTCATTGAACCCCATTTAGGAAATTGAACTCGAAGAACATAAAGAAGACTTAAATTTTAAATATTGCACATTCATAGCAGATAATACTCTCATATATTTCCATTTCCATAAAGAACATAGGCACATAACTATACAGATTGCAATGGTAGTTGATATCGGATGATCTACAACTACATTTACTTTGAAAGATTGCACTTAGCAATGAGTGATCCTCGCTTTTTGATGCATGCACAGCCAACTAGGAACGTAATATTCTGTACTCTGTATAGAATAACTCAGTGGAAAATGACTCGGTGTCTGCACTTGAAATATGCAAAAAACGCAGAAAAAGTGTAAATAATAGCTGTGAAAATAAAGCTTGTTTTAAATAAGATGCTGAGTAAAATTTATGGTGCAGATCATTAGTATAAAAAAACTATAAATGGTGTAATTCAAGCAAACAAGCAAACTGGTAGATACTATTGTATGAGTTACATAATATACGACGTCACTATAGACTGATACTACATTTCTTAAAGAGATTAATAATAACCTATATTAGGCAACAAGTGTATTAATGTTCATTGAACACATGTTGCACGCAAACTATTTTTTTAAATGAGTAAATTCCACATTCCAGTGGCGTAGCTATGGTAGGGAAGTTCGGACAGTTGCTCGAGGCATCAGAGGTTCAGGGGTTTAAAGTTTAAACAAGAAATTTTAGCATTGAATTAAAAAATTACTTTCTTTGCAAAATTAATAAGGTAAACAAGTCTTCAATAAACTATTTCAAAAATCGTAGTAAGTCTGCAAAAAGAGCTACAAATATGAAACTACGGTTATTTACTAACAAAACTACGATTTTGCCCAATTTGGGTGTGTCAGCCTTACATACTGTGAGTAAACATATAAATTCATATTTTACTATGCGCAGTTCAAAATTTCTCTAGTTTAATTTGGTGTAATAATTTTTTCAAAAAAATTAACCCTCTACCAAATACAAGGGAAACCCAAAAAATACCCCGGCTTTTCCATGGTTTTTCACTTATAACTTTTTAAGCAGAAAAGTTGGCAAACCTGAAATTCGTGTTCAGAGCCCCAAAAAACATATAGGATGTAAGAACAAATTACTTCTCCAAAACTTTCCAGGCAGAATTCTAAAACTGTACTGTACTGTCTTGAGTCGAGTCGAATATTGATCAAAACCAAAATTAAGTCTTGGTTCTTGCACAAAGCACTAGGAGAATTGTTAAGAAGAAATTTTAGTCTAGATTCAACATTTCAAAAGTATTAATCCTTTCAATTCAAGGATAAATTAATTCAAAACTGCTTAATTTCAAAATTTCCAGCATCAGCAATCGCCTAGATATCCTCGAGTCTCGCTATAAATAGTAGGGTAGTATGTTTGTTCAATTGTGGGTGTGATTTCACAGTCCCTTACATTCTTCCCTTACATTTCATCCCCTGCGGTATCACCCCGTCTCCTGTCACCACCCCTCACCCGACCGTGGCCCACTCTGTTTTGTGTGTAAACAATTGTGTTTGATTTTCTCTTCTGGATATTCATTCATTCTGTCTACACCATTAATATTTCACGAATTACTGAATAATTGTTTGCCAAATTGGCAGTTGTTAATTAATTGACTGCGTTTTGCGTTGTGATTTGCTGATGTTTTGTTCTTTTGTAGGGGTAACTGGTTTTGATTTGATCCGCAATGGAGTTATTGTGTAGCTAGGTATATAGGGTAAGAATTTTGGTACATCAAAGGGTTAAAATTGACAGTTAAGTTTAATAATTTAACTAGGAGGGCCATGGGTCAGCTACAAAAATTAATAGAAGCTGCAATCGACTGCACTTCTAACAAACATATTATGCAACTTTGCAAAAAAATAGGTAGGTACATACTGAGAATTATTACCAATGGAGCACTAAATGTACCTACAACTTAGCTAATAAACTCGTATTAAGTCAAATTAACCAATTTTGAGGTATTCGAACCAGAACCAATTTGAAATTTGAGTACATTTCATAAACGAACGGTGGACTGGGTAATGCTCTAATTAATTAACAGAACTTCGAGCTCAATGAGTGTCTATTGTGCGTGCAGCCAGAGCTGGCCGGTGCGGTTAGGATGGGAGAGAAAAAATGTGCCTGCATTGTAATTGTACACAGAGTCAACTTATTACTTGCCTTACTTTGTACACTATTTTAAGATAGTGAAGCGGTTTCTGCCAAAAAATTTGCAAATAGACAATGTCTTCTCGATTAATATCATTTACCAATTTAAAATTCCTAAGGCCGGCTATATCTTATTACGCGTACTGTACTTTTCGCTACAATTTTGCGAAACTAAAGTAGGTAGCTCATTAATGTAATATAAATAATAAAATAATAATAACAATAAAAATATTATTTATCTAAATATCAAATAAAGGAATATTGCAGGAAAAATTGAATAACTGAAATATTTGTTCCTATTATCGTGGCAAATAATTGAGTCCAGTCTAACGAAAATGTAGGAAATTTAATAATGAAAAAAGGTCAGTTTTAATTAAATATTCAGTTTCCCATTTTCTTTTCAAAAAAAAAATGCTGGGAAAAGCAAATTCACTTTTAAGTAATTATAATGAAGTAGTAGTGATTTCGAATCCTGGTGCCAAAGTAATAAAGATTTCTCTTTTTATTTTAAATTTGTTTAAACTGTTAAAATATCAAAGATAGTAAGTAACTTAGTGTAGAGAAATTAGCAAAATCTTTAAAATGAATATACCTATCGCAAGACCTATCGTTGTTTCGATTATGTATTATCGGATAAGTAGATTTGTATTTCTTAAGAAAGTTTAAATGCAAATGGTTTTGATAAATCTTTATTGCAAAAGCATTTTTAAATAGATATCAGAAGTCTTTTAAGAGCAAAAAGAAACTTTATCAATATCCAAAATTTAGGTATCCCAAATATAAATAGCATCCATGATTTTCCTGCAAAATACATAACACAGTATGCAACCTTTGCTATATTCTTATATAAAAGGAACAATAGGAAGTATCAATATGTAGTTTAGTTTGGCAGTTTTAGCATAACACAACACCGAACCATGAAGCAAGGAACACGAGCATGAAGGAAGGATCCTCAATTTTCCGTTTCCTGTTTCCACTTCCACTCGATCGTTTACCCACGCATCGCATACTACACATGATAGTCAGGAGCAGAAGTGGAAGATACCGCGATCCCATTTGCTTCTCATAGACAGAATCGCCCATCCTCGGCCAAAACCTCTTATCTCACGTACGCAAAGACGCAAACTATCTTTCCTGCATACGATTCTGCAATACGCACCGATACTATACTACAAATCCAAAAAGAAAAAATCTGACGTGGACACCACATGACTTCCTTGTACGCCTATTAAACTGTTCATACTTTTCTTAATAACTAAATTGTAGAATAATATAAAAAAATCTGACATGGCCACCACAAGACCTCCCCCCATATACTTACTTTATTCTTTTAACTTATTATACAAATATATTAATATATAAGTACTACTACTACTGCTACTATACTAACAAATATATTTTAATCATTTTATTTAAACTGCAAAAGAAGATATACAACATATTTTACTATTGTCACTGTCATGTCATAATCATTTAAATTTTACGTAGTAATAAATGTTAATCGATCATGGACTACAAGGTATCGAAATACTAAATTATAAATATATACTTTAATTATTCTTAAATGATACCAGATACAAAAATATTTATAATATACCGATTGTAGGTAAAAATCACATAATCTTTCATTTAAAATGAAAAAATTTGTCTTAAATTAAATATTTATCAAAATATTTGAAAAAAGGTCTACTGCCGGTTTGTAAATACAAAATTTCAACTTTCTATGTCTAACCGTATTTGAGTTATGCGACACACATACGTCCGTCCGTACGTACGTACAGACGTCACGACGAAACTAGTCATAATGGATTCAGAAAAGGTCAAAACGGATATTTCCGTCAAAATCTGAGAACCGCAATTTTTCGCGATTACAATCCCAGCAAACACAGTGTTGACATATACGTAACTATTATGTAATATTTAGAGAACATCGTTGACGAACCTAAATATTGCATAAATGATGCATAAAATTGCCATATGGATGACACATTTTGAAACCATATCTCCATGACATAACACTATAGACATAAAACCAATATATATGTGGCAGGTACGTAACAGATACGGATCAGTTATCGCATGGCATATTTTACATACTCGCCACATGGCACTGCCATATGAATGTAACATTTTGTAACCATATCTCCATGACATAACTTTAAAGACATGAAACCAACATTTATATGGCAGGCACGTAATAGTTAATGGATCAGAAGTCACATGGCATTAGAACTTATATCTTACATACTTGCCACATGGCACTGCCATCTGATTATAACTTTTTGTAGCCATATCTGCATGACATCACTTTACAGACATGAATAATAATTTGAAAAATGACAGAAATTATAATAAATAATCTCATATTTACTGACAGTTCATAGTGAGATGGAAATGGAAACGAATCACCTGTTCAATGTACATCCAATCCAACATTCAATGAATACTTTCATCTCATTGGTCAAGATACTAAGATTTCTTTAGATTCATTTTTGCCTTCATTTAAACAAATTTTATTTTGAAGCAAATTATTTACAAACCACAAATAACAACTGACACCTGAGAAAATATACCATTTTACAAAATTTTAAAATAATAATTTGTATTGAAATAAAATAAGCTCAAATGGTCTGTTCACACTAGGAAAGATTTACGTAAAAAGTTTCATGCAAGTAAAACAAAGTGCTAGGAGCATTATAAAAGAAACTGTTAATACCGGTTATATTTTATAGAAACTAATTATTTCTATAAAATATATTAAAGGTAGTGATCTTTAATATAATAAATAGAAAAAAGAAACATATTAAGAAAAACTTTCCTCGTGTGAACTTGACTTAAGAAATCTATCTTATCGATCAAGAGATAACCTCACTTTGTCACTTTCATTTTGACAGAAGCTGGAGCTTGGCATGTCTGCGTATTTCGTACTTAAAGCATTCGATTTTAGTTTATTTGTTTAACTGGATGCACTAAATTACCCATTAATATTATGCAAGCTGAGAAATGTAGATTTCTTTAAATGGATTGTAGTAGGTACTTATGTTAATATTTGTGTATTCAGATTCGTTATAAAATGATATATTACTCCGCCTAATTGTTCATTATTATTTTTTATAGGTATGAATCACATTTTAAGAGATAACTAGTTTATTGAAAATATAATCAACTTTAATTCAGTAGCTGTGAATATGAAACTAGATTATTATATACACATCCAAAATATGTATGAGTTTGACACCAACAAACAACTAAGTAATTCGATTCTATGAAATATCAAAATACCTTCACATCCATAGCCATTAGCCACTACAACAAAAAAGAATGTATTTAAATAGAAGTTTTTGTTCGCATAAGCATTTGTCTGTTTAAAATGTATACTTCTTGTGCTATGGATTTTGTTCCGCCACTCTGGGCTCGTTAAAATCATTATTCACTATATTATTAAAAGAATTAGTTTTAAATTATTAAGTATTATTTACACTACTATACTGTTCACTTTAAATTGATATTTCATATAAACTATACGATATGTCAGATTAGCCGAGCGGTTTGCGGCGTATAGGAACATCGTCCCGAATGTCCAGGTCCATGGTTCAAATCCAGCACGATCCAGCAAATATCAAATTAACATTTGTATCTCTCTCCGGTTCTATGGATTCTCGATGGATTCAACTTTTAGTTATAAAATGTTGCTTAAACATGTGGTTTTTTAATATAAATAAAATAATTATTGCTACATTTTATATAGTACGTAATACAGAAATGTATCTGCCATTTCTATATGCCATATGGCGGTAACCTGCCGTGGCCATATAGCAGTACCGTTGTCTTTCAAACGTAACTCCCATGTGGCATACATGGTGAGAATGGCTGACATAGGAAAGCGCATGCAAGCTCCATATATGTTGCATGCCATATGGCAGTAGACATGAATGGTGTACGTGTTTTATGTATGCCATATCATAGTTATCTAACTGTGTTTGCTGGGATACTTCCTTACTCCGTACAAGGAAGTAAAACACCATAATAAAATTTTTCTGTTCCAATTGGGGTTATTTTAAGGTACCCTATCATTGTTTCGTAAGATTATTCCATTTTAAAATATGGCAAAGTAAACCAAAACAAAGTAGCACACGCCTCTTGCCTTTATAAATGCTGCAGAAGCTATCGCTATCCTTCCATTCTTCTTGCAGAATCCCACGGGGTAGAAAAGCAGCAAAGTGCTTGTTTAGAGCGGTGTAGAAACTCTTGACTTCTTTGCTCTGGTCCATTCTCCATTGATAAAACGAGACTGCAAGCGTTCGCTGCTAACACTAGTCGAGTCGGTGCACTGCTTTGAAGTTGGCTTTTATGTTGCTACTTCGTTCGTTACTTCGTTACTTCTTACGACTTGACATGACGCTTTCAAAGTCAAAACCCAGCGCTTACCAACAGATGGGGCAGGCATTAAAAGGAAGAGAAATAAGAAGAGTTAGAGCGAGGATATTTTACGAGCTATTGTGCAGAGGATGAAAAATTGATATTGGGAACGTTTACGGGGCAAAGTGATTTTCAACAATTCGGTAATTGTTTTCATATTTTCCTGAAGTAATTTAACACAAAAAGAACAAGAATCATTTGTTTCGTAGTTAGTTTGTACTACACAAATAAATGCTTTAATGATAAGTACTTTTAATAAATATTATTTATTGGCGTAGTTCTGATGAATATTATGTAATCCAAAATTCAGTAGGTACCTATACCTATAATACCAGGTATATCTACTGGCCAAAATAATTCAGTCTCATAAAATTTGTTATATAAGATCAAAATCTAATAACAATTGAACAATGACAATGACAAACAGTTAAAAATTACACCAATTATTTTGTGTTATTAATTTGTCAAACTAAACGTCACAAATGTTTTGCAAAATGAGTCGTTTCGGTAATGTTTCTGTTTAACAGAAAAAATATTTACTTATAATATCATATACCTATGCATTATAATTCTTTGTTTACACTCAAAATGCCAAATTAACCAATTTTTAATTTAATGTCAAACTGAGATGACAGAAAAGTTTCCACTTATTAATTACAGTTAACTTCCTCAAGCTACTAGTCAAAAATTTCCTCTAAATTTGTATACTTTGTATATAACCACGGTTACTAGTAGTGAAATCAATTTCTTCCATTGACTGTTATTTGTGTCATGCGATTTTCTTCCTAAATACCATTCGAGATAATAATTTTTTTAGAGAATTGTTGCCTATTCAACGGCAACTTCACTTCATAAAACATAACAGAAAATTTCCCTCAGCTACGTTCTACGTTTCCTGAAATTTTCAGATGATGTTCTGTGTCGTGAAATTGCCAGAAATAAGTAGCCGTGATAATTTGCCCACAGAATAAATTCAGTAAAAACATTATTTATTCAACATAATACTGAACAAATTTCGCAAATCCTTCCAGAATCCTCCAAAACCCTCAAGCAAACAAAAATTAATCACTTCAAATTACACCCCTATCACATCCTATCATACCCCAATCAATCATCTCAATATGAGCTACCTTTTCATCCTTTCATTCCTAAGCCCTCCTATCAATTCCTCAATATTTCAACAACCATTGAGTGGACACAGACCAACACAAACCCAAAGAGCACACATCAACAACTTCAACTTTTCTTTCTCTTCCTCAAAGAAACACTCTCCGCCCCTCCTCTTTCTCTCCCGTGACGTCACTGTTGATCATACATCACTACGTCACTCACCAGAGTGATGTCAATAGATCAATGAGAGGGATGGAGGGGGGAACACGTCACAGGAGAGAGAGGTGGTCTGTGTGAGGGAGGGAACAGGGCGAAAGTCGTCTGGTGAAAGTGTGAGAGTGATTGAAGTGATTTATGAGGTTCTGATGTGGGTGATTGAGGGCTGAGTGGTTGAGTAAATAATGAGTGAGGTTAGGGGTAAGTGAATTTGGAAGGTGTTTCAGTTAAAAGGAAGTGTTATCAATTAACAGTTACCACATTAAATAAAAGTGAAATATATTATGACATTATGAGAATAAACTATTTCAGAAGTCCAACAAAAAATAGAAAATTGGAAACCAATAACAAAACAAAGAAGAGAGCGAATCATATTAACAAGACATAAAATCTGACACACAAGACTAACTAACAGTTACTTATATTTAGAAGAACCGAGCCCAAAATATGCAACGTGTGCACACAGAACTTACAGTAAAACACGTTATCAAAGTATGCCAGAAATATAGAACCCACATAATCCACCATCAAATGCCAGGAACCTGAAAAGACATTGAATGGCGCCAACCCCATAAGAACAATAAAAATACTTAGAAGACGTTAATTTGTTAAATGAACTGTAAATAAATAAGACCTCAACCACTAGAGATAATGTAACACATGTATATAAAAAGGGAAGCTCGTAAGTTCAAATTTAAAAAACTCCTTCTGGTTGAACCGTACCGAAACAAGAACGAAAAACGGAATAAACCACAGGTATTTTAGTTAACACGGAATCAAACCTGAATCAATTAAAAATGGGTTATTGAGTAAAAAACCCAGTTCGAAACGATTGAAGGCATCCCGAAACTCGTACTTTACCGCATCCTAGCAACGCAGTGTCATTTTTAAATTGAAAATACCGTAAAAGTATAGTCAAAAAATCTGTTGTGGCCAGCACATGACCTCCCGCCTTGACACTGTAATATGTGAATTTGGATTTCTGTTATAGCTTTTCAAGCAAAGTACCAATTCCTATTGGCATTGAAATCAAATTAGCTCTTTGTAGATAAATTTTTTATTTTTATTACCTTATATCCAGTGATAATAATAATAATGAATCGATGATACTTCTTGACTGAATACGTTTAATGGAAGGATAAAAAGATAAAAACGTAATGGAATTCAGTCAGTTTTTAATTTATTATATTTCGGCTCCTATAGGTTCTAAGTTTCAAACCCAGTTAATAATATATTTATATTTAAAAATGGTGCCACAAAAATTTCAGAAACTGTGTATACGTCTGTTCATCTATCACATTGACATTTCATTTTTGTTTTAAAATTTTGTTCCTTTATTATGATTTACAAATCGTGGTAGGTAAAATTACAAATTTTTGAAAATTAATTTTCCTTTATTGGTAAGAGATATAGAAACGATGTTAAATAAATATTGTAAAAGATAATTTGTTCTTTCAAATGTCGAATGACAAATTGTAACTATCGCAGTATTTTCTATATTTTTTGCAAAAAATATTAAAATTCTTCAAGAAAATACCATTTGCGGTTGGCAGATTTTTACCAAAATCTTATCAGCTCTTCATTAACATATATAAATGTATATTGCAAAATATTATAATTTTATGTACAGTAGAATTTGAGATAATGAATCAGAACGAAAGACTATAGTAGGCGCACATACAGACACACACACACACACACACAGACATCATCGTGAAAATAGTCAAAATAGGTTCTAAAGGTGCTAAAACGTGCTTATTGACAAAAATCTCGACATCGAATTTTTTCACGATCCCTATACCTCTCTAGGCGAGAGGTAAAAATCGATTATCAATATTCGATATTTTATTATCGATCATCGGTTAATCGAAAAAATCAATTATTTCTCATAATCGATTACAAAAAGTCTAAATCGCACAGCCCTAGTTACATAATTTAAAATTTTAAGTACTAAAATAATCGTAAATAATATTGAAGTACTTTTTAAATACTTAAGTTTTTCGATAGTACTGAAATAATATAAAACTACTTAAATTTTTTCAATAGGTCAAGTAATTATACTGTTCAACAAGCGACCACAGCGACAGAATACGACATTTTTACTGTGAATTAATCTTCCTCGATAAAAAAGGTAATCATCGAAGGTAAAGGTTATAAACCATGCAATTTATTATATTAATTTAAAAAAATACTGGTACTTGAAAAATACTTATTTTTAAGTTACTTTTGACAAGAAAAACATACTTTACTTAAATACTATGAAGCTGTACTTGAAAATGTACTTGGTAACAAGTACTATGACCAAAGATAGTACTGGTACTTATAGGTACTTAAGTATTTTGATTTCGATACTTGCCCAGCTCTGTCTGCAAACAAGTAAATTGTTATTGTTCATTTTCAAGTAACAAAGTAAAGTCCAAAAAACCCTACTATTAATACCGATCGATCAAAATCAATTTTAATTTTAAATCGTGAAATAGTAAATTATTCTGATAGTAGGTAAGGTATACCTATACTTCTATGAAGTTTTTAATTTATTAAATTAAAGTTTGTTATTATATATTTCATTATTTAAAGATTATGTTCTTTATACCTAGTCCTCATTTCTGATAAAAATAACAACAATAGATTCTTAACTAAGTCATGTTACATCCTATATCACAGTTACATTTAATTGAACGCAAACTAACATATTCCAAGTTCTCGTTGCGCTTAATTAACTAGTGTAACTCGTAGACGGACATTTATACATGTCACAAGTTCACAGATAAACCCGTAGATAAATCTTCATTAGACGCAGTCTGTATATTAAAACTTTCATCCGCGTAAATCCTTAAAAGCATACCAAAATTAATTTATCTCCCACTTAAGATAATACTGACAAAATTTCTCAGGGACCACCGGGTCGCTACCATTGACGATGGCTACGTCTTAATGTCGAAAAATTTGTTACTTGTCGTTAAGTAGCCGCATTGGCGCAAATCTGACAGCCGGGGAGATTATCTCGAAAAAATCGCTGCACGTCTTAAGTTGTCTGACGATAGCCATTTATTACGTCGGAATTGAGGTTAGGTTGAGGATTGTTTCTGAAGACAGTAGCAGGATACAGATGTGAAGTGCTTAGGTTTAGAAAATTGTATAGAATTCCGTAACAAGATTAAAAATTTATCTTATTTATGGCATTTTAATTTACCCTTTACTTTATTTTAATGTTAGGTAATCATTGTAAATATTTTGAACTGTGTATTCTACATACCCTTCAACCTCTGGACCTCAGCTTAATAATAAGGATTGATTGAATCTTGTAGTAACTTATCAATGAAGGAGGCTCACCTGAAAAAATAAAATAAAATAAGTTTCCATTTTGTTTGTAGATATGAATAAGTAACAAATATCAAATCTTAAAAATCTAACTTGGCGCAAATAAATAAAAATATCGAAACAAACATAAACGGATAAAATTTGCAAGAAAAATTATGAATCGATAGTTCAGTGATTTTTTTTATCAATGTTCTATTATGTTGTTTTTTTACCAATGTTTTAGATATTTGCATACATCGTTCGGTTTTATTAAAGCACTCATCTTAGCGTTGTACTTTAAGGCCCGAATGTAGCTGTCTGCGAGAAAAGAATAGATTTATACAGATTTCGTGGTGACCGGACAAAACAGAACAATAAAAAAACAGAACATGAAAAAACAGAACATGAAAAAACAGAACATGAAAAAAGAGAACATGAAAAAACAGAACAGTGAAAAAACAGATCAATGAAAAAAGAGAACAATGAAAAAACAGAACACTGAAGAAACAGAACAATGAAAAAAGAGAACAGTGAAAAAACAGAACACTGAAAAAACAGAACATTGATAAAACAGAACATGAAAACACAGAATATGAAAAAACATAACAATGACAAAACAGAACTCAAGAAGGGTTTTGTTAGCATAGATTAGTTTATGTCAAAAAAACGTTGTTCTGTTGGACTCAAGAAGGGTTTTGTTAGCATAGATTAGTTTATGTCAAAAAACGTTGTTCTGTTGGACTCAAGAAGGGTTTTATTAGAATAGATTAGTTTACGTCAAAAAAACGTTGTTCTGTTGGACTCAAGAAGGGTTTTGTTAGCATAGATTAGTTTATGTCAAAAAAACGGAGTTCTGTTGGACTCAAGAAGGGTTTTGTTAGCATAGATTAGTTTATGTCAAAAAAACGGAGTTCTGTTGGACTCAAGAAGGGTTTTGTTAGCATAGATTAGTTTATGTCAAAAAAACGTTGTTCTGTTGGACTCAAGAAGGGTTTTGTTAGCATAGATTAGTTTATGTCAAAAAACGTTGTTCTGTTGGACTCAAGAAGGGTTTTGTTAGCATAGATTAGTTTATGTCAAAAACGGAGTTCTGTTGGACTCAAGAAGGGTTTTGTTAGCATAGATTAGTTTATGCCAAAAAAACGTTGTTCTGTTGGACTCAAGAAGGGTTTTGTTAGCATAGATTAGTTTATGTCAAAAAACGGAGTTCTGTTGGACTCAAAAAGGGTTTTGTTAGCATAGATTAGTTTATGTCAAAAAAACGGAGTTCTGTTGGACTCAAGAAGGGTTTTGTTAGCATAGATTAGTTTATGTCAAAAAACGTTGTTCTGTTGGACTCAAGAAGGGTTTTGTTAGCATAGATTAGTTTATGTCAAAAAACGGCGTTCTGTTGGACTCAAGAAGGGTTTTGTTAGCAGAGATTAGTTTATGTCAAAAAAACGGAGTTCTGTTTGACTCAAGAAGGGTTTTGTTAGTATAGATTAGTTTATGTGTTCTGTTTTTTCATGTTCTGTTTTATCAATGTTTTGTTTTTTCAGTGTTCTGTTTTTTCACTGTTCTGTTTTTTCATTGTTCTGTTTCTTCAGTGTTCTGTTTTTTCATTGTTCTCTTTTGTCATTGTTCTGTTTTTTCATGTTCTGTTTTTTCATGTTCTGTTTTTTCGTGTTCTGTTTTTTCATTGTTCTGTTCTTTCATGGAATCAAATTAAATCGATCCGACCAAAATTAGTCTCAATTTCATTTCATGTTTTTGCTGCGCGCAACTTCACTACATTAGGCTCTTAATATAGGACCGCGCGTTGTAATATAAAATTTACCGCACTTATAATGTAAATAACTTACTATACAACGTCTAATAAATGACTGGTGTTAATAAATAATTTTATCTACAACAATAGAATAATGTATTCATTATATACGTGAAAGTAGTAATAATAAACCCTTACATAAGGACACATTATGAAATAATGAATTCATTATTTCACACTGTTAAATAATGAGTACTTTATTCTCTCGAACTGTCAAACTGCCATCTCATCTGTTTTAATATTAGTGTTACATCAAGTTATCATTTTATGACGTTGTAAGCAGAAACAGTAAAAATAATAAAAATTTGTAAAACGCTGTACCTATATGACTAGCCCATAATAGTTCTACATTACTCGGATAAATTGTCATCACACCGAAGTTAGATTTGAGGTTAGATTAATATCAATACAAATTTGTAGTAAGAAAATGTTGGTTTATTTAAAAAGTTGTAGATAAAACGTCGTATTTGACTCGAAAATAATGGCTATAATTAACTCGGATGATTTATACACTCGCCTTCGGCTCGTGAACAAACTTTCATCCTCATTAATTATAGCCTACATTATTTACTCGTTAAATAATATACTATTAATTTATGCTATTTCTTAATTTTTCAAAAATACTTTTCATTCTACGCTCAGCATGTCATATGAAATTAAATTTATTTTCCCTATATACCCTGAAAAAACATATACCTTATAAACTCCTACAAGCCTGCACACTGCCACTTTCTACCTATTTTAATTTTAGTTTCTCTGTCAACTAATCTATGTATAATCTATTCCATTTCTATTCATCTCAAAAATTACTCTAAATTCCACCGCACCCTCATCGTAGGCCGCAATTCAAATTTCCACCAAAATTTTTATCTTCCGCTTGAATACAATAGAATAAATTGGCTGTCGATATAATTGAATTTTGAAATGTCATTACTGCGCTTGCGTATGTCTCTGCTTGTTTCGTATGCACCTCGTTGGTTCGTTAAAACGATACGTGACCGGGTTGTCAATGCTAGATTGTCAATCCCTATGCCATACTACACTTGTTATGAGGTAATACTGCGATGCAAATTATGTTCATTGTTGGTTTATCGGATTATACGAAACTTTTTTGGAAATTGGATGGGGGTTTTTGTTAGTAAAGTACGGCGAAGTAGTAGGTTGGTGACAAATAACTATTGCATAACGAGTATCGAAAGTGAGGAATATCGTGCAAGTGTGAAGTCGGCTGACTTGCGATGTAAGAAAGTGATGCCAGGGATGCCAACAGTTTCTTATTTTTCTAAATAAGTTGGCAATGATCAGCCAGTTCATGTTGAAAATTTAATTTTTTTATTTTAAAACATGATCTCTGAAACACAATATTTGTTACTAATCATATTGATTAAAATTATGACATTACATCAACAGAAAAATACACTTTAAAGTTATTTGTAACTCGAGCTGTCGGGGTCCCTCTAAATATATTCAAACTTTCATAGTTATTTTCACATAATAAACTAATGATCATTTATATCGATTTATATAAAACACGGGCGATACTTAGTTATTAAATATAACCGAATATAACTTATGTTAAAGGTCATGTGATTTTGTCTGCATGAATTACTATTATACTTTAAAAATTCACTTCCAATAAGGAAACATTAGTTACATTTCGGTAATACACACTGCATTATGATAGATGATTTATGCATGCGTATTGAATAATTAATATAGAGCAATACGATATTACTTTCTAGCTAGGTATGAACCCTATTATTTAGACGATCACAAAAAAAATCCAGACACAATTTCATATGACAGTCCCTACTGTCATTTAAAAAAATCTTCTTATAAATAAGATACAACTATATCGCGCTAATACGATATTTATCTATAGCATGCTAGATAACGATATTTTTTGCCTTTAGGGGTACGTTCCGATTCAGTATCCGCAGACATTGTCCAGACAAGATATTTTGCCTAAAACCGTTCAGAATCAAGTGAGGATTTGTCAAGGTAACTTTAATGGCTTATTAAGATTCGTATTAAAATCTATAAAATGTTAAATTCTTACTCTAGGAGTCTAGGGACCCTAAAACGTGCTTATCCACCAAAAACTCACACTGGAAAATCCAAGTTAATATTTATTGCACATTTTCAACCAACACAACAAAAATTTGTAATAAAATTATAATTTTTTCAGGTTACAATGTAAATCTTGTGTCAAAAATATAGTGAAAAAGGGAGCTTGCTATATTACAAACTGAGCTCATGTTAGTACACCTACACTGTTCATATTTTATATAATATAGATAGTTAAAAGATGACACTAGAGTGCTAAGAAATTATATTTTTGAAATACTTAATGGTATTTTAGTAATAAATTAGTAAAAATAGGCAATTTGGCCGATGTTTTACTATTTTTTTCCTCAGATGTGCAATTTTTTTGACAAAAAATATTTTCTTAGCACTCTCACGAACAATGCAAGGAATCGACTATTTAAAACAAAATTAATAAATATGCAATAATAAGGCCGTAGTTTGTAATATTAAAATGCATAATTTAATTCTTATTTTCTCTAATTGTTGTCGCAACAATGTATTGTATGAAATTTTCGATCAAACAATGCTTCGTAATTACTTATGGTAAATTTCAGATTTTTATTTTGAGCAATATAGCCAGAATCGTGAATTTTGATTCTATTGCAACAATATTGCTTTCAACAAGTGTAGAGCCTTAAATAAATTTGAAAGCATATTTTAAGAACTTCTCAACTTTTGAGCTCTTTAAAATCCAGATGTCCTGGCTTCTTACCATAACAAATTCATTTTGTTCTTTATCGCTCTACACTTTCATCTTCCATTCCAACAAGATTGAAATTTGAAACATTTAAATATTGAATTATTCAAATCTCCTCGTCGGATCGTACCGACAGAAGGATTCCAATAATAGCTCATCCTCATCTTACATTTCTAAATCTGACAGATAACAAAATTGAACATCAAAGCAAATCCATCTGCTCCTGAATCACTAATCACAACTTGGCAACGCTGTACGCCACGCTAACGTGTCGTGTGACGTATTTAGTTGACCCTGTGGTAAGTTAAAATTAGTGCATCTTATTGCACCGTGGAATTGCAGTTAGATAGGTATGAGCGTGTTCACTTATGCTTCAAAATGCTCTCTAGATTTGTTGCCAACTTTGTCATTTTGGATATACTATAATATTTATTTCCTTTGACACTGCAACCCTTGCTTGCTTGGTAAGTTTGTAATAAATTACGAACGTCAGTTTGTCTCGAGTTGCACACGACATTTTTTCTCAATACCTGCACCGAAAAGCAATTGTAAGTTGAAGAAAAGATTAAACCGGATGATGATATGATAACAGTGGAAAAATGTATAATAATTTCATATAATAAATAAAAACAATCTAAATAATCAATTTTTTGAATGCCGCATAAAGTGCCGGAAAAGTTCTTTTCCTCTTGATATTTTCCTCCCTTAGGAGGAAAAGTACTGACGGGTCAGAAATACCTCAGATGGCGTTTTCGGTGCAGGTTTGGAAAAAATATAGTATGCACCTCTACAAGGTGAACATGACTCCCTTTGGTAAATTTCAAACACTCGAACCTGCAACTTTAGCTGCGGGAATAACCGCTTGCTTTCCTCTCTTGGTGCATAATATACTATTATTGGTCACAAAGCTAAATAAATCATTATAAAAAACTCACTAGAAGTGAGTAATGGAAACAATTGTAAAATAAATGTATTAATAATCATGGAGAAAATAATACCTATAACAGTTAATAGGTACCTATAATTTTAAAAATGTAAATACATTTAAGGTACCTAGGTATAGACTGAAACAAATTTTCATAACTCATAATAATAAATTATTTATTAATTTGGAAAATAGTTCTGTAATATTTATTAAATAAAGTAGTTTATAAAAAATTATTATGGTAAAATGATAACATACCTACTAGCTTGTTTTGCAATTAAGGCACTCTCATTATGAAAATCTATTTTAACTAGTACACAAAATGATAATAAAATCACTTACAATATGTCTTGCATGTCATGTAATTTTTTTTTTTTACTAAAACAAAAATGATTTTCATTAAGTATCCGCATTACAAGAAAATGAACACATTTATTAACTACTTATTTCACGTCTAAACTTCACCCAACATAAGCTGCAATACACATTATACCATTTCATTTTAATAATGTTTTTCAAGTTTAAAAAAATTTATCTATAATAAATTCATCACCATCACTGTCACTGTCTATTGCTCAATAATAACTAAATAGTAACGAAAATAAAATAAAATATAAAACTGCAAAAAACTGTGAAAATATTATTAATAGTTACTCAATTATCATTATCACCAAACCTTGAAATCATCAACAATAAAATTTGTAGTAACAATAAATAAATAATTATAAATCAGAAATAAAAACACAACTTGGATACAAATATAAGCCGAGAAATTTCCAAAATGTGTCACAGTTTTCATTTTTCAAATGAAAGCAAAATGAACAAATTTTTGAGTCTCGTTGTTGTGGTTGTCGTCATTTTGGTGGGAGCTTTAGCAGTATGTAATTTTTTTTCTACCATCGGTGCTGTTTACATTTGTTTATTATGTTGTTTTTCTGCAATCAAAATTTTTGCTTTCGTAGATATGCAGATATAGATAAATAATTACAGAATTCCTGTTGATTATATATAAAAATCCATTAATAATGCAATAGTTATTTGTGTATCAAGTACGGATAGAGCATTTTTTGTTTCAATTAATAATAGAAAAAATATTGTGTATACTTCTGGCTGAAAGTATTTTTGCAGACTTCGCCCAGTTGAAGCACGAGCAAGGCTACTTTCAGCCCTTGCATGCAATAGTTATTTGTATAACAAGTTTGGAAAATATAGTTTTGTTGAACGCGATCGAAAATTGCAGCCCGAGCGAAGGGAGGGTTGCAATCGTTTAAGGGTCTCGTGTCCGTAACAAAATATTGCGTGTTTAGAGGTGTAGCAGTTCCTGCTTTACTCATTGCATATTAAAAATTTGAAAGACAAACAGGTACTAGATTTTTGTGAAAGGATTATGCCCAGTTAGAATTTTGAAAAAATCTTTGAAATCCATACACAAAATTAATGAAAAAGTGTGTTTTAAGCAATTTTTTACATGCTTTTTCTTATTATTAAGAATTTATTAGAAAATGTAACTCGGCATTATCCTAGTTGCATTCTTCGTCTGTAAATAAATTTATGAAATTTAGCTTTATCTATAAAACTTCGTGAGCATTGTAGAAATTGCTAGACTGCTATTACTTATTTTTAGCGAGCGTTTCTATGCATTAACATAGGACAAACGCGGTGTTGAGCTACGTGGAGACGATACCCTTAAGTAAAATACTTTCAATACGTGTTACACTATTTTTCTACTCCTGCAAAACAAGGAAGTTAAAAAAATACAAAAATTTACATTAATTTGTTGACATTAACTGTCTAATTTTTAAAAACCTTATTATAATTTTGTGATCCAATTCGTAGCATAATTTGACTGGAGTGGAAATAGAAATAAATCTGCCTTTTGTAGTGTTGTATTCATTATATTGATATATAAAAATCATACAATCACGAGATAAAATTGCAATACTTATATTGTTGGAAATGGCTCAAAAATGTTATAAAAGAATAATCGTTGCTTCTTATACCTAACGAAAATGTACAGTGCTTTGCCCCTTGAAGTAAATTTATGGAAACATAACTAAAGCAAAACTTTGACTGAATTGAAAATAATAGTTGTACACATGAACTTGTTTTCATTGATCACAGTCCAGTATATTTCTTTCTTTTTTAAATATTTTTAGGAAACAGATGAAGAAATGACAGCATTGGAACACAAAGTAGAAAGCATAATTGAAAAATGCAACAACACTATTGGTGCACTTCAAGTTGGTACGTTATTTTCGTAAACTTGTTATACCTATACACGACAAAAAATTACTTACGAAAGAAAACGTATTATTCTTATTTCAATTGAATACATAACATGATTTTAGTACCAGATACATAGTGTTTAAAAAAAAAAAATAAACATACTTACATAAATTAACTATTTACACTTTAAAATGCAAACACTACATACTTTATGCAGACATTACTTTGTACAAACACAACTTCATACAAATCTCTAAAATCCAATAGCCAGAAACAGAAAATACGGATATCAGAACTGCAGTTTGCGTTACTTGTGATAGATGGCAGAAAAATGTTTTATACTATCGTGTTAAAATGTTCTCAGCGGTACTGTACCAAAGGTGAATGAAAACAAACTCACTGTAGCTTTTTAAACTATACTGACCCTAACATATTGAACAGCTTGTGAAACTGCCACGAGGAGGGCGACTGAAAGGGGTGCACTGTACCCCATGAGGAACTGTACTGTCACAAGGGGGGCGGCAAGTGACAAATAAACAAGTAACATTGTTTTAGTACCACTGGCAGTCAAGCAGGTCAACTGAGTCTTCAGTTTTGGTTGTGTCTGTACAAAGTAACGTTTGCATAGAATATGTTTGCATTTTAGAGGGTTGTGTGCGTATTCCAACTAGGTGCAGTTAAAAATTAATTTTAATTTTTAATTTCAGATGAAATTACGAGCATTTATGAAGGAAGTCTTAAGGGCAAATCTGCTTGCTTCTTATCTTGTATAGGAAAGGGATTCGATTTGGTAACAATATATGAAACAAATTTTCACATTATTTATCTTAATACCGCATTTATTATTATTTTAGTTCAAAGCTAATAATATCGTTGATAAAGAGAAGCTTAAAAACCTACTGAAACCTGTTGAAGCTTATGTAAATGAACAATATTTAGGCGTACTTATTATGAGCAAAATATATGAGATCACTGACGGTTGTCTGGCTAACCGTAAGTAAATTATTTGAAGTATTTCCATCCTACTTATCTGTAGAATATTAGACGAAAGATCAACCCATTTTTCGAAATGATTTAATACATTTTCTTAATACCCAATACATTCTTAAATATATCCATACTAGCCGAGGTACCCGACGTTGCCCGGAAAAAATTAAATTTCTTTTAATCCCCTCCCCACCTCTGATCGAATTCAAACATACTTTTAAAATATATGATTATGTTTGAAAAAGACCTCTGTATGCAAAATTTCATGAGGATCAGATTTTTTACTTCACCTCTAAATAGTCCAAGTGAATTCAAACATACTTTATAATCTCACTATGGCCAAAAAAAACCTACATACATAATTTCATGACGATTGGACAATAGACAAACGATCTAGATTTAAACCTCCATCACTTATTGTCCGATTATTAAGGTGACAGTATACCTTCACACAGACAGGAGTTCGTAGTTTACTAATAACTTGATTTAGGTACGGATTAGAGAAAAAAAAATTAATTACTTTTTTGAAAAATTAGCGACAGTTCGATGTTAAGATAGTACAGCTGATAATGTGCTATTTTTTCAATCGACAAAAGAGTTATTGGTAAATTACGATTTAAATGGTTTTCTAGACTTTTCATTATTTAAATCAAGTGCGGAAAATTGAAAAAGACAATACATAATAGCAAGCAAGTACCAAAATTTGGTTCATAAAACAATCGAAATGGACGAATAATTAATTTAATACGTAACTACATGCTAAGTATATTGCCTTTTGTCAAAAGAGAGCTGCAAAATATTTTCTAAGGAGGTCTAAATTCTAGAGTTTTAATCCCTACCCCTAATGGTCCACTTGAATCGAATGTAGAGTGGTACTATTTACATCGCATGTTTTATAAATCCATTTCTTTGAAAAGTATTATATTTTTTATTTTCAGAACAAGGAGGATCTGACGCGTGTGTCGTTACCAAAAATATAGTTAAATGCGCTATTTCAGAGGCTACAAAGGTAAATATAAATTTAGGAACAACTCAAAATTTAGTTCAATATCAATTATTAATTTTCATTATATTTATAGTTTGGATTAATTTCGGTGCCAATCTAAAATTATATTATTAGTAAGTATACTGTAAAAAATAAAAATATTTAAAAAATAAAGGAATATGAGTAATAATAAACTATACATCCGTCTGTACCATTTTAAACCTATACCCTGATCCAAATAAGAGTATAGTAGATGGCGCAGCGGAGCCAGCCCGTTTTACACACATTAAATAGAAATTTAAACAAAGCGCATTATTTTTGAAATATTGTTATGTTCCGCGCGTCACGCGCTACTGACGCTAATCAACGACTCACTTTTTCAACAATACCAGCTGTTACTACTACGGCGTTCGACAGCTAAATGATGCGCGCATATCACAAATTTTACGCTGATGTAAACTGGGTTTCCGGGCTAGACCAATCAGAACGCTCAAATTGTAAGCCCTATCTTGCCCCATACTATATTCTTATTTGGGACAGACTATAAATCCTCTTTCATCATTTTATGATTTAACAGAATAGACCATATTAATTATTATAGCGCCTCTACCGACTGATTTGTGAAATAACAAAAAGCGTGCCAGGATGCCAACTGTTTCTTATTTTTGTAAATATGTTGGCAATGATCAGCCCATTCAGTGTTGAAAATTGTAATTTTTAAATTCTAAAACATAATTTGAAACACAATATTTGTAACTACTATCGGAGTAATAAGTACAGTCACTCGGATGTAAAGTTGAATAACTTGTTTAAAAATAATCCAAAAAATTTAAATAAAACTTTATCATTAAGTATCCACATTTCTACGTTATTGTATAGAATTTCACATGTTTAAATGTATATGTGTAGAAATAACAAAAATTTATAGCAAAAATGAGCTATGATTTTGACACATTTTTAGAAACTGTTAACTTTAATGACGTCTACTGTCAATATGCATCATGCAAAAAAATTCAAATTTTGGTATAGTATAATAAGCTTAGTTAAGTTATTTGCTACTGTAATTTTTTTTAAATATTTATATTTTCGTTATAATAATAAAATAAGTGAACATGTAATATGTTTGTTAGTGGTAATCTTGTAAGTAATACCTAATTTTTAAATAAAAATTATGAACAAATCTTTTTTATAATTATATAAGGCATCGCTAACCTGAATTTGAATCTTATATCTATTAATGAACGGTTTTTTCAGTTTATACTTTTAGGATCTTCATACTAGCCACATTTTACGGCTTAGTTGGTTTATTTTCTTATATGTGTTTTCGTATATCTGCTTTTATAAATTTATTGTATTATTTTATTGTTGTTGGTGTTTTAAATTTTTGACTATATTAGTCCTGAGGAAGGCCTCAGCAAGGCCGAAACGTTGAAATAATAAAATAAATAAAAGAATTTTGACTGAAAATCCAGCGATCCTGCTTTTTATTCATCTTCCTTACCAGTCACGAGTACATACAACTTATCATCATCTTAGTAGGTACCTATAGTATATTGTGCAACTTGGAACGAAAGGGGCGTTGGCAACACGAGCGCAGGGAGGGCTGCCACCGAACGAGTCGGAAGAACACTTCTGTACACACGATATTTTTTTTCATACCTGCACTGAAAAGCTTTTAGAAGTTGAAGAAAGGAATAAACCGGATGAAGATAACATTGGAAAATGTATAATTCCATAGAATAAACAAAATTGATCTAAATAATAAATTTTTGGAATCCCGTATAAAGCAGGAGAAACAGTACTTTTCCTTCCTAGGGAGGAAAAGTACTGACCGGTCAGAAATATCTAAATTACCTAATAATAGGGACGAAAGGTGGCGTGCATGTAAATATAATAAAAAAAATTAACTAAATCTAAAGTAGGTAAGGTAAGACTGAAACAAATTTTCAGAACTCAAAATAATATATTATTTATTAATTTGGAAAATAGTTGTGTAATATTTATTATATAAAGTAGATTATAAAAAATTTTAATGGTAAAATGATCTATCATACCTACTTGTTTGTTTTGCAATTAAAGCACTTGCAGGATGAAAATCAATCTATTTTGTCTGGTACACAAAATGATAATAAAATCACTTACAATATGTCTTCCATGTCATGTAAAATTTTTGAAATCGAATTTTTAAATATCTAGGTATGACTAAAACAAATGATTTTCATTATCCGAATTACAAGAAAATGAACACTTTTCCTACCTACTTATTTCACGTCTACATACTCGTAATAGTGGAACTAATTTTAGGTACTCGCAGTTTAAATAAACAAACCCAAGTCCACCCAACATAAGCCGCAATACACATTATACCATATCATTTTAATAATGTTTTTCAAGTTAAAAAAAATTATCTATAGTAAATTCATCATCATTACTGTCACTGTCTATTGCTCAATAATAACAAAATAGTAACTAAATTAAAATAAAATATAAAACTGCAAAAAACTGTGAAAATATTATTAATAGTTACTCAATTATCATTATCACCAAACCTTGAAATCATCAACAATAAAATTTCTAGTGACAATAAATAAATAATTATAAATCAGAGATAAAAAAAAAACACAACTTGGATTTAAATATAAGCCGAGAAATTTCCAAAATGTGTCACTTTTAATTTTCCAAACGAAAGCAAAATGAACAAATTTGTGAGTCTCGTTATTGTGGTTGTCGCCATTTGGATGGGAGGAGCTTTAGCAGTATGTAATTTTATTTTCTACCATTGGTGCTATTTACATTTATGTTTATTATGTTGTTTTTCTGCAATCAAAATTTTAGATTTCGTAGATAAGTATGCAGATATAGATTTACAGAATTCCTGTTGATTATATTATGTATAAAAATCAATTAATAATCCAAATAGTTATTTGTGTATGAAGTACGGATAGAGCATTGTTTGTTACGGCGAGAAATTTGTTCAGTCGAGGCGAAGCCGAGATTGACGACTCGCCAAGGGCAACAAACAAGTTCTATCCAACGAGGTGCACACAATATTTTGTCTACAATCGTATAACGTCAATATAGCTAATTTTAAAATTAGTATTATTTGTTGTGCTTATAACAACTCAATAAAATCGTGGTTATCGATCATCATCATGACAACATTTATAAACAAAACAAAAAAATTTCAAACAAAATGTTCACAATCGTAGTTTGAGGCCAATTTAGTTTTATGTGTATGCACTAGTACGACAAAACAGTAATTTTGTAACTAAAAATTGAATAACAATGTACATATTGTACACCGATTGTAGACAAAGTATTTTTTCTACGCCTGCTTCTGAAACTTCATGTTTCTACATTGTTTTTAATGTTGAAAGCAGCTTTTTGTCGCAAGTGTGTTGCAAAGTATCTAAGTGTGTTGCAAAGTACCTACACTGTAAAAAAAAAATCGCGATTTTACATACATATATTGTAGTAAAAATTTTACATACAAAATGTGTAATTCCTATTTTACAGATATTTCTTTGTAATTTGGCAATAGTTATGTGATATTATTAATTAATTGTAATTTTTTTAATATATTGTGTAAAATTACTACTGTTTTACAAATGACAACAGAAATTACATAGTAAATTTGCAGTAGTTACGTAATATTAATATCTTACTGTAATTTTCAAAATTTATTATTGAAATTTACTACTGTTTTATTAATGCATTACTACAATATTATATGTAAAAAATAAATACAGACAAATTTAGGAAATATTTACTAATTACGGTAAAAAATACTAAATTTTTGTAATAAATATTTCTGTAATGTGCTATGTAGTATTTCTAGATTACGGGTGTATATTAACATATCTCATATGGAAAATTACAGAAAATATGTATATTTACAAAAATAACATTTTGTTATACTTAAGTAAAACTCCGAATTTTATGTGTAATATTACTAAATTAATTATTAATAGCTTTACATAAAAGTTTTGGAAGTAAATTACATATTCATTGTAAAATTACAAGTACATGTAAAATTACAGTTAATACTTAGGCATTTTAGTTGCCTAAGTTTTTTATGTAAAATTACACACATTTTTTTTACAGTGTAAGTGTGTGACAAAGTACTTTGTTGCACACTTATGGGCACTTTGCAACACAGTTTTGCGTTTTTTTGAATGTCCATTGTTTTCGCAACAACATTGATATTTCACAAAAATTTAAAAATTTGACCATAAATATCAAAAATTAATGGTTATATTTGTATTTTTTAACTTCCTTGTTTTGCAGGAGTAGAAAAAATAGTGTGTATAACACGTATTGAAAATATTTTGTCGAACTTAAACGATTGCAACCCTCCCTTCGCTCGGGCTGCAATTTTCGTTCGCGTTCGACAAAACTATATTTTCAAAACTTGTTATACAAATAACTATTGTCGTACACTTATCTACTTTGTCGCATAGATACGTAGGTACTTTGCAGCACACTTGCTACAAACAGCTGCTTTCAACATTAAAAACAATGTAGAAACATAAGCTTTCAGAAACAGGCGTAGAAAAAAAAACTTTGACTGAATTGAAAATAAAAGTTGTACATAGAAACTTGTTTTCCTTGATCACAGTCCACCATATTTCTTTCTGTTTTTAAATGTTTTTATAGGATACAAATGAAGATATGACAGCATTGGAACACAAAGCAAAAAGCATAATTGAAAAATGCAACAACACTATTGGTGCACTTCAAGTTGGTATGTTATTTTCGTAAACTTGTTACTTATACCTATACGAAGGAAAACGTATTACTCTTATTTCAATTGAATACATAACATGATTTTACTTCAAGCTACATAGTGCTTTTTAAAAATAAATAAACATACATAAGTTAACTATGAACACTTTAAAATTCAAACACAACCTACTCTATGCAGACATTACTTTGTACAAATACAACTTCATACAAATATCTTAAATCCAATAGCCTGAAACAGATAATACGCATATCAGAACTGCACTTTGCGTTACTTCTGACAGCAAAGTGTTTTATAATATCGTGTTAAAATGTTCTCAGCGGTACTGTAACAAAGGCGAATGAAAACTAACTCACTTTAGCTTTTTAAACTATACTGACCCTAACATATTGAACACCGCAGCGCGCAGCTTTTGAAACTGCCACGAGGAGGGCGACTGAAAGGGATGCACTGTACACCATGTGGGAATGTCACAAGGGTGGCGGCAAGTGACAAATAAACAAGTAACATTGTTTCAGTACCACTGACAATTAAGCAGGTTAACTGAGTCTTCACAGTTTTGGTTGTGTTTGTACAAAGTAACTTTTGCATAGAATATGTTTGCATTTTAGAGGGTTGTGTGCGTTTTCCAACTGGGTGCAGTTAAAAATTAATACTAATTTTTAAATTTCAGATGAAATTGAGAGCATTTATGAAGGAAGTCTCAAGGGCAAATCTGCTTGCTTCTTATCTTGTATAGTAAAGGGATTCGATTTGGTAACAATATATGAAACAAATTTTCACATTTATCTTAATACCGCATTTATTATTATTTTAGTTCAAAGCTAACAATATCGTTGATAAAGAGAAGCTTAAAAACCTACTGAAACCTGTTGAAGCTACTTTGAAACTCCGACAATTTGGCGGACTTATTATGGACAAAGTATATGAGATCATCGACGATTGTCTGGATAACCGTAAGTGAATTATATGAATGAACACTAATATTCATTTTCCGGAATATTTTGATTAATTTTTTATGAACGACCGAATGGAATATTAAAACTGAGATACCTGGATTTTTTTTATCCTACCCCTAATGGTCCGATCGAATTTAAACATACTATACTATTTCCGCTGTTTAAAATAGACTTATATGATTCTAGATTTTTAACCCCCGCCCGCCCATAATCCGATTGATTACAAATATACCTTAAAATATGATTATGGTCAAAAGAGATCTGTGTATAGCTACATAATATCATGAGGACCAGACAAACAATCTACTAGACTAGATTTTAACTCGTACCCCTAACGGTCCGATCGAATTTACACATAGTTCATACCATAATCTGATTCTTTTCGTGCAAAATTTCCTGAGGATCGGACAAACGATCTATATGTAGATAAAAAACAGACAGACCAAGAAACAAACAATTGCGCTTTACATTATAATCGATTATAATAGATTTATTGCAAAAAAAAAAATAAAAAAAAAAAAATAAATAAATAAAAAAAATAATAATTTTTTACTTGGCTTTTACTAATAAATTTAACATGGATGTGTTCTGCAAAATTTTCCAATTCTTTCTTTTGAATAAAATTTCATTATTAATTTTCTTCTATTATAGTATACCATTTTTGTACCTCTGTGCTATTTTTTGTAATTTTTTTAAATTTTTACTCATTGAAATGATAAAAATGGCAAAATAACTTGATAAAAAATTGTATATGTATATATTTTGTGTAATCCGGCAGTAATCCGATGTACTCCGATAGTGTTCTTATGTATTCCTGCAAAAATTCCGACATTATTTCGGCAATATTCCTGATTATATTGAAATTCGTAATCCTGCAAGTAGGTATTTCCAGTTTTTCAAATTATTCCATAAATTCTTATTTCTATTATTCATTTTAATTAAATGGTATGGTATGTTACACTCAAAACCCGAAGTCAGTTAAAGATATACTTACCTACTTGTTATTTGTATAAACTAACCCTATACCTTACTAAACCTTAGGTTTGATTAGTCAATACGAAAATTTAGGTATAGTAAAAATTTTTTTGGAGAGGAGTTACGTCATCAATGTTGGTCACTAGATAATGACGTCACGGAACTAGATAATGACGTCACGGAATACTAGATTTACATAGTATACTAATTTAATTTTGAAAAATATAATGTGTGTTGTATTATTGAATTTACATGCGATGCTAAGTTTTGCGATCAATTTAATTGAATTATTAGACGATTAATATTTAAATATCATTGTAAAATTTAATATATTTCCAGTTACAGCTCTATAGCGTTACAGAAAAAATATGAATGCCATGTAAACGTACAACACAAAACACAATTCTTAATTCAGTAATGCCAATATGTGGTGAAAAAACAAACTACAATTATTTTAAATAAATTAAAAATGCATTAAAAACATTATGTTCGACTTTAAAATTATTGTAAATTTAATGAAAATGCGCTATTCTTATAGTATGCAAAAAAGTAGTATTTACTTTATTCATTTAACATCACTCGGTCATTACTACAGTTATTTTTCATTTTGTAAAGTTTTGATGACATGACTCCTCTGCAAAAAAATTTCAACTATAAGATTAGGTTGGTTTAATTTCCACAAATAACGTTAGTTTACTCGAGTTTTAACTAGTTGAAATGAAACTAGTTTTCACTTTTCTCAGACTTCGGGCTTAAATGTAACATAATAAGCCTTGTTTGCTAGTTAGTTAGTTAGATTGATAGTTTGCGTAGGTCTAGAAAATATATTAGTGTAGGCGGAGTGCTAAAAACTTCTTACGCACTTCTAATGTTTTATATAAATTTTTTAAATATTTTATTTTTTATTTCCAGAACAAGGAGGATCTGACGCATGTGCCGTTACCAAAAATATAATTGAATGCGGCATTACCGAAGCTACAAAGGTAAATATAAAGCCGGGGACATATTCATAAAATTTAATTTTTGTTATTTATAGGCTGGATTAATTTCGGTTCCACACTAAATATAATCATTATTAGGCTGGATTAATTGAGGTTTCATACTAAAAATAATAATTATTAGTAAGTAGGTACTGTACAAATCTTTAAACAAAAAAATAAAACTATGTACGTAATTATACAACCGTTTGTACCATTTTTATACCTAACTCTTCTTTCATCATTTTATGATTTAACTGATTAAAAATTTAAAAAATTATGTCTATCGTACATGAATGCAGTCAAATTTTTGCCAAATTACCAATGTTTTGAACTCACTGTGACGTCACATATTATAATCTACTTTTTAAATATCACAACATCGTACGTCACATATTTTAAAAGATGACATTTTCATGAAAAATAGGTAACCTCTAGTTTATTAAAAGAGTTTGAAATAGTTATTTCTGTAACAACTGTTGGAAATGAGTGATTCTGAAACGAATGTAAGTTCTCTGACGAGCGCAGCGAGTTTTGGAATTGACATGGAGTTTCAGAATCACGTTTTCCGCATGTGTTACAAACAAGATTTTTGCTGCAATCGTTCTCAAAAACATTATATTAAAAATAAGTTTATTTATGTAACTACATGTGCGGCTTTGTATAGTTTGACTTTAATTTTAAGCATTATGACACATGACAGTTGCTTAAATGACAGTGACAAAATAATTAAATAAAACAAAAACAAAAATTATTTGGTTATGCCCATGTCACACCGGCATGGCACGAAGCACGGTGCTCGATGGAACAAATGAATAACGTAAAAATTGTATCGCCGCTATTCCGTCGAGCATTTTAACATATGGAAATTTGTTGCTGATTTCACAGTGAGTCCTCAATATAATTTTTAAGATTTGGTGAATAATAATTGATGTCAAAATAGTAACAGTAAGTAATTAGATAATAAGAATATAACCCTTTAAGCTTTTGTAAATATATGAACTAATTATTGATTTAATTAACACAAAGAATTAATGAATTTTAATTTTCAGCTGTCAAATATAATTTTCAAAAATCTTCAAAGTACGAAGTGAACATAGCAATATACAAATTTTCGTATGGCATTTTGCTTACCGGTGTGACACCCTTTTGACAGCTTTGAACGAAGCAAAATGCCACATCGAGCACCGTGCTTCATGCCACGCCGGTGTGACATGGGCATTACGAATATTATAAATAAACTATAATAATATTTCAAAATATTGATATCTAATTTTCGCTTTTACATTTTAGAATTTAACAGTTGGCAAGATTGTTATTTTAAAAAAATCATTATTTATCTTACCAAAGAGTGTTGTCGTAGAAAAAGTATAGTGTGCCACTCGTGCAGAAACACCTATTGCCCACTTGTGTAATTCCTGCCCTCGACTTCGTCTCGTGCTGGAACTCTCACATCTCGTGGGCAATAGGTGCTTTTTTGCACTAGTTGCACAATATAATATTTCCGCACTAATGATAGAATTTTGAGTGACAGAATGTCTATTTCCCCGCTACCTATTACGAAAAAAATTATATTGCATTCTTACTTGATTAACAGTTATTTCATATCACAGAATTTTAGAGATGATTTAGTGAGATTTTAGGACTATAAGGGACTATATTATACTAGGTGGCGCAAAAGTAATGTCATAATAAGAATTGGCTGTCATTTTTTGCCGCAAGTTTCTGCATTGGGTCTCGATCATTGTTGGTTTCAACAGGACGGAGCAACCGCTCACACAGCTCGGGAATCTATGGAGATTTTGAGACACCAATTTCCAGGTCGAGTGATCTCCCGTTTTGGAAATTTGAACTGGCCGTCCAGATCGCCAGATCCAGACTTCTTCTTTTGGGGTCTTGAAAGCTAACATTGAAGAAGAAATCGCCAATTTGGAGTCAGATGTTTTGCGAGCTACAATTTATTGATAATGCCGTAAAACGAGCGCAATTATGCATCAACTCGGGAGCGAATTTGAGCGATATAATCTTTTCCAAGTAATGTCACCAATTTTACACTTTCAAATAAACTAATGATGAAAACAGAGCCATTTTTTCATTTATAACAAAATGGCAGCCAATTCTAATTATGACATTACTTTTGCGGCACCTTGTACTAATGCACAGAAATGTAGCATAAAAGTACCTAAGCTATGCTTTCGCGATTCAGAAAAACAACAAGAAGTTTACTCTGAAGTTACAAATGCAATACTGCTTTACTTAGGTAGGTACTTGAAATTTCGCATACTCATACTTTTATTATAAATGACGTCACTGTATATTTACTCGCATACACGTATGATGTATGACGGCACATTCCTCTGTAATATGCATTACGTTTAAAATGAAAGAATGCACGAGTTGTGACGTCACGAACGCTTGAAAAATGTGGGTCAGGATGGAGACAAATGTTTTTTGGTTGTCACGGTATGAGCTGCATTTAGAGATAAGAGACGCTTTCATACTTTTGTTATTGCGAATTGTTCAGTGGTTTTATTTTCAGCACTCGGTATGACAATGAGAATGCAATTACGAGTATATTGCTTTCATATTTCAGCTGACAAAGATACGGCTTTAATTTTAAAAAACAAAGCAATATAACATCTAACTGAATTTATTTGTAGGTACTCTAAAAATAGGTTAGGTATATTTCAGTGGTCGGGTTTGTTAACGCTCAATTAAGGCTGGGGGATAGGCAAAATTTAAATTTACGTTCATATTTAATCTCATGTATTTTTTTTACCGAACCGTACCAATATTTTCTAATTTTTTCTATAAAGAAATGCGAGTTTTCTGTCGTCTCTAGGGACATTTCTATATATAGGTAGCTAATAGCAACATTGAAAAAAAGTGGTTTACTAAGGTTAATAGCTATTGCAACATATAATTTTTATTTCAATAACTTGTAGGTATAAAGGTATATAAGATGAGAAAAAAAAATTACCGGATTAGATCCATACTTTATTTATAACAAATATAGAAAATTTTTAAACAAATTATGACATGCACTAACAAATTAATATGTTAGGCTTTTTTATGCTTAAATCAAATTTGATAAATATTAATTAACAAATGAGTGATATTTAAATTCCTTGAAACATAAAATAAAAAAATGTACATTACAACATTATAAGTAATATGAGCGAAAATTTAAATTTTGCCTATCCCCCAGTCTTAAATGTTGATGCATAAAAATGCATAAAAAAATAATAAATAAAAAGAATTTCTGTGGGTCTGTGTATCCACAGCTACAAAAATGCAATAAATCAATAATAATTCAACTAACGATTCTACTTCATTTTATTATCTCTGCTTCTTCTGCAATGTTGTATCTTCATTATATTAAACTTACGCAACAAGTTAGTAACAAGCTAACTATGCAAACAATATAGCTAATTACAAAAATACTATTTTATTTCACATAAACAGTAATTACTACTACTTTATAATGCCAATTATTTCAAGAACTAATTGCTTATCTCTCGACTCTAGCACATTCAATTACTTTATACGCGGTTTCCATGTTGATTACAATATTGCAATTAATAAGAATGTAAAAATATTATTATTAACATGCAATTATTAGCAATTATTATAAACATCAGTTTCCATTAGCTTGACATTTGTGTCTATCAAGTTAATGTTATCAATAATATAGAAATCTAACTAAAGTTATACGAGTCTGTTATTATTTCAAACATTTTGTACATTTTTTTTACAAAATAATCTAGCCAACAGAAAAATTGATTGTAGCACCCTCACGTAGGTACTGTGAGTTAGTAAGTAATTAAATGACAGTGGTCATTTTAGTTTAATGACGTGACCGTCATTTTGAAAATGACACGTTTGTCATTGTGAAAATGACGATCACAAACAAAAACATTTATATCAGTACAGTTCTATGTATAAGCATGAACATATTTTTTCAATCTTTATGTCAGCATTCAGCGGTGATTAGTGAAAATGTGAAAAAAGAGTGTTTCATTTAAATATTTCGTTGATCGATATGCTAATACTGTTAGTAGTCCTAGTCCAGTCAAATTAGAGTTTCACCTCGGAATGAGAGATAATAAGCTGGAAACTCGTATACACCTTCATTTTGGCGTTCTAAAAGTTATCTCAAAAGTCTCATAAAATCTCGTGTCTGCGTCGTAAGTTATTCGAGGTCAAAGGTCACAAAACTCAGTTTTTCGAGATTATCTAGGTTTCTATAGCTCCAATGATATTAACCTATTATAACAATTGTAGAGAATAATATTTCCTACAACTTTGGTATCAAAAAAACTAAAATTTCACTATATTCTCTCGGATAAAAACTTAAAATTTCAGGTCAACAAAGTTCTTTAAACCATTTTTGAAATAATGTACCTTATAGCAAAAAGTCTCAGGAATTCAATGCTGAAAACCGAAAGTTGATATCTTGATTCATTCAGAAATTAGAGCTGATTAAACACAATAATTTAAGAAAATACAAAAAAATAATTATTTTTTTGGTTTAAATTTTGGCTAAACTAGGACCTCCAAAATTTTAAAAATTGTATTGTAGATTGAAAATAGTCGTAAGAATTGAATGCTTCAGACCGGAAGTCAATATTTTAATGTGTTGAAAAGTTACAGTCGTTTTTGTATATAATGACATAAAGTAATGCCATAATTAAATTTTTAAAAAGCGTTCCTTTTTCTTTCGGCCGTAACTTTTGAACTATTGATCGGAGAAATTTTTTTTAAATACCAAAGTTGTAGGAAATTTTGTTCTCTACAATTTTTATAATAGGTTAACATCATTGGAGCTATAGAAACCTAGATAATCTCGAAAAACCGAGTTTGGTGACCTTTGACCTCGAATAACACGAGATTTTATGAGACATTTGAGATAACTTTTATAACGCAAAAATGAAGGTGTATACGAGTTTCCAGCTTATTATCTCTCATTCCGAGGTTGAGCCCATTTTTTTGCTTAAATGACTGGACTATCCAGTCAATGAAGCTCAAACTTGGTGCGAATAAAAACATTAAATACAAATGTGTATTTCTTTCGCCTAAAATCTCTATTAAGCCTTCCTGTTTAACATACTAAAAGTCCCCTGGGATCAGGACCCTTTAACATCCGCCATCTTGGATTTTAAGTAAAAAAATTCCGAAATAACTTGAAAACTATTAACTCTTTTGCACTAGGTACATTTAAAAGAAAATGAAGCCAGTTAAATTCTATTCAAAATGGTATATTTACTTTTTCACCGTCTTCAAGAAAATTGCATCAAAAATAGGGGTTTTGCGTAAACTCACGCTAACCGAATTACTCTAAAGTCTAAACATTTACTGTGTGAAGAATTAAATAGTGATGTCAAATGTCCGGTCATTTATTTTTTGGTAAATGACCGTTAATAAATGACCGGCCAGTGGCTTAATTTATAATTTTTACAACATAAAATTTCGCCTGCGGCGCATTTTTCATTACATTTTTTAACTAAAAGAGACATGCTAGTTTTCTTTTTCAAAAATTCCATGTAAAGAAATTGTCATAAAAAATTATCATTAAACAGGGGAAACATAAAGCTTCACACCCCTTTAAAATGTAACTTTTAAATATAAGGTATTTTTCCTTGAATAACAAACAATTTTCGTTTTTTTCTCCTAAATTTATAACTCCGATATTGCCATATCATTAAATTTGCTAAGATCCCACCATTTTATTGGCAACTAGATTCAAGTTCGATTCAAGCATTCAAGTTGAGTAAAGCTTAAAAAAAGCTAAACTAAGAATCGTTACTATAACATCATCAATTCAAAGTAGCTGGAGATAATTTTCTCAATATGAATCAGTCATATCTCAGAAAGCCTTGAAATGACACAGACTGTTATTGTTAAAAAACCGCAGATTTCTACGTGATTAAGATCATAATAACAGAGTGATTTTGTTTTAGCATTGAGTGTTTTTTGTCTTCAAAGAATTTTGTTCTCGCTTTCCTCTCTATTAAGAATACTCTGCTCTGTTAGTTAAGGAAATTAGAAAAGAATTTCGAATGGTCTAAATTTTGCGGTTATAGAGTTTTGGACAAATGGTTTCAGTTTCTAGAGATTTATTTCTCTTTTTGAATAGATGATGAATGAAAGTGTTGGTAGCCGGTTTTAATTAAAAACGATATATTTTCCGCGAACGCAGTTTAATGGTCAATGGCAAGTTGATTAACAGTTATTCACACTTTTATACAGAAAGTTAAAGAACAATGATTTATGAATTAAAATTGTCAAATCAAAATATACAGAGAAATAGAAGTATCGCCTGATCTTATTGGAAAATAAAATAATCAGTATTAACAAGTAACAGACAAGTTTATTATTATGTTGTGTAAATAAATCAAACTAATCGTAAACGTGATTGGGATGAGTAACTTGGTTACCGAAAATAGTCAGTATTTTCAAAACGGCATAACCTACAAATTCAATATGAATCACAGATGAGATTTATTTGTTTGATGGAAAGTGATTACCGATTAACATGGAAGAAATAACATTTATTTCTTTTATCAAATTCATCAGATGATTTTCGTCAGTAAAATATGACATCTGTCAAAACACAACAAATAAAACCGGACTCACCTACTTTCATCATATCTACAGTTTTGAGGAGCGGAATTTGACAATTTAAGGAACATAGTATGATGATAAAATAATTTAGGTTTGTGCACTTTTGAAATTTCATTCGTATTTTTGCAGCATTGCAGGTATAATTAATTACGGTTTCTAAGGATCGGTATTAAAAATGGGCATTTTGGTCCTCACTTGGTTACTTGAAAATGAACAATTATTGTAGACCAATGCATCTTTGCAGACCGTTGCTAATAGTAAAGGTCTGAAAATATTTTCAGACCGCGCTGCTTCTAAAAATCTGTTTGAGGAATCATAAATAATTTATTAAAATTTGGTTTAATTCATAGTAATATTACAAAATTCAATCAAAATTCTTTCTAAATGTCAAGTTTGTATATATTTATATTTGTTGTATTGTTTTCTGCATTCAAAATTTGACCTTTCGTAGATTATAATGGGTGACCGGACAAAACAGAACAATGAAAAAACAGATCATGAAAAAACAGAACATGAAAAAACAGAACATGAAAAAAAAACATGAAAAAACAGAACAGTGAAAAAACAGAACAATGAAAAAAGAGAACAATGAAAAAACAGAACACTGAAAAAACAGAACAATGAAAAAAGAGAACAGTAAAAAAACAGAACACTGAAAAAACAGAACATTGATAAAACAGAACATGAAAAAACAGAATATGAAAAAAAAAATAACAATGACAAAACAGAACTCAAGAAGGGATTTGTTAGCTTTGATTAGTTTATGTCAAAAAAACGGAGTTCTGTTGGACTCAATTAGGGTTTTGTTAGCATTGATTAGTTTATTTTTAAAAAAACCAAATTCTGTTGGACTCAATTAGGGTTTTGTTAGTATTGATTAGTTTATTTAAAAAAACGGAATTCTGTTGGACTCAATTAGGGTTTTGTTAGCTTTGATTAGTTTATGTCAAAAAAACGGAGTTCTGTTGGACTCAATTAGGGTTTTGTTAGTATTGATTAGTTTATTTTTAAAAAAACGGAGTTCTGTTGGACTCAATTAGGGTTTTGTTAGTATTGATTAGTTTATTTAAAAAAACGGAATTCTGTTGGACTCAATTAGGGTTTTGTTAGCATAGATTAGTTTATGTAAAAAAAACGGAGTTCCGTTGGAGTCAAGAAGGGTTTTGTTAGCATAGATTAGTTTATGTCAAAAAAACGGAGTTCTGTTGGACTCAATTAGGGTTTTGTTAGCTTTGATTAGTTTATGTCAAAAAAACGGAGTTCTGTTGGACTCAATTAGGGTTTTGTTAGTATTGATTAGTTTATTTAAAAAAACGGAATTCTGTTGGACTCAATTAGGGTTTTGTTAGCATAGATTAGTTTATGTCAAAAAAACGGAGTTCTGTTGGACTCAACAAGGTTTTTGTTAGCATAGATTAGTTTATGTGTTCTGTTTTTTCATGTTCTGTTTTATCTATGTTCTGTTTTTTCAGTGTTCTGTTTTTTCAGTGTTCTGTTTTTTCACTGTTCTGTTTTTTCATTGTTCTGTTTCTTCAGTGTTCTGTTTTTTCATTGTTTTGTTTTTTCATTGTTCTGTTTTTTCATGTTCTGTTTTTTCATGTTCTGTTTTTTCATGTTCTGTTTTTTCGTGTTCTGTTTTTTCATTGTTCTGTTCTTTCATGGAATTATTATAATGATGTACGATGTATACTCGATGTATACTCGCTGCGCTCGTGCTACAATGTCTAGCCTCAATCTGCAAATCGCTACTTTCAGCCCTTGGCATCTAAATAACTAATGCAATAAGAAAAACATAAACACATACTTTTATCTCCCATGGAAAATAATATTCACAAAAAACAAATGATATTAAAGGCCCATTTAACATTTGATTTAAATAAACAAGTATTCTTAACTAACAGAACGTAACACTAATTCATTTTGAAGTGTTCAAGATCAATACTAGCAAATAATAAAACATAATTATTCAGTTCTATATTGACTATTTCTTTATCTCGTCATCGTGTAATTCGTCTATGATTTGACATATAAATAAAAGCAAAAAGCTCCCTAAACGGATTTAAAAGACGAATTACATATTGAAGGCTGTCAATCGTGTTTATTTGTAGACTGTGCTTGAATAAGTAAACATACAACATGACGTATACACCACCGTGTATGTAACGTACGAACAGCTGAAATTCGTTCCAGAATAAAACCAAAAAAATCTCTAAATATACGAGCAGTTCATTTATTTTATCACATGCTCTTTTATTTACACAAGAGAAGCAATTTTGTCGTGATAATATCGCAGTTTGAACAGCGTTACTGCATTAACCGTGAAAATTTAAAAAGTTTCCAACTTTATCTAGTAATATCCCGTAAATGGAAATTTCATATGGTTACATGAGTTAATGTTTCACTAAATTTACTACAAAATGTATGCGTATATAGACTTCAGAAAAAGCTTTTGTGCTCCCAATCTGAAATATACAGGGGATGAATATTTATGAATATTGATAAGATTTAAATTTTGTGTAGGTATTAGAAAAGAGTTTGGGAGGATGTACAAAAAAATAGCAGCGCTATTAATCCGTTCCTGTAACATGACATTTATAACTAATAACTAATAAATAAAATATGTCACTATGGTTGTATCATAACTTGAGGTACATATTAGAATGATATAATAGTACTTAAATTGTATTCAAAATTCAAAAATTAGTTTGAGGTTTGTGAAGGAAATAGTTTTGAAGCACTACTGGTTGAATAAGTAGTTTTAATTAAAATATTATGTTATAACTACTTATTAACAATGTTTGCATAATACAATAATTGAATTTCGGTTTCAAGTAGCCGGTCATATAACTCTGTCTTTATTCAAAATAAATAGCATTCAGTGGTACTAAAAATGTTCTAAGTACTTAAGGCCCACCTCTTGCTATCAAATGCAAAGCAAAAAAGCATGTATGTTACAATAAATCATTTTGTGACTTTGGTTTTGAAATCAATGACCTCATATTTTACAATGATGTAGGTACTCGTAGGTACTTATAGGTTGTGCTTACATGGCTATAGAATGAAATTTACAAAAAACCTTCCCGTATTTTGTTAAATAATTTCTAAAAATTACTAAAAATGCGAGTATACGAGTACATAAATAATTATTAGTCAATTTTTAAAAAAATTCTCTCTACACCCGTCTTCCGACTATTATCGATTTCAAAAGAAAATTTTTATTTTTGTGCAATAATCAACGTACATTATGGAGAAAAATTAGCTACAATTTTTGCTAATTATTATCACAGCAATTAATAATTTGCATTTATTGATTCACTAATGAGTCATGATTCTTCGGTGACCGGACAAAACAGAACAATGAAAAAACAGAACATGAAAAAACAGAACATGAAAAAACAGAACATGAAAAAAAAGAACATGAAAAAACAGAACAGTGAAAAAACAGAACAATGAAAAAAGAGAACAATGAAATAACAGAACACTGAAAAAACAGAACAATGAAAAAAGAGAACAGTGAAAAAACAGAACACTGAAAAAACAGAACATTGATAAAACAGAACATGAAAAAACAGAATATGAAAAAAAAATAACAATAACAAAACAAAACTCAAGAAGGGATTTGTTAGCTTTGATTAGTTTATGATGTCAAAAAAACGGAGTTCTGTTGGACTCAATTAGGGTTTTGTTAGTATTGATTAGTTTATTTTTTTTAAAACGGAGTTCTGTTGGACTCAATTAGGGTTTTGTTAGTATTGATTAGTTTATTTAAAAAAACGGAATTCTGTTGGACTCAATTAGGGTTTTGTTAGCTTTGATTAGTTTATGTCAAAAAAAACGGAGTTCTGTTGGACTCAATTAGGGTTTTGTTAGTATTGATTAGTTTATTTTTTACCTCTCGCCTCATATTCTATAAGAGAGGTATTGTAATGGGTCAAAATTTTCGAGTATGAGTTTTTGGTGGATAAGCACGTTTCAGGGTCTCTACAATACGAATTTACTATTTTCACGATGATGTCTGTGTGTGTGTATGTGTGTGTGTTTGTATGAATGTATGGACTGACGATTTTTCGTCCACGACAACTGAAAAAGTATCAAACCTTTAATAACCAAATTTCATATTTAAGGTTTTAATAAAGATCTTGACACCGGATAAGATTTTGGTAGAAATCCGCAAACCGGAAGTAGAAGTTTTTGAAACTTGATATAGTTTTCCTTAAATATATTGGTACATTATTTATTTATGACAATTTTTGCAATTAAAAATAAAAGAAAATATAATTATCTATGGGTACAGTTAATTATAAATACAATTTGCTGAATCTGGTAGTATTTAACAATAAAATAAAGTACAATTAATATTTTATCTTGTTGTCCATGATATGAAATTTGTTTCTACATAAAATTTGAATTATTCTGACAGTGACAGTACAGTTGGCATCTTATGCTTGCATCTTGGTTTACAGTATCGTTTACATCTTACATGAACATGAAACTATTAAAATGTAAGTAAAACTATTTATTAGATTAGTCTCGAGGTTAGTAGAATAAGCAGAATAATTAGGCGAGAGGTCGTGTACTGGCCACAGCAGATTTTTTTAAAATGGAGTTCTGTTGGACTCAATTAGGGTTTTGTTAGTATTGATTAGTTTATTTAAAAAAACGGAATTCTGTTGGACTCAATTAGGGTTTTGTTAGCATAGATTAGTTTATGTCAAAAAAACGGAGTTCCGTTGGAGTCAAGAAGGGTTTTGTTAGCATAGATTAGTTTATGTCAAAAAAACGGAGTTCTGTTGGACTCAACAAGGTTTTTGTTAGCATAGATTAGTTTATGTGTTCTGTTTTTTCATGTTCTGTTTTATCAATGTTCTGTTTTTTCAGTGTTCTGTTTTTTCAGTGTTCTGTTTTTTCACTGTTCTGTTTTTTCATTGTTCTGTTTCTTCAGTGTTCTGTTTTTTCATTGTTCTGTTTTTTCATTGTTCTGTTTTTTCATGTTCTGTTTTTTCATGTTCTGTTTTTTCATGGAATCGATTCTTCATGTTAAATTTCAATTTGAAATTTTTTATAATACACCCAGAATCGTTCAAATTGGTAATCTTCTGGATTTACAAGTGTACCTTCATTTATAAGAATTTTAAAAAAAATCTTTTTATTTCGAAATCATATGCCATTACAATATGTACCTCAAGTTATAGTAAACCCTATACATTGCAGATGCTTCTTCTTCATCAATACTTCAATTTTAAGTGTTCCAATCTAAAATCCTAAAGAATATTACGAAGGGTAGGTATATATAATTATTGATCGTTTTAAAACTGAAAAATAACGGATTTATGTAGGTACTACAGACGCACTGCAATATTTTGAATAAATAAATTTTGTATGAAACTAACTGAAATAATGTTTCCAATTCCAATTAATGCCATATTTGTTTACTAATAATGTACAGTTGATGTGAAATTTCACAATGCTAAAAATTGTCTAAAAATAGTGTCCCATCACTATGAAAATCCGGATATTGCGTGTATTTGAGCATCAATATTTGAGTTTTAATTCCTTTCGGTTTTCATGTTGTACTCGTATTTCCTCTTGTTATTGTCGTACGTAATAAGTAAAACTAAATTTAGCAATTTGGCATAAAATTCGTAGGCATGCACAATTTCCTAGCATAAACAAATTCTGCGAAACAACAATACCAATGTGTCAACAGTAAACATTAACTTCAATAAATTCAAATCCATTCGGTTCAACCAAACGGAAACATTCAGCACTCGTAATATTTTTTCTCACAGCAATTGCACTAGAGCCGTAGAAATCTCCAGCTATTTATATCCGTTTTTCTACACAAGAACGTAATAAGTTCCGGACCATTACGACACTGGCTCTTGCAACCATAACGAACGAAACTAGCGCCGGATTAAGGATTTTTTGAACCAAAATTATTAAAGAAATTGAAGGCGTCTTATTTCTAAAATATTTTACAAAAGTTCTGCCGACAACTAAAAATAATATTGTATTTACGAAGTCATAAAATAACATCCAATATTGTTAATTGTAATGACATAATTATTAACTTCTTTAAATTTCCACAAAATTATGTAATAGATATATTATTCTTTATGTTAACCATATTATGTTGTAGGTATGTTAAGGTGATCCTTTAAAACAGTCAAAAATATTGATTCCACATGCTATTGTATAGCGTTTATTGTTTTCTTAAACATAAAAATAACAAATAATTTATATTCGTCTTCGCCCGCCATTGTACAGCTTTTATTTTATAAGTGAATTTTTGAAATTCGTTTTAATAGAAGATATTTGTGTAGAATTGTCAAAATTCAAATTAACATGTTTCGATTTCAAAGCAAAATTTCAAATTCTGCATCGACCATTTTGTACTTTTATCGAACAATATATTTAGTTTATTATATTTAATAAAACAATAAACGCTTTGGAGTGGCGCGCGAAATCCATATTTTTGGCTGATTTCTGGCGCGGTAGAACTACCGATTATAAGTGTGAGAGACTAAATTAATTAAGTTTTTGCAAATAGCTCTTATTTTAACGCAATAAAAATCTACAATGCTATTCCAAGTAATATTAAAAACCTAACTAACATTAATAGCTTTAAGAATTCACTAAGATCATTTCTTATAAATAGTTGCTACTATGATATTAACCAATTTATGTAAGTACCAGCTACATTTGTTTTGACAGTGTCTTGTATATACATTCTGTACTGTACTTTATAGACAGACAATAAATTATTATTATTATTATTATTATTATTATTATTATTATTATTATTATTATTATTATTATCAACCAGCGCACAACGTACGCACTTTTAATTGAAATTGAAATTATGCGGCAGCGCTGATTGCTTAATTTAACACTTGTAGGTACTTATAATTGAGTAGGTGTGAATCTAGATTCAGCTCCATAAAAACCCTGCATTAAGAGGTCCATCTACTATCTAAAATCCAGCATTAAATGTACTACTAACGTAGCGAGTGTTTTGTGGCCAGTACAAGAATGATAAAATTTTATTTCAACAAGACCAAGAATGGATCTTCAGATGTACCTTCTTAAAATTTTGATTAAAAAATTGTACATGAATATAATTTTTTTTTAAATTCCTATTTTATGCAAACTTTACACGGTTATATCTAATGATACAAATTAATTTTTAAAATTTTAAAAAGGCACATCTGTAGTTCAATTCTTTCTCTATTATATGTTTATAAAACATTATCCTGAAGTCAATAATAATCTAAGAGGTTACTCGCAACAAAATAGCTATTTATGTAACAAGTATATAATATAGGGTTTTATTGGCGAGACAGTTTAGGGGACGAGCGAGCGCAGCGAAGCGAGGCACATAAATGGGCGAGTCAATAAAACCCTATTATATACGTGTTGCATACAAGATTTTATGTTTGACTGCCCTATACGCAAGATTTTCTATTATCTATAATGACATTTACAAAATGACACATTTGACAAATGACAAATTAAAATTTAATCTCTAGCGAAGTGTGCCTTTTCTATTATTATTTTATTATTTCTATTATTTTATTTTACTAGTAAAATAAAGAAACTTTATTTTACTAGTATTATAAAGAGCTGCTTTATTGCTGCAAAATTATGTTATGAACAGTAGGTACTTTATAATGCAGTCGTACATAAACACTTTTACAATATTTTTCAACTTTAAAATGACATTGCATAGTTAGGATGCGGCAAAGTACGAGTTTCGGGCTGGTTTCAGGCTCCCTAGTGGTGGGGAAAAGAGTGAAATGAAAAAAAAGTAAAATCAAGAGTATTCGGTAAAAACGTAGAGTAGCTTTTCAAGATGGAATAATAATATTAATAATCCACCTATGCACACACATAAATACAGAATGATTCACAACGTCGTGCAAATATTTTACGTATTAGCATAGTATTCCAGTTACTGGTTATGGAACAAAAATATTTTTTTATATTTGCAGATTTATAAAAAAAAATTCGCAAGGATTACAATTTTTATACCTTAAATCCATATAGGACTCTAGATCCGGGTCTGTAAAGCGTAATAAAGTCGAGCGAGTAAAATAACAAATCTTTTTAATTTGACGAGCGAGTGATGGAAATGATAATTAAGGCAATGAGTGAAAAAATAGCCGACACGCCACTCAACAAAGTAATCAGAGGAAAAATGTGAGAGTGGGAGGGAGAGTTCGATCTAAATGAGATTGTAGAGTAAGAGAATGAGAGATTTGTAGTAGGGTTAAATTTAGCTTGTGTTGTTTTTACGGCGAAATTGTAAACACATTAATTAAAACTACATAAATAATACACCGTTTGCTGGTTAATGGCTTGATTTTAGATGTTTTCTATTTCTGTAAAACTCAAGTGATTCGTCGTAAATCAAAGAATTTACCTATTACCTCGTCTATTACTAAACAGTGCTTGAGCGATAAAGAATACTAATAATTAGCCCTAAGGTTGTAAAAATCAAGTAATTTTCATTCGATGAGATTCTAACCCCTTTGTAAGATCTAGAGATTACTGGTGATCTTATAAGATTTATATAATTAATATAATATATGTATAAATATAAATTATATATTATTATAAATTTATATCATTATTTCAATTTATTTTCAATAATTTTTTTCTGAAATTCTTAGATTTTCGCGGTACCTACACTTTTTTTAGGAAAAAATGTATTACAATTCAAAAATTTATTTTATAATTATAAGGCATGTGTTACCTAAATTTTAATAATGAGAGGTGGATTTACACCAGTAAATATTTTAATTTCCGTTAATATTACATTATACCTACTTATTTTAAATTTCATATTTACCTCGAAGTATTACATTATTAGATGACAGTTTCATTTACAAAACATACGTTTTTGAAGTTCGCACCAAATTTTGAACTATTAAAAAGTATGTGTAATGAACGGACAGTGTCGTCTGCTTTTTACCTTCCGCTTACCTGTAAAGGAAGGTATTGGAATCATGCAAAAAATCGGGTAGTGAGTTTTAAGTGGATGAGCACGAATTAGGGTCCTTACAACTCATTTTTGATAGTTTCTCGATGATGTCTGTATGTATGTGTGTATGTGTGTGCGTGTGTGTGTGTGTGTGTGTGTGTGTGTGTGTGTGTGTGTGTGTGTGTGTGTGTGTGTGTGTGTGTGTGTGTGTGTGTGTGTGTGTGTGTGTATGTGTGTGGTCCGGGCCGATGCCGGATGTCGTATAACTCAAATACGAATTACCCAAAAATTTTGATATTTGGTATTTTACAATTGTATACGAATAGGAAGAGCTTATTAGATTTTGGTACAAATATCTTCACCGGAAGTGATATTTTTTGAAGATTGATAAAGATAATTGTCAAAAATTTATATAAATTTGGATAAATATAGTATTTATTTGTAATAAGAATAAGAGACAAAGTTATTTGCAACTTACGTTATAAAAAAATTGTCTTTATCTGGTAGCATTAAAGAACTGCAGTAAAATTTAAAAAATAAATTTATCAGATAAAACGTTGAAATCTTGTGATCCATGTTCGGTTGATTTTTGTTTCTGCGTAAAAAATATTGACGGGTGAGACGGGTGACAAGTTGACATACTAGCGCCATATAAGTCGTAAGTAAGATATTAAATGCAGTAATTCAACGGAGGATGGCTTCAACACAGAAGAGTTTGCCTGTGAACGAATCTTTTGATTCAGGTGATGCAAATTTCTATGTTTGAATATTTTAGATTTATATTTGTATGTAGAAAGAATTTTTGGAAAATTTGCAAAATTAAGGGATATCTTAAAGTTGCGTATTTTATTGAAAGCAACTAAATTGAAATGTATTTTCAACATCAGACATATTATTAAACATTGTGTAAAGAAATGCCTGTGATATTAGAAGATTAATATAAAATATTTTGATAAACTATCTACCCATGGTTCTAAAAATGTTCACTTTCCTTTAAAAAGTTACCCTTATTTTTGCGAATTTTTTAAATATTCTTTCTGTTCCACGCTCAGTACGTCATTTAATTTTTTTTCCGAGGTACAGACACAACCTGCATTATGATAACGTAGTTATATTTCAGTTATTCATTTTTAAATCCAACTGTATCAACAGTAGTATCAAACTTATAAAGTGGCCACAAAAATTTGTTTAACCTTCTAGTAGGTATAATAAAAAATAAATAAATTGCGGTAAAAAGACAGTAGACAACAATACCGGTACCAATTTTTTACACACCAAAAAAACCTAATTAAAAACGTATTAGCAATTCAGCCCATGCATAACTACACTCCACAAAACATGTACGACTAAAACTCGCATTTAAAAATAGCATTTAAACCCGAATGAAAAAACTCAACTGTCGGCAAACTAGTAGCGGAAAAAACTTAGCTCGCGATACGATCTCGCCGATAAAATCGCATCTTTGCAGTTAAAAAATAATGTAAAAATAGCCGCGCGGTTAAATTTAGCGCGGTTTGTGAACCACTTTGTCTACTTCAGATATAAATAGGAAGCGACTAGGAAATCTAAATGAACAATAAAACATTTCCATGACTAATTCTGTTTGTATTGCACTATTTTCTCTGCAATTACCCAGAAATGAGATCTGGAGTGCGCAGTGTGGAGATGTTTATAAATAGAGACTGAGTAAGAGTCGCATTAAATATTTTATACCAAAAAAGTATCAATTGCATATGCAAAGAGAATTAACAGTTCTTGAAAAGCTTGTTCATTAGATGGATTGTTTTTAATCGTAGAATGGTTATTTTTCTGTGCCGAAAATAGGGTTTTTCGAAAACTGTCAGTTAAGATTTGTATAACAACTGCTAAATCATTTTTTTACCTCTCGCCTCATATTCTATAAGAGAGGTATTGTAATGGGTCAAAATTTTCGAGTATGAGTTTTTGGTGGATAAGCACGTTTCAGGGTCTCTACAATACGAATTTACTATTTTCACGATGATGTCTGTGTGTGTGTATGTGTGTTTGTATGTATGTATGGACTGACGATTTTTCGTCCACGATAACTGAAAAAGTATCAAACCTTTAATAACCAAAATTCATATTTAAGGTTTTAATAAGTATCTTAACACCGGATAACATTTTGGTAGAAATCCGCAAACCGGAAGTAGTACTTTTTGAAGCTTGATAAAGTTTTCCTTATATATATTGGTACATTATTTATTTATGACAATTTTTGCAATTAAAAATAAAAGAAAATATAATTATCTATGGGTACAGTTAATTATAAATACAATTTACTGAATCTGGTAGTATTTAACAATAAAATAAAGTACAATTAATTTTCTATCTTGTTCTCCATGATATGAAATTTGTTTCTACATCAAATTTGAATTATTCTGACAGTGACAGTGCAGTTGATATCTTTTGCTTGCACCTTGGTTTACATTATCGTTTATATATTACATGAACATGAAACTATTAAAATGTAAGTAAAACTATTTATTAGATTAGTCTTGAGATTAGTAGAATAAACAGAATTAGGCGAGAGGTCGTGTACTGGCCACAGCAGATTTTTTTTACTACAACAGAACACAACAGTCAGGGCCGCCGCTAGGCTTTTGGCCGCCCGTGTGCAATCATAATTTTGGCGCCCCCTAGAAACTAAACATTTTTTCTAATGCATTTCCTTCTATTATTGAAAAGAGATACCTAAGTACAACTAAAATATTAAAAGAAAATGCGCCGCAGACTAATATTATTTTTTGTTCGAAGTAAAATAACTTTTTTCGGCGATTGACATTAAAAGTGCTGTTTTTTTGACAACTGACAGTCAGCAAATTGTCACTTTTGCAGCCTAGGCAGCAAAAATATTTAAAAAAAGCCTAGGCAGCAAAAGTAATAAATTGTTACTTATGGTGAATCAACAATTGACATTTATAAAATTCATTAACATAGGTAGGTACCTAATTTATTTTCTTTTTTCATAGCAACTGTCAACATACACGCATAGCAACATAATTTGATTGCGATACCTATCAATATATTTAAAATAATCACTAAATTAATATTAATTAATAACAATCGCCGAAAAAATAATGTGTTTAACATGGCAAAAAATACAGATTTGCTGCCTAAGCTAGATTCATAGCCTTGGCTGCGCCTCGTCTATGAAACTCTAGCCGCGGCAGCAAATCTAATATTTTCTTGCCTAGTTAAACAAATAACTATTAAATTAAATTTTCAGGGATAAACAAATATCATGCCTCTTTTATGTGAAGAAAGAAATTAAAATTCGACAAATTTACACTTAACTAAAATACTATATTCAGAAAAACCATAGATTTTTTAAGAAATATTTTACAAATTGTACATTTTTATTATATGAATTTTATTTCCAGTAGGGAACGATAATTATAAGTTGGCCTTGACCCCTAAACGCCCTTCTTAAAATATTAATAATTTTTAGGGTGTACTAGAAATAATTTACTCACTTTTAAATAGTGTTTCACGAAAATCAAGAAACAATTCTTGATCTTGATAAAAATCAAGACAAGATGTATAAAAAGTAGATATCTGAACTGTTAATCAAGACAAGAAGATGCAATCAAGAATCAAGTATTCTAATCAAGATATCTTGATTTCTTGGTTTTAAATAAAAGTTAAGAAAATTATTATTTTTAGTAATTATAAATTCTCATAGATAGTAATAAAACGATCTATTTTGTTTAAAATAAGTAGTAGGTAAGAAAAAATTGTTAAAAATGAAAAAAAATAAAAAAATATGATATTAACATCAACACAAAATTATTCAACAAATTGAGTTTTTATTTAAAATAACAAATAATTAAGCATTAAAAACATTTTATAAGACATTTATTACAACACTAAAACACAAATATTACAAAATGAGTTTTTATTTAAAACATCAAATTGTAATTAATTAAGCATTAAATATGACATTTATTTTTCAAAATACATGGCACACAACATAAAAATACGACGAATCGGATGAATTGTCACTATTTTTATATAAACTACTACAAACAAACTATTAATTTAAACCACGGTTCTAGATTGTTCTAACTACTACTAAAGAACGACGCGGACAAGGTACCGTTCTTCTAACTAACATGTTCGTACTCGAAAATCAAGAAATATCAAGAATCTTGATTTCAAGTCAAGAAATGAATGTTCAAATTTTAATCAAGTCAAGATAAAAATACTTCTTGAATGAAAAAATATTTCAAGACAAGAAATACGTACCAAGACAAGATTTCTTGTCTTGGTGAAACACTACTTTTAAACAAGGATGATATAGCTTTAAGTAACTATATTTTTTTCATTCAAGGGCAAATGCCTTAATTGAAAGTTCCTCCCTGTACACTCCCTTATTGTGTAATCTTATGTTTACTCTTATAAACAGAAAAAGTTAATAATAAATATTTAATTAATTTGAAATACTCTGGATGCAAATTTTATACTTACATTTTCTTGAAGGTAAGACTCGAATTAACACAAAAGTCATTTCTGGCAAGTGGTAAAATCAAACATAAGCGTTAAAATTTTATTTTTACATTTTTACTTCCTTGTACGGAGTAATAAGGAAGTATTGTAATCGCGAAAAATTTCGGATTTCAGATTTTGATGGAAATATCCGTTTTGACCTTTTCTGAATCCATTATGACTAGTTTCGTCGTGACGTCTGTACGTATGTACGTATGTATGTCGCATAACTCAAATTCGGTTAGACGTAGAAAGCTGAAATTTTGTATTTAGGACTGTTATAGCATCTAGTTGTGCACCTCCTATTTTTTGTTTCAATCTATAAACCGGAAGTAGTACTTTTTAAAAATATTTTGATAAATAATTAATTTTAGACAATTTTTTTTATTTTAAATGAAAGATTATGTGATTATTATCTACAATCGGTATTTTATAAATTTTTCTGTATCTTCTATCATTTAAGAATAATTAAAGTATATACTTATAAGTTAGTATTTCGGTATCTTGTACTCCATGATCGTTTAACATTTGTTACTACGTAAAATTTAAATGATTATGACATGACAGTGACAATAGTAAAATATGCTTTATATCTTCTTCTGCAGTTTAAATAAAATGACTAAAATATATTTGTGAGTATACTAGTATAATAAGTTAAAAGAATTTTTTATATTATTCTACATTTTAGTTATTAAGAAAAGTATGAACACACAAGGCGTACAAGGAAGTCATGTGGTGTCCACGTCAGATTTTTACTAATATTGGAACATATAATAATATAATATAAAAACATTGTTTGATACTCGATTGCGAAATCAAAGATTTTCATCATGAAACATGAAATGCAAAAGCATATCATTTCAAAATCTAAAATCAAAACTAACTATATTTGCTATACCATAATAGACTATTTTTTAAAGTTATGTTTATTATTCTAAACAGCTATATTACCGCATTAGGTACTTTCACAAAATATTGCTCATTGCTAAAAATATTCATCATCAAAGAAAAACGCCTCAAAACGCAAACTCACACATTATTAATCTACTAAGCCAAATATTATTCCAGCATCTCGCATTTCAAAGAAAGTTTGTGATTCCGCAAGACAAACACGTCAAAGTGACAAATTTGTTTCCATTTTTTCGGAAGGTGAAACCGAACACCGCATTATTTAGAAAGAACAAAGTAACTAATAGTAACGTTGCTATGGTTGCAACAGAAACAGTGCTTGTTATTTTTCACGGATTGTTATTTGTAAACAATAACACACTAGTTGGTGACTCAACTTTCTACTTTGATTTTTTACAGAAAAAGAACGAAATAACAAAGCCACAATATGGAGCCATAACTTTTAACTTTGTTAGCGTAGTTTTAATTTTGTGTGGAACATTGTTTTCCGAAATGAAATTGTTCGTCGTTATGTTATGGAATATTTCTGTTCTGTAAAACTGAAGTTGAAGTTGGCATTTTTATTTTTGCAGAATGAAGAGTTCGCTAACAATGTTATTTAGGTACATTGTTCCAAATCTGAATAAAACTATAAAAACACAAAAAAAATTCTATACCGACTGTCTATTTGAAATCTGTTAGGTATATAGGAATAACAATGTGATTTTTTAAATTTTGTTGTAGCGACTTACCTATTTATTTTCGATGAAAATTGTAAATATAAAACTTGTTCAAACTTAGACACTACCACGCTCGATCATATTTTGCTTTGTTAGTTCTTGAGAAAACGCAAAAGAAAATAGCTATAAAATGACGTTTGTCAAAGAAATTTGTGTATAATTGGCAAATTATGATACGACCGTGCATAATAGTATAATTATGTATCAAGTTTTATAAACGTTATTTTATTTTATCCACGAGTTTTTAGGAGCGAGCGCAGCGAGAGAGAGTTTATAAACGAGTCACATTCACATCCTATACTTTTTCTACGACCACAAATTACACAACATAAATTCATAAATATGACGATTCTATATCATCTCAAATTTTATTGAATTTTTTTTATTAATATTGTTAACATAAAAAAATATCAGGATTTTTAAAAATAACATCAATAATAATAATTAAGATAAGAACATTTTTTGACGTTATTAAAAAAACTGATAAATTTCAATATTTTGATGTTAGCAATAATTAAAAAAAATCTGCTGTGTCCACCACAGTGCTTTCCCGACTATAAGTTTTAATAACTTATTTCGTAACGCCTTTAATTTTATGCTTTATTCAGCAAAATTTTAAAAAATTTATCTTTTCCCCCAAACTTTTTAAGTTGATACCAACTTGATTGAATATCGCATAAATGTCATTTTTTACATTTTTACTAAATTCGTCTCCCCGAGAGATTTAAATTGAGACCAAACTCGGTATAATTTGAATAATGTATTTAAAAACTTGACGATCGGTTAAATGTTATTTTTATCTTTCTACTAGAATTATTTTCCCGAGAGCTTTAATTTGATACCACACACGATAGTATTTTAATAAAAATAAAATAAGTTATGTTTATAAAGTTGGTACCACTGGTTGAATAAAAAAATTAGAATAATTTTTTTAGAAACAATTGACAATAGCATAAATGTCATGTTTCATATTTTTACTATACTTATCTCCCCAAGCGCTTTAAATTGACACAAAACTCGATATAATTTGAATAATTTATAATAAAAAAACAACTGACGATCGTTTTATGTTATTTTTGTTTTTCTACTAGAATTCTTTTCCCGAGAGCTTTAATTCGATACCACACACGATAGTATTTTGATAAAAATAAAAAAAGTTATGTTTATAAAGTTGGTACCACTGGTTGAATAAAGCTGATTAACGAACTTGAAGTCAGAATTTGGCTCAAGATCTTAAATATAAAATTTAAGTCCAAAATTCTAACGCGTTTTTAAGTTATGCAACATCCAGACAGACCCACAGACCGACTTTTTTTAAAATTATGTTTTGGGTTCAGTAGGGTCTAAAACGTGAAGATTCACCAAAATCTCGAACTGTCAAAAAATCACGATTACAATACTTCCCTCTATTACATAGGTCGGGGAAGTAAAACGATTTTAATAAATTTGAGATCATAGAAATTTCTAGTGAAAATCAACATATTTGAGCTCTCCGGAGCGCCTTTAAAATGTCAAATATAGGAGCCAACTTCACCCCGTGCTTAATATGTCAGTTGCTATGTATTGCCCGTTTATTTCTAAAAACGGTCAAAGTCACGGCTTGTTGAGGTGTGTTTTAAAAAAAATGTAATTTAGCATCATGAAAACCAGTTCGTTAAATGATGTTTTAGTACCAGAAAAATTGTATTATATGCCATTCATACAATAATCAAGCAAATATAATTCGAGAAATCAATTAATTTGGTAAAACAACTTTTCGTAATTTTACCGATAAATTTATAAATTATGAGAAAACTTTTAAGTTTTAAGGTAAAACTGTCTTCGTGTGAACTACGCATTAAGCCCTATTCGCACGAGGATTTGAAGATTCTGAATCCTGGAAAAGAAGAAGTTTCAAGATTCTGAATCTTGAAAAAAAAATTCATGGATTTGAAGCAATGAATAAATTATAAATTCTTCTGTTCCAAGACTCATTGAATATTTAATCAGCGGCAGCGCAATTTAACAGGTAATTCTCACTAGAAAGAAGAAAATTACTTCTTTTCCAGGATGCAGAATCTTGGTAGAATCTTCAAAGAATCCTCGTTCGACCAGAGCTTTAGGTATGATTCAGGTTCAAATGAGATAAAGGCGTCCACATTTGAATCACAAACTATAAGTTTTATTCCATAAAAGCTGAAATAAACTACTACTATTCAAAAAATCTGATGTGGACACCACATGACTTCCTTGTACGCCTATTATACTGTTCATACTTTTCTTAATAACTAAAATGTAGAATAATATAAGTAACCGTATTTGATTTATACGGAATATACCAAAAAATACTTTTTTGGCACGGACGATCGCAACCAAAAATATGAGGTGATCAACTAGATGCCGCATGAGTCTCAAATACAAAATTTCAACTTTCTACGCCATACCGTTTTTGATTAAGGCGAAAATACCAAATAATGCCCCTTTGGCACGGACGATCGCTACCAAAAATAGGAGGTGCGCACAACTAGATTTTATAACAGTTCTAAATACAAAATTTCAACTTTCTACGTCTCACCGTATTTGAGTTTTGCGACACACATACGTCCGGACGTCAGGACGAGACTAGTCATAATGGATTCAGGAAAAGTCGAAACGGATATTTCCGTCAAAATCTGAGAACCTAAATTTTTCGCGATTACAATACTTCCTTTTTACTCCGTACAAGGAAGTAAAAACAATACACGAAAAATATCACAACACAATGTCCAATCGTCAACATAGACACAGTTCCTGTTCTTCATCACCCGGCATAAAATTACCAATTCCATTTAACATCCAAAAATAAATTACCTTAACCTGAAATAAAATAAACAAAACCCATAACCAGACACCCATACACGTGTGAAGTCAACGACACACCACAGCAGCGCTGACTTCACAGCAGACACGCCGCTAGACAAACAGACACAGACACGTGACGTAGTGACGTGACATCCCCAACATTACACTTTTTAACAAAAACAAAAACATCGATTTCCGTTTCCTGTACCGCAGGACGTACACAGGTATTCCGTATTCCCCTGTAGCCTGTTTCTCGTAGTTGTGTACCGGTAGAGTTGGAAATATGAGGAACATATTTTTTCATGAGTGGTGTAACATTTTTTTTCAAAAACGTGGAGACAGTTTGGCTATATTTCGTAATATGTTTGGTAGTGAATTTACGTTGCTATTTCGGGGTTGGTGTTGGTGCTCTTTTAAGAATAAATATCATATTTTTGTGCTATATTATTTGTTTGTGGAGATTCATAAACGTCAAGTAGCTTCCCAGCAAACACAGTGTTGACATATACGTAACTATTATGTAATATTTAGAGAACATCGTTGACGAACCTAAATATTGCATAAATGATGCATAAAATTGCCATATGGATGACACATTTTTAAACCATATCTCCATGACATAACACTATAGACATAAAACCAATATATATGTGGCAGGTACGTAACAGATACGGATCAGTTATCGCATGGCATATTTTACATACTCGCCACATGGCACTGCCATATGAATGTAACATTTTGTAACCATATCTCCATGACATAACTTTACAGACATGAAACCAACATTTATATGGCAGGCACGTAATAGTTAATGGATCAGAAGTCACATGGCATTAGAACTTATATCTTACATACTTGCCACATGGCACTGCCATCTGATTATAACTTTTTGTAGCCATATCTCCATGACATCACTTTACAGACATGAATAATAATTTGAAAAATGAGAGAAATTATAATAAATAATCTCATATTTACTGACAGTTCATAGTAAGATGGAAATGGAAACGAATCACCTGTTCAATGTACATCCAATCCAACATTCAATGAATACTTTCATCTCATTGGTCAACATACTAAGATTTCTTTAGATTCATTTTTGCCTTCATTTAAACAAATTTTATTTTGAAGCAAATTATTTACAAACCACAAATAACAACTGACACCTGAGAAAATATACCATTTTACAAAATTTTAAAATAATAATTTGTATTTAAATAAAATAAGTTCAAATGGTCTGTTCACACTAGGAAATATTTACGTAAAAAGTTTCATGCAAGTAAAACAAGTGCTAGGAGTATTATAAAAGAAACTGTTAATACCGGTTATATTTTATAGAAACTAATTATTTCTATAAAATATATTAAAGGTAGTGATCTGTAATATAATAAATAGAAAAAAGAAACATATTAAGAAAAACTTTCCTCGTGTGAACTAGGCTTAAGAAATATCTATCTTATCGATCAAGAGATAACCTCACTTTGCCACTTTCATGTTGACAGGAGCTTGGCATGTCTGCGTATTTCGTACTTAAAGCATTCGATTTTAGTTTATTTGTTTTACGGGATGCACTAAATTAACCATTAATATTATGCAAGCTGAGAAATGTAGATTTCTTTAAATGGATTGTAGTACTTATGTTAATATTTGTGTATTCAGATTCGTTATAAAATAATATATTACTCCGCCTAATTGTTCATTATTATTTTTTTTAGGTATGAATCACATTTTAAGAGATAACTAGTTTATTGAAAAAATAATCAACTTTAATTCAGTAGCTGTGAATATGAAACTAGATTATTATATACACATCCAAAATATGTATGAGTTTGACACCAACAAACAACTAAGTAATTCGATTCTATGAAATATCAAAATACCTTCACATCCATAGCCATTAGCCACTACAACAAAAAAGAATGTATTTAAATAGAAGGTTTTGTTCGCATAAGCATTTGTCTTTTTGAAATGTATACTTCTTGTGCTATGGATTTTGTTGCAGCACTCTGGGCTTGTTAAAATCATATTATTCACAATATTATTAAAAGTATTAGTTTTAAATTATTAAGTATTATTTACACTAATATACTGTACACTTTAAATTGATATTTCATATAAACTATACGATATGTCAGATTAGCCGAGCGGTTTGAAGCGTATAGGAACATCGTCCCGAAGGTCCAGGTCCATGGTTCAAATCCAACACGATCCAGCAAATATCAAATTTGTATCTCTCTCCGGTTCTATGGATTCTCGATGGATTCAACTTTTAGTTATAAAATGTTGCTTAAACATGTGTTTTTTTAATATAAATAAAATAATTTTGCTACATTTTATATAGTACGTAATACAGAAATGTATCTGCCATTTCTATATGCCATATGGCGGTAACCTGCCGTGGCCATATAGCAGTACCGTTGTCTTTCAAACGTAACTCCCATGTGGCATACATGATGAGAATGGCTGACATAGGAAAGCGCATGCAAGCTCCATTTATGTTGCATGCCATATGGCAGTAGACATGAATGGTGTACGTGTTTTATGTATGCCACATCATAATTATCTAACTGTGTTTGCTGGGTGACGTTTTTGAGAATTACTTGACTTGACTTGAAAATCAAGCTTTTTAAAAATTAATTACTTGAGTTGATTTTCTATCGTTACCTACTACTTGAATTGATATCAAGTAATTTCAAGCTACTTGATATTACTTGATAACGAACAATTTAGTTTAAAAATGTTATTCAGTCGAATAATAAATGAAAACACAATACGATATTTCCTGATCTAATTGGAACGATTTTGCATTAACACCAACGCTGTATTTTTATTATTTTCATGAACCTATAGTATTATTTTGTGTAAATTATTGTCAGATTTTAATTAGGTTTTTAGAACTAGTCTTTATTGCCGTCCATTTGATATTGATACCTAATGTATTATAATCTCGATCATAATGAAATGCAGTTCTCAAGAATTACTTATTTTTTCTGCTTCTTGAAGTTTAACTGTTTCATTTTCAAGTATTTTAGTAATACTTGATTTTCAAGTTACTTGAAATTTAACAACTTGACTTGAATTTCAGATTCTATTATTTGACTTGACTTAAAATCAAGTCAAGTTCAAGTCAAGTAACTTGAAAATCAAGTCAAGTAGTGAAACCCTATTTGTTTGGCATAAATAAGTTTTTCGAGGTCAAACAAGGCCTCAGTAAATAGATTACGATGGATCCGAACGCATTTTTATTTTATACACATTATATAAATAGGAGATGGGTCGTGAAATTTTCCTCGCGTGAGCGTGAGTGATTTTGAAAATTTGGATCGTGAACGGACGTAAGCGTGAGACGACTTGTAATGTATCATGCATGATCGGGCGTGAGCGAAATTTTTTCGGGCGTGAGTAAAAATCACGTCACGACATAATACATAATTTGCAAAATATCAACACAAAACAGATTATAATTACTTAAACTCCTTAGCAGTGTTGTAACTTATCTAGATAATTTTATCTAGATTAATCATCTAGATAATGTAGTTTTATCTATTATCCTTTCTAGATAATTTTTTATTATTTATCTATTATTTTATCTAGCCAACCTAACCAACTTTTTTATATGTAATTTTAATCAAATTCAAATGTAATCAAACTGTGCAAGCATGCAACGCACAAGCAGAGGTATAGAAACACCCTGTATATATAGTATTTTCCAAAAGTCCCGAGACGAAGTTTTGAACGAGTGAAGAAAAACAAATTAAAAATATGGGGATCACTAAAGAGTCATAAAAACTACATTCTTAGATAGTTTAGAACTTGGAGTTTTTTAGGGGATGACATTTTTAAATAGCAACCCCTGTCTAGTTTCACCTTATTTTAAAGGTAATGAAAAAAGAAACACATCCCTCATAAACAAAAACCCGATATCTTAATATTTTCGAGATTTTAATTTTCATTAATTTTAATGTTTTTCTTCGGTCTCGCAATGACCCAAACGCTTTATAGTGATCCCCCAATTTTCATTTTTTTTTCTTTAAAACTTTTTTTTGTTTAAAACTTATAGACGTCTCGGAATTTTTGAGAAACCGTGTAGATATACTTGATTTAAAATAATAATCTATGTTAAAAACCACATTCGGTCACAAAACTTATATACGGCGATCGACGAATAAATACATACATAGGTACATACATAAAATCTTCTAAGATCGTAATAAATTTTAAGACTCATATCAATTTGCAAATAAAAATACACAGTAGTGCAAAAACACTCACGGGTTAGTTACCAGTCACTGGTTCGATTACCCCCAATTCCCATAACCTCAAAACAAAAATCATTCCCCTAACCTCACAGCTCACACCTTACATTATTCCTTCCTTACTTAAAACAAAACACACAACTACACACCTGAACAATGCTCTTGGACTGCTTGCTGACGTCATCCGTCGACCCCTGCTTGGGTCCACGGATACACCCGGGAAACATCGTTACGTCGCTGTTCTCCACATCCGCATCACAGTTTGAATCTCCCGCCAAGAACACTTCACCTTTACACTTCCGGTACAACAACGGTCACTGGGACAACCGAGCATCGCGCTCACACTTTGTTATGGTATGGTTAGTCACTTGTTTGTTATTCAAGGCACACTGTGATTATTAATTATAATATAGCGATGGTGGGTGACAAGTTGAAGAATTCGAAAAAGTTAATATAGGTATAACATTTATTGCACGTAACAATCTGAATTCACTGTAAAATATTGAAACCGTATTTTTGTATTTAACCGACATTAAGGAGGTACACTCGACATTTGAAATAATGAGAGAGTTTAATGAAACTTTGCAAAATTAATTAAAACATTGTAAAAATGTTACCTGAATTTTTTCATAATTTTTCACCACGTGGATTATCCAAAAATAAATATTAAAAAACTACATTTTACATGGCCTCTTATGGGACTACTTTTAAATCAACGAAAAAAGCATTTAAGGAAATGAGAGAAAATTCCAATTGCTTTTTTAAAACGTACATTAATATCTCATAGACCGGATAAAAGTAATACAAGCATCATTTACCACGTAATGAACAAGAATTCTTAATCGAAGAACTGACGTTTATGCCTACTGGAGAATATTGGCGAGAACATAATATAGACGCGGCAACGTTGAAAAGCGCGAAATTTGAATTTAACCTGAAAAAAAAAACATTATCTATCTATAATAACAAGTTATTCACAAGAATGAAAGGTAATATGCACAAATGATAATAAATAATTCATACCCAACGATTTAAATGAAATTTCAAGTGCAGAATTCTCTTCATCTTCCATTTTTACTATCTGTCAGATTGACATCAGAACGTGAAAAATGTCATGTACAGCACAGCGTTGCCGTAGTTTACACTGGTATTTAGCCGAATGAAATCTTATAAAATAAACAATTTTTAAATAACAAAAATTAATAATATTCTTAATTAATTAATTTAAATCTCATTTTATTAGAAAAAATCTGACGTGGCCGTTACAATACCTCTCGCCTTGACATTGAAGTATTATTATTTAACCTCGTATTGAACCAAATAAGCTTTAATTTAAATAAAATACAACAACACCGTATAACATTTGATATAATAATATAAAATAATCATACATTATATTATTTTAAAATGCATAATGGATTTATAATAATTATGTAGGTAAATAAATAATATATTTCACAAATTTAATCAGCTCTTACTTTAATATATTATTTTATTTTATAAATACCATATTTACATAATACTATGTCCATTTAATATCTATACTATATCCAATATTTCAAAATTCTACACCACACTCTACACATGCCCTACACCACAGAGAAACCTCCTTGCCACAGACATCTGTTTATCTGTCACATTGACAATTTTGTTTTTGTTTTAAATTTTATTTCTATTTCGGGATTCACAAATCGTGGTAGGTAAAATTATATATTTAAAAAAATTATATTTCTTTATTTGTTAAAGATATAAAAACAAGTAAGATTAAATATTGTACAATGTAATTTCTTCTTTTATGTGTGGTATGTCAAATTATAACAATCGCATTATTTTATACAATTTTTGCAAAAAATGTTATAGTGCTACAAGAAAAATACCATTTCCGGTTAGTGGATTTTTACCAAAATCTTTTCAGCTCTTCATTAACACATATAAATGTATAATGCAAAATATTAGAATTTTATGTTCAGTAGAATTTGAGATAATGAACCGGGACGAAAGGCTATAGTAGGCGCACATACAGACTTTCATACATACACACAGACACACACACACACACACAGACATCATCGTGAAAATAGTCAAAATAGGTTCTAAAGGTGCTAAAACGTGCTTATTGACAAAAATCTCGACATCGAATTTTTTCACGATCCCTATACCTCTCTAGGCGAGAGGTAAAAATTCAAATAGAGTGCGTTTACATACAATAAAAAATGTTTATTTTTATTTTTTTATAAGTTGGAACCCTGATATGAAATACATTGCGAGTATAGGAGATGCTCATAACCCTCCACCACTCGAGTGTACCTCCTTAACTAGGTACTGCAAAATCAGATTAATATTGAATTATTTTTGGATAAATATGTGCTTCTCTCATCTCTCTGAAAAACACACTATTCCTTTTTAAAGTTTCAATTTAAAATAAAATGTATTAATTTATACTATTTTTGATGTTATGTCAATTTGTCAAACTTCAAAAAAGGTGTCAATGTTAAGCTTTATAGAGCTTTAATTTGTTCGCAATGTTCTAATTTCTAGACATTATAAACATGAAATGTAAAGATAAAGAGGATAAAGACGAGGATAAAGATCCAAAAAAGTAAAAAGAACTTACAATAATTAATTTAATAAAATTCCTTAAATTATAACATTATCGTTACCATCGTTACCAAATTATGTGTAACATAAAATTGACAACAGTTCGTCTTTTTGAAATTCTATAAAACTTTAGTCCAATATTGTTATACTTTATGGACTGGAAACAGTGTCATAAAAACGTGTTTTTCTACTCCCATACTATAATTTACTTATTTTATATCTGTTACCTGTACTTTAATGACGCTCATTTCGATATAAATTTTCATTTCGATACAGATTTTCATTATGATACAGTGAAGTAAAGTTCAAGTTCAGTAAAGTTCAAGTTCAATAAAGTTCAAGTAAAGATCATGTAAATTAAAAGTTTTTTTTTTAAATTAAAGCATGGGAGTAGAAAAAATAGTGTATGCAATATGCAACTTGTGTATAATGGGTATTAATACTCTATAAACTTATTATAGATTATTATTTCAGATTATGCTACAATATGTTCTACTGGCTTAATCTATTATTATACACAAAGTTTTATTGGTCAAAAATTAGATCCAAAAGTTAAAGTATAAAGATAATTTCTTAAATTACAATAACTAAAAAAACAAATTAATGTGGTATTTAATTAGTAGATAAACTGAAAATGATTTCTGACAATTTTAAAAAACCTCAACATTTTTATTGAACGAAGGCCTTAGTAAATAGTTTGCTATTAATATTTCACTCGATATTTAATTACTCCAACCTTGAATTATATTTCATTTTTAATTTAAAAAGCGAGATAATATGATATAGCCGTGCAGCCTCGCGTTTAGCCAAGAAATTAGTGCAACATGTAGTTGTTTAATTTGAAAATAATTGAAGTTAATTAACATTTTTAAGTCTTCATACGCTTAATAAGTCGTGTGATAAATTAATTACATTTCAGATTGTTTTTTATTTTATTTTTTACTCAGTTTCATTTCTGTTCACACATATAGATACACGCAGCGTTTCTCATACGTTTTTGTTTTATTTTTCATAACGACTTGAGATAACGCAAGAACTTTATCTTTAATTCATAGAAAGGTAATGTCATATACATACTTAAATAATTGATAAAATAAAAAAAGTAAAAAAATCTATGAATTAGTTTAATATTCAACATTGTATAGTGATGAACTGTCATCACACCTAAATGTGTATAGTGTATAGTTATAGATAAAAGTACATGAGCATGGTATAAAGGCAACTATATAGTACGATATAATGCGCCGCAGGCGAAAATTTTTCAAGCTCGTGCATAAACTACTTTCGTTCTCTTGAATTATAGCCTACATTATGTTGCTCGTTAAATAATGCAATAGGTATAGGTAAGTACCTACTATGAATACTTATGTGTTAATTTTTTTTATCATAATATTAATAATTATTTGTAGAGTATTTTAATAATTATTGATGAACAACTTTATCCAACATACTAAAAGTTATTTTAAACAGTTGGTAAATCGGGAAATTTTTAGACAGGTAAACTAAAATATGTAACTTAATATTTCTGACTAAATTCAAACCTGAGTTGTCCGGAACTATAATCGGTTACATAACGCACTTGGCTATCCGCCTCCTAGTTAATTTATATGAAACTTAGCCGAACAAATTAAAAAACCTGAGACCAGCCGTAAATCAATATTTCGTCAGTCAACCTACGAACAAAACATCCTGTAGATATATTTAAATATTCCAAAATTAATCGTGATTAAATTAAAAAATAATTCGATTAATGGTCCAATAAACGTCATCTGCCTCAACTAAGTATATTATTCAGTTCATTGAAGCATGCAAGCCAACAACTCTTCCTCCCTATTTAATTTTAATGTCCTTCTAATTTAATATTCATTACAGACATCTCTACTTATTTATTAACTATTCATACTCTAGAAAGAATTATAACACTATAAGTTAACCATTACCTACTTCATGAATCTCAATATAATTACCATATTAAAATATAAATAACGATTAGAACAATGAGCAGTATAGCACGTAGGTTTTTCCGACAGCCGCGCCTTTCGAACACCCAGTATGCAGAGAAAATTTAAATTAACAATGACTATTGTTCTGACATGTTAGTTAACATTTTGTCGTTATAATTATTCGGTACCTTGAAGAGGTTATAGTAGGAAGTTGTAAGAAATGGTCAATACATCAATTTCAGTAGGTCTTTAGAATGTTGCAGAATTATTATACTTAATGAGTTATAAATTAAAATTGATTGCAGAGATTCTTTGCTTTTTAAGTCATTGAATGTAAGCTATTCTTAGTAAATTAACTGCAAATAATTAAATGAAAATTTACAACTTTATACACTTACTGAAAGTTTTGTTTCGACATTATAAAATTGAGTTTTTTGCAATTTTTATGGTTTTAATATTAAGAAACGTATTTGTTTGTTTTATAAAATTTTGCTGTTAGTAAAATTTTTAAATTCTTTAATTTTAATCGGCGATAATATCAAATATGCCAAATAAAATATTTAACATTTTATATGATCATGTTTAGATACAATCTGACATGGAATTTACATATACCTATATACTTATAAATATATAAAACTATTAGGTAACATAAAGTTTAAAATAATGTATGTTACTATTTTGCAATACCTAGAATCATTAAAGTAAAGTTGTTATTTAATTTGTTCTAAACACTTGTTTTAACAAAAAAATCACAATTACAAAATAAATTATGTTGATTGCGAATGACAAATTTATATTTACTTTTTGAAATATCTGTAATATCTAACTCTTTTTCGGGTTAATGGAACTAACTTATTCACCATGTAAGCGTTGGTGATATACTTACATAACATCCTGTATGATCTATAATTGACCATATTGCTAATTTTTACCTCCCGCCTTATATTCTATAAAGGGATGTATTGTGACGGATCAAAATTTTCGAGTATGAGTTTGTAGTGAATAAGCACGTTTTAGGGTCCCTAGAATACGAATTTAACTTTTTCTAAATGATGTCTGTAGGTGTGTTCGTGTGTGTATCCGTGTGTGTATCCCTCGGTGTATCCGTATGTTACAATTTTTTCGTTGACGATAATTCAAAAAATATCAACCATTTAACAACCAAATTTTATATTTAAGGTTTTAATACGAATCTTAAGAGCCCAGTTATTTTTTGAAGCAATCCCCAAACCTGAAGTAGTACTTTGCTTAAATATTTCGGTAAATAATTATTTTATCACAATATTTTCTATTTTAAATGAAAGATTATAATCTTCAGTTAGTATTTTAAATTTTTTTCTGTTTATAATTTATTTAGAGTATGAAACTTCAGTATCTTGTAGTTTATGATCGTTTAACATTTGTTACTACGTAAAATTTAATTGATTATGACAGTGGCAGTGACAATAGTTTATATCTTCATCTGCATGCAGTTTACATAAAATGACTAAAATATATTGTTAATACAGAGTAGGTAGTACAGTAAAAAGAGTAAGTAGAATATGGCGGGAGGTCTTGTGATGGTCACATCAGATTTTTTGACAAATGTTTGCGTTTCATGTAAAAATATTAAAGTGATATGACGAATATTTTGTACCTATATTTTACATATTTCAATGTGTTCTTAGTTCTAATTATATTTCTTAATTTTGTGCATATTTTTGCATTACACGCATATTATTATTGCATATTTTGGAACTTTCAAATGACGTTTACTAATTTCAAATTTAAATATTGCTTTCTTGTAATTTTTGTCAATACATTATTTACTTGTTATGGAATAATTATTATTGTGAACGTTATATTTTCAGTGTAGTATGTTTGTTCGTATATTTGTAATTTATTCTTGGATAGAATATACCTATTCAATATTTTTAAAAAATATATAAAAAAAATGAAGCATTGCCTTGAATTTTGTGCATATTGCATACATATTTTTAACATATTTATTGCTGTAGACATTTTATTAAAATTATTAATCTGCAGAATCCATTAAATAAGAAGACACTCAAATATTTCTGCAACTTTTAATTGCAATAACTTGTCAACCACCTACCACCATCCTTTACAACTGCACCACAATAACAAAACACCACTTCCATCTTCATAACAACACTGTCACTGCACTTATTAATGCGAACCCACCTCGTCACCATTCACTGGAACATTTCTCCCGTGTTTTCCGCGTCGCGACGCCGTTGTTTCGGCGACGCTTACCGACTCGACGTCCTGCGACGGCCGGGCGACTACTGCGTGATGTTGTTGTGCGTGAGCGATTCGAGCACGTGTGATTGGCGCACGCGCAGTGAGGTGAAGCGTGATAGACGTTAGAGGACTGTTAGATTTTAGATTGATTGTGGAGGGTTGTTAGTTGGAGATTAAGATTAAAAATCTGATGTGGCCAGCACAAGATCTCCCGCCATACCCTACTACTATACAAATATAATTTTAGGTACTTAAGGAGGTACACTCGACACTTGAAATAATGAGAGAGTTTAATGAAACTTTGCAAAATTAATCAAAACATTGTAAAAATGTTACCTGAATTTTTTCATAATTTTTCACCAGGTAGATTATCCAAAAATAAATGTTAAAAAACTACATTTTACATGGCCTCTTATGGGACTACTTTTAAATCAAAGTAAAAAGCATTTAACGAAATGAAAGAAAATTCCAATTGCTTCTTTAAAACGTGCATTACTATCTCAAAGACCGGATAAAAGTAATACAAGCATCACTTACCACGTAATTAACAAGAATTCTTAATCGAAAGACTGACGTTTATGCTTACTGGAGAATATAGGCGAAAACATAATATAGACACGGCAACGTTGAAAAGCGCGACATTTGAATTTTAACCAGAAAAAATCTGACGTGGCCATCACACAACCTTCCGCCATATCTAGATTTTAAACAGAAATGTATACGTGCAATCCGGTGCCCATTTAAAATATACAAATAAAAATCTCAAATATTCAAACACAGAAATTTGCATCACCTGAATAAAAAGATTCATTCACAGGAAAACTCTGCTGTATTGAAGCCATCCTCCGTTCAATTACTACATTTAATATCTTACTTAGGACTTATATAGCGCTAGTATGCCAACTTGTCACCCGTCTCACCTGTCAATATTTTTTACGCAGAAACAAAAATCAACCGATCATGGATTACAAGATATCAACGTTTTATTTGATAAATTTATTTTTTAAATTTTACTGCAGTTCTTTAATGCTACCAGATAAAGACAATTTTTTTATAACGTAAGTTGCAAATAACTTTTCCTCTTATTCTCATTACAAATAAATACTATATTTTTCCAAATTTATATACAATTTTGACAATTAACCTTTTCAATCTTCAAAAAATATCACTTCCGATGAAGATATTTGTACCAAAATCTAGGGAGCTCTTCCAATTTATATACAAATGTTAAATACCAAATATCAAAATTTTCGGGTAATTCGTATTTGAGTTATGCGACTAACAACCCTTGACCACACACACACACACACACACACATACACACACACATACACACAGACATCATCGTGAAACTATCAAAAATGAGTTGTAAGGACCCTAATTCGTGCTCATCCACTAAAAATTCACCACCTGATTTTTTGCATGATTCCAATACCTTCCTTTACAGGTAAGCGGAAGGTAAAAAACCTTATATATCTACAATCACAAGTTTTTCGCAAGAATGAAAGGTATATTGTGTACAAATGATAAATAATTTATACCTAACGATTTGTATGAAATTTCAAGTGCAGAATTCTCTTCACCTTCATGTTTAGTATCTGTCAGATTGACATAAGAACAGCACAGCGTTGCCGTAACTTACCACTGGTATTTGACCGAATGAAATCTTATAAAGTAAACAAGTTTTACATAATATTCTTAATTAATTGATTTAAATCTCATTTTATTAGATAAAAATGCGAATAGACTGCGTTTACATACAATAAAAATCTGACGTGGCCATCACACAACCTTCCGCCATATCTAGACTTTAAACAGAAAGGTATACGTACATCCGGTGCCCATTTAAAATATACAAATAAAAATCTAAAATATTCAAACACAGAAATTTGCATCACCTGAATAAAAAGATTCATTCACAGGAAAACTCTGCTGTGTTGAAGCCATCCTCCGTTCAATTACTACATTTAATATCTTACTTAGGACTTATATAGCGCTAGTATGCCAACTTGTCACCCGTCTCACCTGTCAATATTTTTTACGCAGAAACAAAAATCAACCGATCATGGATTACAAGATATCAACGTTTTATTTGATAAATATATTTTTTAAATTTTACTACAGTTCTTTAATGCTACCAGATAAAGACAATTTTGTTATAACGTAAGTTGCAAATAACTTTTCCTCTTATTCTTATTACAAATAAATACTATATTTTTCCAAATTTATATACAATTTTGACAATTAACCTTTTCAATCTTCAAAAAATATCACTTCCGATGAAGATATTTGTACCAAAATCTACGGAGCTCTTCCAATTTATATACAAATGTTAAATATCAAATTTCAAAATTTTCGGGTAATTCGTATTTGAGTTATGCGACTAACACCCCTTGACCATACACACACACACACACACACACACACACACACACACACACACACACACACACGCACGCACGCACACACACACACACACACACACACACACACACACACACACACACACACACACACACACACACACACACACACACACACACACACACACACACACACACACACACACACACACACACACACACACACACACACACACACACACACACACACACACACACACACACACACACACACACACACACACACACACACACACACACACACACACACACACACACACACACACACACACACACACACACACACACACACACACACACACACACACACACACACACACACACACACACACACACACACACACACACACACACACACACACACACACACACACACACACACACACACACACACACACACACACACACACACACACACACACACACACACACACACACACACACACACACACACACACACACACACACACACACACACACACACACACACACACACACACACACACACACACACACACACACACACACACACACACACACACACACACACACACACACACACACACACATACACACAGACATCATCGTGAAACTATCAAAAATGAGTTGTAAGGACCCTAATTCGTGCTCATCAACTAAAAATTCACCACCTGATTTTTTGCATGATTCCAATACCTCCAGCAATGACTTATTGGATTTACAATGTAATGATCAAGCCAGTCATAGAATACGCCAGCCTCGCCTGGTGGCAAAGAACTTTAACAAAACATTGTAAAGATAAACTAAGCAGGGTGCAACGATTAGCCTGTTTAGGAATCACAGGAGCAATGTCAACTACACCAACAGCGGCCATGGAAACTTTACTGAGTCTACCTCCACTTCATCTGGTGGTGAAAGCGAGGGCACTCAGTGGAGCATACAGGCAGAAAATACTATCAGAGGAAGATAATTCTCGAATAGGACACTCTGCAATCTTCACAGAGATAGAGAAACAACCCATCTTACAGATGACACCAGATCGGGTAAATAAAATGTACATCATTGACAAAACCTTCAGGATACTAATTCCTGGTAGGGATGCATGGGAACATGACAATAACCCGGTGAAAAACGAGGACATAGTAATGTACACGGACGGCTCCAAGACCACCAAGGGAGCCGGAGCTGGAATACATGGGGTAAGAGGACTGAGACACAACCTGTCGGTTGGACTCGGGACAAATACAACAGTATTTCAAGCTGAAGTATACGCTATCTTAGCTTGCGTGCAAGTACTACAGGAGAGCAACTACACAGATAGCAAAATCTCCATAGTAACGGATAGTCAAGCTGCACTAAAGGCATTGGGATCATGTGAAGCGGGATCGGGCTTAGTCCTGAACTGCATCCATGAGCTAAATGCGTTAGGAGCAAGAAACAAAGTAAAACTAATATGGGTACCCGGGCATTCGGAAGTAGAAGGAAACCGGAGAGCTGACCTTCTAGCAAAGGAAGGAACAAAACTGCCTTACATAGGACCAGAACCAGCTTGTGGAGTCTCATTCGAAACAACCAAGCAGGAGATCAAAACTTTGCTTTGGCAATGGCACAAAGTCCACTGGAAAGAGTCACCAGGTCAAAGACATGCTAAGGTCTTACTGGATGAACCATCCAGAAAAAGGACGGAAAACTTACTGACAATGAGTAAGAACAACACAAGGTTGTTAACAGGACTTATAACGGGACACTGTGAACTAAATAAGCACATGCATACACTAGGACTCATCGAAGAACCAATATGCAGAGGCTGTGGAGAAGAGGATGAAACACCCCTCCATCTGATATGTCACTGTGAAGCTTTTGTGAACAGTAGACACAGGCTCCTAGGAGCCAATAAATTGCAGTTAGAGGCTATAAAAAGAATCAAATTGAAGCAAATCCTGGACTTCATCAAAGAAACAGGACTCATCAACGAGGATTAATTTCAGAGGGTACAATATGCCTAAAGGCCGCAGTACAGGGACGACGCAAGACCACCTCTCGTAAAATAATAATACCTTCCTTTACAGGTAAGCGGAAGGTAAAAATGTTTATTATTATTTTTTATAAGTTGGAACCCTGATATGAAATGCATTGCGAGCATAAGAGATTCCCCTAACCCCTCACCTCCCGAGTCAGGCCACTACAACTCTCATTGCCGGTCAGATAAAAATGTGTCTGCTGAGTGTGTCGAGCATGTGGACTTGAGGGGCGGCAGGAAATACTTAAGATGGCGGAGTTGTAGGTCCTAGTTGTCAGGTGGTTGTCAGTGAAAAAGCGTGTACTAAACGTCATATTAAGCAGTATAAAGGGAAGTAGGTATAATTAAAATGCCTTTAAGATATTTTGTACCTCATTGCAAGTCTGGTTATGACAGTTGCAAAGAAAAATATAGTGTTTTTAAAGTTCCACTTGATATGATTGAAATTTGGGACAAATAAATCCCTAGAAGTGACCGTAAATTATACTTAAAAGATCATATAATTTTTTTCTTATTTATCTTTTATTTTCAATTCAATGTATATTTTTATTGTTTAATTAATAAATGTTTATTTGATTTCAGTTCTGTATAATTATTCTGTTATTAAAAAATTTAATGTTCAACATCTTACGGAAAATTCTATTTCATAATTTTTATTTTTGTATTATCTAAAAATTATCTAGATACATTTTATTTATCTTCTATCTATTATCTAGATAATTTCTTTAATGAGTAGATAAAAAGTATTATCTCTTACACTGCATATTATAGAGTTGAACTTATTTGCATTATCAAATATTACTTGTATATCCTTTGTATAAATATTATGTTTTTATGTTTCATTATAAAAATGTTATATTAAAAGGTGTAGGTATTTATTTTTTTACATTGCCTTCTTTCATGATAATATTGAACAATTTATGTTTACAAAAATTACAGAAACTGTACATTCATATAAATTTGATAATATATAATTTTACTTATTGTTTCTCAGCTTCTCAATTAGTGTGAACATGAACTGTCTCTTTTTTACGGCTCTGATTCTATCTAGCTCCAAGTATTTACGGATTCAGTATTAATTATAACTGAATGAATTAAATTTTTGACCAATATGTTATTTTTTTACTACTTTAAAATATATTTTGTACGTCTGACATGTACGGTCAAATTCAATATATACATTGTGTAGTTAAATTTTGCAAATTTTGTATAGGTATATCCATTTAACTATGTTTTAAAACAGGACTTACTGATGTAACCGCCTCTATAGAGGCTATAGCGGCGTTTTTGTGAACTACGACCATCTCAGCAGACGAATTGTGACTGTGAGTTAGGTTACCTACTATGTCTTGTACCGTGTCCCGAGTGTACCTCCTTAACCAACTAAGAAGATATAAATGATGTGTCCTATTGTCACTGTCACTGTCATTAAATTTTTCGTAGTAAGAAATGTTAAACAGTCATAGACAACAAGATACTAAAGTTTCATACTCTAAATTATACATAATACTTTAATTCCTAAAGTACTATGACAGAAAAATATTTATAAAATGCTAAAAATTGTAGATAATAATAATAATATCATCTTTCAATTGAAATAAAAAATATTGCGATAAATTAATTATTTATCAAAATATTCAAAAAAGTACAAATTCCGGATTGGGGATTGCTTCCAAAAATAACTGGATTCTTAAGATTTATATTAAAACGTTAAATATAAAATTTGATATTTAAATGTTTGTAACTTTTTGAGTTATAAAGTCCGGAAAAAAATATTACATACAACCTAACGCACATACACACACACGCGCGCATACACACACACACACAGTCACAGACATCATCTAGAAAATACTGTACTCGATAATTTTGACCCATCACAATACCTCCCTTATAGAATATGAGGCGGGAGGTAAAAAGGGTTATCATAAACATTTACAGGGTGTTCCAACTTAGGACAAAAAATTAAAGGGTATATACTGTACGACGAGCTGGTCATGAAGCAAAAATAATTTTATAAAAATTCGCAAAAAAATTGCATCGTATTTCAAGCAAACATTTTTTTGCCACTGGTCGGTAGTTATTTTTAATCATTTTTGTCAAATCATCTACAATGAAAGTAACTGTTTACATAATATCTAATACTAATAAATGTCAAATTATCAAATATACTATCAAAACAGTGATACTTTAAATGTACATACGTTAAGTAAACTACCCTTAACTTTGCAAATTTTAAAAAATGTATGTTTGTTTCATGATCAGCACAGCACGTCGTACAGTATATACCCTTTAATTTTTTGTCCTAAGTTGTGGACCAGCCTGTTTATTGTAGGAAATAAACTAATGGGTTGCAGTCAAATAATTGGATGTATTATAACTCTACCGGTTTCAGCCCCACTTGAGCCCTTTTATATTTAAAAAAATCTCAAATAGTTGTTTATGTTTTGTCGTATTTATTTATTTATGTAAATCTTTCCAGAAAATACAGACATAAAACTCAAAAATATAGCTGTATCCTCTGAACTGACTAATGTTTAAATTTTGTGTGTGACAAAATAAATGATTCTGTCATGCACTTATTTCCATATAAATAAAAAATACGATAAAAATATTACTTCCCCCTACATTCGTGTTACAAATAGTCTAGTAGAACATACTGTATCAATCTCCAAACTGTTTCTAATGCAGTAATTCGGTTACCATATGGCGTGTGTAGCTACGTCCGTATATAGAAAATCACCCAAATTAATGAGACTTTCATATGGTGCACCTACATTTTTAAACCAAAATCTAAAAATACCCTCCATACAGAAGCATTAAAAACTGTTTGTAACATTAGCCCCATTTTATAACAGTCTTTTTACACCTTTTGGTATTAAATTACATTCTTCAGATGATAAAAACGTAACTTTATCGTATTTGTTAGGTTAATTACAAAAAGAAAACAAAAATTAGCTTCTTTATAGCTGAACTTTTTACGAAAAAGTTTATTTTCAAGATATCAGTTACAGCATCAGTGCAATTACCTTGTAATGAGAACTGTTTGATTTTTTTAAACAGATGTTACTATCTAAATTTAGCTTGCTTAGCTCAAAATGCATTCGAGTTACGCCCACTCCCTGCTGTTAGGGGTAGTTGTGAATTTACGAACCCTCGCAATTTAAAAAGAAGTTAAGGGTGTGGATGTCTTTTACTTTCGCGAAGGAAATTTATTTCACTTATATTCTTTTGAATATAAATATTTGAATAATAGGTCAAAGACCTCAAGGTGGAGACTTTTTCACTTTTTATCACAGACATCATTTTTCAATTTTTGGCAAACTTTCAAATTAAGAATTTGTTCGCATGAAAGATATGTTTCAGCAATGTCTTTCAGAAGCTACTTTGTTTTTGTGTCATTTATTTTTCTTGCACTGATGTGCAAAACACAAAACTGACAATCGTAATTGGCAACACACACTTTTGTCATTAGGTTTATTTTGTCATTACGTGAAAAACGCTTTTCAAAAAATAACTACGCATATGAGAATAATAATTTAGTTTATAATGAATAATACTCACCATAAAAATTTCCAGTTTTGTTTAACAATTTGATTGATTCATTTTTTACCTTCCGCTTACCTATAAAGGAAGGTATTGGAATCATGCTAAAAATCGGGTAGTGAGTTTTTAGTGGATGAGCACGAATTAGGGTCCTTACAATTCATTTTTGATAGTTTCATGATGATGTCTGTATGTATGTGTGTGTGTGTATGTGGTCAGGGCCGGATTTCTGTCAGTCGGATAACTCAAATACGAATTATCCAAAAATTTTGATATTTGGTATTTAACATTTGTATATAAATTGGAAGAACCCATTAGATTTTGGTACAAATATCTTCACCGGAAGTGATATTTTTTGAAGATTGAAAAGATTAATTGTCAAAAATTTATATAAATTTGGAGAAATATAGTATTTATTTGTAATAAGAATAAGAAACAAAGTTATTTGCAACTTACGTTATAAAAAAATTGTCTTTATTTGGTAGCATCAAAGAACTGCAGTAAAATTTAAAAAATAAATTTATCAAATCTTGTAATCCATGTTCGACTGAATTTTGTTTCTGTGTAAAAAATATTGACAGGTGAGATGGGTGACAAGTTGACATACTAGTGCTATGTCATAAGTAAGATATTAAATGTAGTAATTGAACGGAGGATGGCTTCAGCACAGAAGAGTTTTCCAGTGAATGAATCTTTTTATTCAGATGATGCAAATTTCTGTGTTTCAATATTTTAGATTTTTATTTGTATATTTTAAATGGGCACCGGATTGTACGTATACATTTCTGTTTAAAGTCTAGATATGGCGGAAGGTTGTGTGATGGCCACTTCAGATTTTTATATGTTGTATGATAGTATGTTTTAATAATTAAAAGTTTACTATAACCAAAAAAATACTTACATAATCAAAGTTGATAAAAATATAAAGTTCATGATCATGGGAAAATTCTGAAGCCACATACCTGCAAAGAAAAAATGCATTAGTAGGTAATAATTTTATATTAGTATATCTATAATAAAGGTGTAAATGTAATGTAACAAAAAATATACGAATTATCGTACCTACATCAAAATATCACATTATAAACTTAAAGACAACGCGTTTGCGAATGCTCATGGGCGTCGGCAGGATTTTTGTAAGGGGGCGTTTTTAAAAATAATAATTTAGGCCTTTAAAATTATTATAATTTTATAACTTATTCTAAAATATAACTAAACGTAGTAATGATGATTCTGCGGGGATAGGCGCTCCTCCCTCCTGCACTCCCTCGTGACGCCAATGCGTATGTTATATGAATTTAAGAGGAATATCATAAAAGGAGATGATTTTTAGAGATTTGTTCAGACAGAGACAGTATCACGATAACTTTATTTTATTAAATATTACGACAATTAAGAAAAGTTGTATGTGATGCTTTGTTATACGTATGTATGTATATGTATATGTATTATCATTTCGGGATTGGAACCTCATTTGGGTTATATTCCTAGATGCTTTGTTACGTAAAAATTCAAATAATTTGCAGTGGAAAACACTGTCTTTGCATCATAATGTATTCCACTTAAATATATTCAATATTTAGTAATTAGAATTAGTTTCTTGCACTTTAGTTTTTATTGTTAGGGACTAAAGGTTCTTAATTTGATCCCGTTGTCAAGGAATACTGTTACAGAGTATCTAAGGTAAAAATATAAATATTTGTCATAAAGTTTGTATTGTCAAAATTACAAAAAGTACTTATAATAATCCCTCAGGTGACTACTTCCCTCACTTTTGGCTCGTGAAATAAACTTCACCCTCAGGATTAAATCATGCACTTTAGTACCATAATATATAATATACCTACTATTTATACAAGGCATAGATTATACACATCATTAAAAATAAACTTCGTTTTCGGTAGGCTCTTTATTCGCTTTTGGCTTTCACTTTTTCAGCAAACAATCAAGAAACTAAACTCACCTCAAAAAATGTATCATATTTGTCACTTTCCAAATGTAGAACCAATCAATTGCAAAATTAATAATAATCATAATGGGGGTTTCCACGATTGTTTGTTTCTTTTCATATGTTAATCTATACATTAAAATATTAGACCCGTATTTTTTCTTTTTGCCAAAAAGTAGTGATGCGTCGAGACGAGACGAGACGAGATTTTTCACTTCTCGTCTCGTCTCGTCTCGAATTTCAAAATTTTGATCTCGTCTCGCTTATTTCTCGTCTCGATTATTGTTATCTCGTCTCGATCTCGATCTCGTCTCGATTTCTCGACCATTTTTACTAACAATTTTTTTTGCCGATTGATATTAAAAGTGCTATTTTTGACAGGTGACAGTCTGTGAAATGTCACTTTTAGTGCCTAGGTAATTAAATTATATTTTTCAATACCTCCACCGAAAACGCCACCTTTTGTCTCTATTACTAGAGACGAAGGTGAGGTAGCTCTGACCGGTCAGTACATTTTCCACCTAGAAAGAAAAAGTACTTTTCCTCCCGCTTTATGTGGGATTCCAATTTTCTTTTCTTCCCTAGGGAGTAAAAGTACTAACCGGTCGGAAATATCTCACATTCATCCCTAATAATAAAAAATTTAATCTAATAATTTAACATGGTCAATGTCAGTAAAATAATAGATCTATGTTGACAGGTTGAATTGACAATTTAGTTGAGTTTGACTATGACAATAACAAATAGACGAATTGGTGGAAAAAAATTAAAAATTGTTGAATAAAGTATAAATAATTTTAAAAATTCGAGAAATCTCGACGAAGATGTCGAGATTCGAGAATCTCGACATTGTAATCTCGTCTCGAACATTTTTTACAAAAATTAGTCTCGTCTCGACGAGACGAGAAATTTCGAGACGAGACGAGACGAGATTCGAGAAATTCTCGTCTCGTCTGCATCACTACCAAAAAGTTGCTAATAAGCGAGAAAAAAATTCTTAAGCTTAAAAAAATAGATGCCGCTAAAAACGATGCCGTGTGGTGTGAGACGGTGTAACGTCACCGGCCCTGAGAACATACGTTCACTGCGCTGACAAGGACCGAATACGATACGTAGATCTACCTTATTTCAACACAGGTCCCCAGGTCCGTCGTCAATTCCGTAGTCAAAATGACAAAAAACGATCTTACACGAAAAAAACTACTCACGGTTTGGTTTCAATGTTGTCTACGTCACACATGGCACATTTTAATACACATTTCATTTTCATTTCGATAAATCTAGCAAAAATTAACAATTATTATCACTTTACTTTACTTAAAAAAAAACTTTGCTTAGGTAATCTAAAAATTTACGGCGCCAATCGTCTCTAATAAACCTACCCCTCTTAGTACCCATAACCTTGCAAAAACCTTTTCCTACGGCGTCCGCTTATTTAGTCAAATATAGTTTTGTCAAAACGTAGTATGACCAAAAATAATTAAGCCAAACTGTATTTTAGTCAAACTGTAATTTGTTCAACTAGAATTTTGTCAAACCGTAAATATGCCAACCCGTAATTTGGCCAAACTGTATTCTAGACAAACTGTAATTTCACATTCCGTAATATGACTAAACCGCAACTTCGACTAATATTTTATTGTCAAATCATTTTCAGGTCAACCATAATTTAGCCAAAATGCAACTATACCTAACTGGAATAATCCAAAACGGAATTTATTCAAAACGTATTTCTGTCAAATCACAGTTATGCATAACCGTAATCTTGCCAAACGCATTTTACTCAAATCGTAATCTAACCAACTGTATGTCTTTATATAGAGTTGGGAAGATTACGATTTGAGTAAAATACGGTTGGCAAGATTACGGTTATGCATATCTGCGATTTGACAAAAATACGTTTTGGATAAATTCCGTGTTGAATTATTCCAGTTAGGTATAGTTGCGTTTTGGCTAAATTACGGTTTACCTGAAAACGATTTGACAAAATAATATTAGTCGAAGTTGCGGTTTGGTCAAATTACGGAATGTGAATTACTGTTTGTCTAGAATACAGTTTGGCCAAATTACGGATTGGCATATTTACGGTTTGACAAAATTCCAGTTGAACAAATTACAGTTTGACTAAAATACAGTTGGGTTTCATTATTTTTGGTCAAACTACACTTTGACAAAACTATATTTGTCCAAATTGTGTGCTCCCTTTTCCTACAATACCCATTCCTAGTCACCATCCATCACACCTTTGCATCATTCATACACCCCTGCATGCCAGGGTGTTCACCCCCTGGAGTAAAAAACCCCCTTCCGCCCCGCGCTATCGCTGTTCTTGTCCAATATCAACAAAACCACATAGCACTCGATCTTGATTTCCCAGAATGAACGGTGCCGGTGCGATCTAGTGAGCTATGAGCTATGCGTGGTGTTCCCTCGTGCGCCGTGCATATGGTTCTATAGTTAGACGAAGGTGCTACGCCCTGAGTACAGTTGGCCATGATAAACACTGGGAATTCAGTGGTTAAGTGGAGGTAATTTTGAATTGTTTTAAATTTTGTGAATATCCAACGTCACATGAATCGTTCATGGAATATTCAAAAATATTTTATTCTTGTACTTTAAAGCCTTATTTCCACCGACTGTTTTAATGCTTAATGCATAATGATTTGTACATAAGGTGTAATGCATAATGATTATTTATTAGATGGGCATTTCCACCTATTTTTTAAATGATTAATTCGGCAGAGATGACATTTGTTGTCGAATTTTGTAATTTAATCATTACCGGCATTTTTACGATATTAAGGAATGGAAGAACTCTTAATTTCGTATGTAAGGTATATTCATTTCCATATTTAGAAACAGGTAGAAATTGACAACTCGCAACAAATAATAAATATGACACATATCAATCAATATGCTTGTGCATTCCGCTTTATGTTTGGAGCTTGCAAAGTTTTGTTCTTATGCGTTGCTCTTAGTATTATGCATTAAACATAGTTCTTAAGCAGCATCAAAAATTACATACACTGATAAAACAATATAATTATTGTAATTCTTACTTATTTCTCTAAAATATATGCGAAATTTGGATACGGCGAAATCTATATATGATTTATTATTATAATAGTGTATATTTGGGCCGTATATTTCAAGTTATTATATGTAAGTTTAAGACAAATATATTTGTAATGTTATAAGCAATATTGTATTTTCCCTGAAAATATGCAATAAATTGCATGTAGTTCTTAATATATTTATATGAAATATATGCATATTATGTCTAAATTTAGTCTCAATTTTCATGGAATTATGATATATTAATTTTAAAAATTACTATATTTAATTGAAATATATGAGTATAAGTACTATATTATTTAATTTATTGTGCAATAATTATTGCTAAAATTATATTCTAAACGGAAATGGTACCTACTTAAATAAAATACTGTCCACGTATGGGAGTACAAATATATATGTATTTATATTAAATCATATTATACAACAATAATAAAAATAACATTTTATAAACTAAACATATTTGTGATGGGACATTCACAATTTCAGAATTTTTCTACACAAAAATATTAAATATGAATAATTTAATAAGTATTTGTTATCACAAATTTTCATTCTTTAAAATGTCATCAACAAAAATTTAAAAACGCACTTTCTTGTAATGTTGTAATTATAAGTTATATTATAATAATTTGTAACGTTGATTTAACTACCTCTAAAAAAACCATTATATTTTTTTAACCATAGCCCGCTGGCCAAATTTTGGAATTCTTCTAACACTTTATCCGTTAAATCTTGAAGAATACTGGGCGTCACTTCATTTTCTGCAGAGATGTAGAAATATTAAAAATAATTGAATTCGCATGCAAGATATTTTTAGTATCTATATCTACTAACATAAATCACGAACTAAAATCATATATTCCACTAAACAATAATATACTAAACAACTAACCCTCAAATGCTGGTACGAAGTCAGGCAAATTCCATTCAATTAATAAATCCTTCATAGTAATCATCACGTTCCGTACGTACTTAATAATTATTAAGAAATAACGCCTATTTAACAAACTAGACACTTAAAAGTAACCAAGGAAAGTAACTACAATGGTTGAACTATACAGACTAATCGAAACAAACAAAGACACGTCTTCAACAAGCACAGACCAAACAAGAACTAACACGTTATTTGTAAAATTCTTACGTTTAGTATATCAAATTCTTCGCAAATATAACTTGCTTCCAATAAAACTGAACAGTTTTCTGATAAACTTTCATATATTTGTCAGAAATATATCTGTTTTAATGCAAACAATACGAATATTTATTTGAAAATTAAAACACGTTTCTACAACATATTGGTATATTCATTAGTAATTGATAAAATTTAATAAGTATTTGTTATCACAAATTTTCATTCTTTAAAATGTCATCAACAAAAATTTAAAAACGCACTTTCTTGTAATGTTGTAATTATAAGTTATATTATAATAATTTGTAACGTTGATTTAACTACCTCTAAAAAAACCATTATATTTTTTTAACCATAGCCCGCTGGCCAAATTTTGGAATTCTTCTAACACTTTATCCGTTAAATCTTGAAGAATACTGGGCGTCACTTCATTTTCTGCAGAGATGTAGAAATATTAAAAATAATTGAATTCGCATGCAAGATATTTTTAGTATCTATATCTACTAACATAAATCACGAACTAAAATCATATATTCCACTAAACAATAATATACTAAACAACTAACCCTCAAATGCTGGTACGAAGTCAGGCAAATTCCATTCAATTAATAAATCCTTCATAGTAATCATCATGTTCCGTACGTACTTAATAATTATTAAGAAATAACGCCTATTTAACAAACTAGACACTTAAAAGTAACCAAGGAAAGTAACTACAATGGTTGAACTATACAGACTAATCGAAACAAACAAAGACACGTCTTCAACAAGCACAGACCAAACAAGAACTAACACGTTATTTGTAAAATTCTTACGTTTAGTATATCAAATTCTTCGCAAATATAACTTGCTTCCAATAAAACTGAACAGTTTTCTGATAAACTTTCATATATTTGTCAGAAATATATCTGTTTTAATGCAAACAATACGAATATTTATTTGAAAATTAAAACACGTTTCTACAACATATTGGTATATTCATTAGTAATTGATAAAATTTAAACAAAATATATATTACATTAATACAAAACATATTTATTTTCCCTTCAAATCAAATACAAATATATTCCAGGGAAATTAGTAACGTGCAAATATACGGTACATTTAAAAGAAATTTATTCTCATATTTAAGAGTGCAGGATGAAATTTACATTAAATATAATATATTTACTGTTAATACAACACCCCCAAATATATAAATGTAATTCTGATAATCATACTGTTTTTTCAGTGTACTCAATACAAACATCTCAGAGCATTCAATGGGATATTATTGCCAAATTACTAACATTTGGATGTTACATAGATAATGTTAAGGGCATTAGCAATCGCTAGAATATTAATGGGCAAAAATAGCAAGTAACAAAGCGGGATATTCATTGTTCATTTTCTTGAAATGTTCTGAGGATTTTATTTTGTCAAGTGGAATGATTTTGTTTTTTGATAGACGATTTGATCGCACCGGATCCTTACACTCTGTAATCATGCCTAACAAACTGTATAAGTTTTTAATATTTTTAGTGGATTTCGTTTTGCAGTATGTACAAGTATATTCATTACAGTACAACAGTACCTACATGATTAAAATGACTTATCACTCAAATGATCAGAAATAGATTGAAAAATGTCGATGCTATATTACCTATGATTCATGATAATTTTTCTTTAAATTGAAAAGTTAATAGGTACAGTGAATTTATTTTATCGCGAAACATGGGATTTAAAATCCATGATTATAAAGTACAAGCAGCAGAAATGAAATTTTTAAGGAAAATAGAAGGATGCACGAAGATAGACAGAATACGAAACGAGCAGATAAGAAACAACCTACAAATAGATAGTGTACAAAATATAATAGAGAAAAAACAGTTAGCCTGGTACGGACATTTAATAAGGATGCCGGAAGAGAAACAAACTAAAATGATAAGGAACACAAGAATTATAAAAAAGAGGAGAAGAGGTAGACCGCAGAAAACCTGGGAGCAAAACATAGAAGAAATTTTAAGAAGAAACAACTTTAGCTGGCAAGAGGCAAAAAGAAAGGCAACAAATAGAAAAGAGTGGAAAGACATAATTAAAACAATACAGTAAAATAAGAAGGTGAAAACAATCTCGACACCCGAAAGGGTAAAAGAGATTTAAATGATAATAATAATTATTATTATTATAAATATGACAACAATATGCGTTTTTTTAAAATGAAATGAATGAATGAATGTTCAAGTTGAAAAGGTCCTTTGGGACTGTTACTACTGCCCAAATATTTTATGCTGTTCAAGAATAATTCAGTTAAATACATTGCTCCCAAATTTTTAACCATGGATATGAAAAATCCCATGTTTCACATTAAATTAAATTCACTGTATAATATATTATAAATATAGCCGTGTCCGTTTGTATTATTTGAAACAACATTTGATAAAATATTGGAATTAGTATGAAAAAAAGACAAAATGTCTCACTCGGAAACTGATTTATTGTATCTCGTATTCTGTGGAACCCTTGAATTGGAAGACCTATTTAAATGATGGATTACTCGTATATGTACGCGAGACAATATAATTGAAACTTGCAATGTTGCAATTAAACTTAATACGCAACTGCATCAAAAATGAATTAATGAACGTAGGTATCTCAAATATAAGTCAAATCGGTCTAATCCATATAGCAACCATATCCCTATAACATAATGAAATACAGTTCCACTAACTTTATATTAAGGCGGAACTTCAAGGGTCTAGAAATAGAGGTATCATTTATTCGGAATTCTGGGCTTATTTTTAAAGATATTTTAAAAAATTTTGAAGTACTGTAAAGATAAAGGATGGTTCTAAACCCGTCTTAAAGTTTTAATAAAAATATCAATTGTTTATATATGTGTAAAGTTTGTTGAAAATAGCCTATTTTCAACAAACTGTACATATATATAAACAATTGATATTTTTATTAAATTTTTAAGACGGGTTTAGAACCAGCCTTTATCTTTACAGTACTTCAAAAAATTTTAAAATATCTTTAAAAATAAGCCCAGAATTCCGAATAAATGACACATATATTTTGACGAAAATCTGCATCTGTTGTTTGTTGTTCAATACAAGACATACTTTCCTTCTACTCCGCTCACCCAGGCTAAGAAATTTTGTAGTGAACTGCACGTCGCTGCGTAGAACCTTTGATTATATATACTTCGTATATAATACGAAGTATATATAATCAAAGGTAGAACATATGGTATAGGTTTCGAATGCGGAAAAATTTGATGTTCCGCCTTAATAAAATAAAATAATTAAAAGCAGAATGCATGGTTCTAACAATCCAGAATGACATGACCACTGTAGGACACCATTGGCACCAGACCGGTAACTGGTACGTTGAGCCTCGGCTTCACCTTTTCGGGTTTATGCTCCAGGAAAAATAGTATAAGCAGGTTCAACTCAAAATTCACCCGCCACAAGAGCTCGAAATACATCCACAACGCTACAGTGTCTAACCTTACTGGATCGAAGTCCGATGCACTAATTACCACAGAACTTCATCAACAGTGTGATCTATCTTTCACCAATGAATAGTCTAATAAATAATCCATTTATAAAGTGCATCACCTAAGCGCTTGATATTCAATTATCTAGTACAATTAATAGAAGACAATAATTATGAACAACAATAAAATTATTATGCTCGTATAAAAACTTATGCGATAACATTATATGAGGCTATGCCTAGAGTTTCCAATTCTGAATTTTTCCAAAAGCGTACATACAACGATGGATCCGAAAATAACGAAAAGAAAATTGCGAATTGCAAATTTTATCAAGATCAAACATGTTCTAATGCAAAGTAAGATAATATAGAGTTCTTTACAATAAAGCAAATGTAGCAAATTGTTAAAAAACTTAAGTAACGCGTTCATAAAACACACGCTATTTTTGTTGTGACAGGCAGAGGTAGGCATATTCCTGCCACGACTAATAACAATAGTATTTTACGTCACTCGGGGGAGGAAAGCAGTGTTTTCCTCTTGCTAATGGAGGGAAGGAAGCGAGTTTTCCCTCCCGCTCGGGAAGACCGTACTTGTTTTCCTCCCGCGCGGGAGGAAAACACTGTTTTCTTCCCGGTACTGGCGGGAGGAAAACATTGCAAGAAAGGTGATTTCGAGGCCCTCGTGACGTAAAATATTGTGTGTCCCACGGGAGGGAAGGCTATTCCTCCCTTGGGCGAAGCCGGTGCCCTCGCTCGGGCCGCCGCTTGGCCCGCGGGAGTAATAGCAATTACTCCCTTGGGCGAAGACGGCGCCCTCGCTCGGACTCGCCTGCGGCTCGCCTTCGGCTCGGGTCGCCGCTTCGCCCGCGGGAGTAATAGCTATTACACCCTTGAGCGAAGCCGGCGCCCTCGCTCGGACCGCCGCTTCGCCCGCGGGAGTAATAGCACGCTTCCCTCCCTAGGTGCACAAAATACTATTGTGCACCTAGGGAGGGAAGCGTGCGAAGCGGCGACCCGAGCCGAGGGCGAGCCGCAGGCGAGTCCGAGCGAGGGCGCCGGCTTCGCCCAAGGGAGTAATTGCTATTACTCCCGCGGGCCAAGCGGCGGCCCGAGCGGGGGCGCCGGCTTCGCCCAAGGGAGGAATAGCCTTCCCTCCCGTGGGACACACAATATTTTACGTCACGAGGGCCTCGAAATCACCTTTCTTGCAAGCGGGAGAAAACACTGTTTTCCTCCCGCCAGTACCGGGAGGAAAGCAAGTACGGTCCTACCGAGTGGGAGGGAAAACTCGCTTCCCTCCCTCCATTAGCAAGAGGAAAACACTGCTTTCCTCCCCCGAGTGACGTAAAAAACATTAAAACTTAAACTTACTGCTCCATGCTCCTGCTTAGATAATTCTCACTATCATTTGACGCAATGATAACGAATTACAAAGCAAGTTATAAAACTCTGCCGCTCGCTCTCTGTGAAACACTTCATAAAAACAAAACAGATGTAGACACACAGTCGCTAATAAACAAGGTTCAGAACTGTTGGAATAGATCAAATACCTGAATACGAGCAAAACGAATATTACTACAATTTCTTTAAAAGCGTACACATTCATATTTTATTACGAAAACGCGTAGGTATGTATTGTATACTCCAAAAGCGTACAGTTGGCAACACACTATGTTACACATAAGTTGTGTACATATTGATGGACAACTGATCCAATTAAATAGAACCTCCTTGTCCTTAGCACCAACAACTCTACAACATTTTCTTAAATTCTTTACATTAAATATTAAACATCAACAATAACTTGAGGAAAATGCAAAAAGTCTCTTCTAACGTTCTAACTTCAAAAAAATGTTTAAAAATCCAATCTCTCCAGTGTTGATCTGGTCGCATGCATTTCCAGCACGTGCGAAACTACCGGTTATATTTAAATATCCTGGTGACGGTCGCGGGTCGCTCTATGCACCGTGTGACGTCGGCGTCGCAAAACAATCTAAACGCGAGCTTCTTGATTGAAGAGCGCGTGGATTGTAATAGAAGAGGATAAAGAGAGCGCATGTGAGCAGATGAAGGGGAAATGAGAATGAAGTGTTGAAATTCTCATTTAAATTAAGGGTTTTCTTTTTTTAGTAGTGTGGTTAGCATGTGTGCTGTGTGCTTATTTGTAATTAAGAACAAAATGGCTATAGAAATGCTGTGAATATAAGAAACTAGACACTATAGACGCTAGAGGTTAACGAAATCAACAACTTAGAACTTTTAAATAAACAGATTTGAAACTGAACTATGTAAGTACTACTAAATATGAATATTATGTAGGTATGTTAAGCTGGAATAATCCCATTAGCAGAACCAGCCAAAACCAATAGGAATAATTAGTACTCGATTATTACTAATTAATTACCCTAATCCCTAATTTATTACTGTGGTTTTTTTTTTAATTAACGAGGGTTTTACGAACCCGAGTTTGTGGGCTCTAGTACGGTTTTGTTAGCTTTGTTAGTGTAGTAAAAACAAAAACCGAGTTTGTGGGGCTCTAGTACGGTTTTGTTAGCTTTGTTAGTGTAGTAAAAACAAAAACCGAGTTTGTGGGGCTCTAGTACGGTTTTGTTAGCTTTGTTTAAAAAAAAACCACCGTAATAAATTAGGGATTAGGGTAATTAATTAGTAATAATCGAGTACTAATTATTTGCATTAGTTTTGGCCGGTTCTGCTAATGGGGTTATTCCAGCTTAACGTACCTATATTATGTATATTTTTCAATAAAAGTTAATACAAGTTTGTGCTTTATTTACGTAAATTTATAAATCTTCATAGAATTGGTTGTAAAGTTTATTCAGTTATGTTTGATGTAAAACTTATAGAGTGAATTTATCTGCTCGAATCTAAGGTATATTTGAAAAAAAAATATAACATGGCTAGCTAACTCACAGTTGAAGAAATAGCTGAGCGTGTTAAAGCACAGTTCTCTGTGTTGACGTGACGTAGGAACCCGGAGTTTCATGGTCGTGGTTCATGTCTCTTGGTCGGCAATGTGTAAATGTGATTTGTCGTTAAAATTATTGCAAAAACATCTTGCAATTGCAAATAAGTTGATCGCCTTAAACGTAGTCCTAAGTTATATAAAAATCTATTCGATGCCACTTTGGCTTCCAAAAGTCGTCGCACATATTGAGAATGTGAATCATGTATCCCACGACGGAAATAATTATCGACAATTTCTTGTCGGTACTGACATTAAGTTAGTAATGGCAACAAATTTCTGTGATTATTAAGCCTGTATTTTACGACAGAAGTATAGCCAATTTGCTGTAAAACATTGCCACAGTGCTTAAGAAGTGTGTATGTAACAAAAGTTGCCGCGTTAATTTTCGTCGTGGCATCCAGGAGTTAGATTAGCAACTTTTAGTGGCATAAGTTTAGATACACACAGCTAAACAAATTGTCAATAACAAGTTGCTTAATAGAACATAGTAGGTAATCTGTGACAAAAAATTGTCGATAGTTTCCCTTCAAGGGCTGTGCGCCAAAGAAAGAAGAACTATCTCAAAACGCCGATAAGAAGAAAATAAGAAGCGATCGTGAAAGAAGTCGTTTGCTTTCATTATGATTTAGAAATTCATTTTAATTTGAGTAAAAATTTATTAAGTATAAAATTCACATTATGAATGAGCATTGTTATCATTTGAGTAAGTACTTTTTTATGACATAATGCTCCAAAAAAGCACGTATTGTGCAAAAATAATTGTTTACTTTCTGCAACTCCCATTCATCCCTCACTAAATCAACATCATTCCCCCCACAACCCTGCAGCAAAACACAAATTAAAAAATCATAAAACCCCACCTTACATTTCAATACACCCTACAATTCCACCGCTTCTCCTGTCCCTGCATAGCCTTCCTAGACACCACCCTCTATTCACCCTGTCCCTACATCCCTTCCGATTGTCCACATCCCTATAGAACCCCCCCCCCCCCCTGCCCATGTGTAAGTGAAGCGATAGCAAAGGTTTCACACTTCGCACTTCGGTTTCAAGTGTCACTGGTTATGAAGTCAATTTACAAGTAATTACGGATGGTAGGAGGCCCTGGAAACAAGTGAAGTGTGAGAAGAGGGGGGGGGGGGTGTAGATGAATCATCATCTGTCAGAGAATGCAGCAGAGGTGTATAGGAGGATGACTACGAGTGATGTATGCGCATTTGTGGGGATGGTATAGTGAGGGAATGTCGGAGTTGAATATATTCTAAAGAAGAGTTTTTATATTTTTTTATATTTAGCATTAACTTTGTGAAACGCAACTGAATGTCGCCAGAGTTCACTTTGTAACACGCAACATATTTTTTAGAAGGTTGTACTTGGTAGTATCGTATCAGAAGACATTTACTGCAATTGTCAAACCTGATAACGTACCAGTATAACCTCCAAATCTGTTTTTGCCTTATACACGATTTAAAAAACACAACTTTATGTTTCATGATCAGTAACTTAAGTACTATCTTACCTACTATGAGAAAAAATATTGAGGAATCAAATGCCGGAACAGAAACTACAAGTCAATATATTTATCACTTCGGATGATTAAACAAAATTAGAAGTCGACAATATTTCCGCCAAAAAATACCAATTATTATCGATCTGCATAAAGTACCAGTACATACATTTACGAGTTGTTTAAAAATGTGCCACTTACTCGCAAACAGTTGAAAAACAACTTTAAAAATTTATATTTTATAGTTTGTTTTTCTTGTTGAATCAGCTATTAACCTCTAGTATGAATTTCTAACAATTTTTTAAGAGCATACATGACCATACATTCAACGGATCTGTCAAGAAATCTTTTCTTATTAATTTATTCTCACATCTAAAAAAGCAACTTACCGTAATATTATAAAGAAATAATAATTACGACAAAAACCACGCAAAGTATTCACCCTGGAATGTTTTAATCTCTAAAGAACCAACTAACGCGACAACTGCGACAATTCTATGATTACTCTCAAGAGTGCAATGAATCTCTTTATGGTCCAGATACATCAAAGAAGAGCGCACACGATTTGAATTTCATATTCACAGGGTGTACATACAACCACGAGAGCATTTATATTCGTATGTGTACAGTGAGAGTGTAGGTATTGTACATATTGGAAGCGTGAAATAAAGGGTGTCATGACTAAATGAGATTCCTGCGGTGAGTGCAGTTGCGCTTGACAGTTCGTTTCAAACGAAATTAGAATTACGATTTATATGCATAATATTTATTTACGCTGGTCGCACCCTAGCGACTAAATAATTAGTATTTAAATTCAATAAGGATTATAGGAAAATAGTATTGAAGTCATGTAGGTATCTAATTCGTCAAGTGGAGTTGCCACGGTGGTTTCGGAATTACTTAAATATGTACATCCTCTTTTACTTTCCTTTGAAGAATTAGTTATGAAAAGAATTTTTTAAATCTCCACGTGAACCAAGAAAACTCACGAAAAAATTTAAAAATTCTTTCAGTACTTTCCCTTGATGGCTGTAATTATTAGATTATTATTGAAAATGTTTTTTATTAAGGGCCGAATACTTTAAAAATGAATATGTATAACATCATTTTTTGAAATTTTTGAGACTTATTTTGTTGACGATCCTTTTATATTATATTACATCATCTCCAAGTGCAAATAAAGTAAATTATTTAATTACTTCAAATAATAGCAAGAACTTCGCTATAGATTTTAGCTATTAAACTAATGCCCTATGTGTCTAGCCATCCTCTACATAAGCGTCAAAAATATATACCTACTTCAAAATAGTTAGAAAATATTCCCACATATTGTATATTATATTCCCTTTATAACAAGGGTATGGTATGAGTCGATAAAATGTACATAGAACATGAATTAGGCAAAGAAATAAGTACTGGCTTATTTTAGCCTTCAAATTCGACGTTCCTGTAACAAATAATAACGTTTTGCCAATATTGTAAATATAATTTCATCTGTGTTTGGTATAAAATATAACAAATTTTCAGTGTTTATGAATTATGAGAGTAAAACTGTTTTTTAGTTTGTGCACAGTACCACTGTATATAGCGTCCATTTCAATGGACATGCGTTATTGCCTTTATTACAAATAAAAATATTCGCGGAAAATATTTCAAAAACTTAATTAAACAATGTCCTGTAATCAAAATATGAAAATTTAATTTCAATCCAGCGATTTTGCATCGATTTTGGAATAAATCGGTGTTTTAGAAAAACCGATCGTTCAAAATAAGCATAGAAAATAAATTTTGAAGATCGATCTTTTAGAACGATCGATTCTACAATTCACAAACCTTCTAAAAAATCGATTTTTTCGATTGTTTGATCTTTTTAAAAGAACATCAATCAATCGAACTTTTTACTTTTTCGTAGATCTACTACTCTGGAATAAATATTAGAAAATACTACACAGATACAAAACATTGCGATAATGCCTTCATCTAGTTGGTAACATATTTTACTACAATAAAGACGATATGACAAATTATGTATTTGTAGATCTAGCAGATCATTTGTCATGTTAAATGTTGTCTGGCGCCAGCTCACAGCTTTACATTGATTTCAAATAATTTTACCACTTCATTGTAGTGAGTGACTTAGGCTTAAGTTAAGAACTTCAAAGCATTTCAATTTAAATATACGAGTACAGTATACAAAGGATTATCGATATACTTAATAGCCATAAAATAAATTTACTGTATTCCTAAAGGTAATTACAAAAGGGAAATATCTCTAAGTCTCGTTAAGATGTGAATGAGTCTTGTCGGTTTTGAATGTGGTTAGAGCAAACAACAGCTGATGTAGATGCAGAAATAGATTCCTTGTGGCGTCGCACTACAAAATGCTTTATGTAGAATTAACTGCCGGCTTGCGCCGATGTACAAGCCATGTTTGACATTTCTTACACCATCTTTTTATTTACGAGTCGGGCTGAATCACTAGGAAAGGAGTAAAGGAAGTTGTATTGTTGGATAAATTTAGAAATAAAGAAAGAAGGTAAACCATTAACAAGGCTACGAAACATCAAACAAAACTATAGGTATCTACCTATCTTAATATAATTATCAAGTATTATTTACAATCAAATAGAAAACGTAAAATACGACATTAATTCCACAATGAATGATGAATATCTTAAGTACTCAAACATCATTTAAGGTGGTACTATCACTAAAGCATTTACGACAGTTTTTAATGGAATTCAAATATGTTATTCTTCAAGAGTTTTTACACAAGTATACCAATTTTTAAAATGGTTTACCAGCCGTGAGCTGAGAAATGTATTGTTAAAGTTGCGCAAAAATACATGGGAGATATAGGAATGGCATACGATGGGAGTGCTTATTTCGTAGTAAGTAATATAATAGACGAAAGATTTGTACAAAAAACTAACTAACGACAGTTAACGTAAAGGTTTTTAATTGAGAATTGTAAAAATGGCCAGTTACCAGCTATTTTTAAAAGTAATTCACCCTGAAAGTTGGGAATTTACTAATATTCTGACAATTCTGAATAACTGACAATAACGCTTGGCATCAATGAGCGCATTGAAATGAGATAGTCATAGAAAGAGACGGATGCACAAGTGATAAAGCCCGGACAATTAGTACATTTGCTAATTAAATAGCTCGGTTCTTTTTGTCCAATATTGTTTCTTTTATAAAACTGTCTGTGTTCCTTCCCGTTTACGATTCATTTTCAATCACGGATGTCACTTAGACTAAGTTATAGGTTATGGATGATAGCCGCCTTCTGTCAGATGCACGTGTGCATCGTTGCCACAGTTTGCGCGGTGTAAAATTTGACAATGCTATTGGTTGTGCATGTACATTCACTTTCAAATATTTTACAATAGTATTGCATTATAATAAAAGTATATATTTTGTAAAATATATTTATTGTTATTTTTCTCAATATATAATATTTAAAGCAAAAAGTTAGATTTATAAATAACCCAAACAATTCAGAAATTATTAGATATTTGCTTTTATAAATTTGTTTACTTAATTGAACTTTTGTATGTGACTGTTGTGATAGTAACACCTTAAAAACACCTAGCCGAGGAATTTTTATTTTTATTTTCATTCATTTTTGGAAAGGAAACAACATTAAACATAGGTAGCTAAACACACGGCTAGGCTCAAATTACAGAGATCGTGGGTTCGAATCCTAGTCATATTGGAAATTTTCACAGCCTACTCCCGTTACCATTACAAGTTGGGATACAATTAATTTGGCTACCACAAAGCTATCGGGCACCGGCTAGTGGTTGTAACAAAGGCTTGCGCGAGATGGTTAGATGGAAGAACAGCCTTGGCTGAATCTCACCCATTGTGAAGAGGAAATTTAAGTAGGAAAAAGAATCTTTCCAAATAATGGTCAAAATCAAAAACCACACTGAATACATATTTTATATAATTACTAATTTTAATCAAAACTAGTACCATTATTATGCTTTTACACTAACGCAAGATACTTGCAAAAATATTTTTGTGAAGGAAAAAGTTAATCATATTCCAGAAATATTCCCATTTCCAGATCTAGGATAAATAACATTCCTTTTCGGATATTCATAAATCCTAAAATGTAAAGAATCTTCTAAAATCAAAATACCGATTAGAAAATATACTTTTTCACGACATGCGGAGAAAACACAATTTTCTTCTCGCGAAATAGTGACGAAAGTAAGTTTGTCCTCTCTAGAGAGGAAAGTAAGCAGTGTGTTACCACCAGTGTTATTTTACGATGAAATATTATAATAACTGCAAATTTTATTATTTTTTTCACGACATGCGGAGAAAACACAATTTTCTTCTCGCGAAATAGTGGGGAAAGTAGGTTTTCCCTCTCTAGAGAGGAAAGTAAGCAGTGTTACCACCAGTGTTATTTTACGATGAAATATTTGAAAAATTGTAAGTAAATTTATTACTTTATTGAAAATTCTGATTTTATAGTGATATACTGTAAACTATTATTTTACAATTATTATGTTTTATACTTTCTTTTTCTACTATTTCACGATTTTACAACTTAAATTTAATTTGGCATATTGGCTGCATTTCGTTGTTTTCAAACGTCATTCTGACAGATGGCAGTTATAACCTAACTTCTAGTTATGTGTTTCTTCTACATTTACATTGTTTTTAAATAATATGTCGTGAAAAAAATGTTGTGTCTAACACGAGAGGAAAGCTCTTTTTCCACTCTTGCTCGATTGCCTCACTCGCTGCGCTCGTGACACAAACTTCGAGCTCGAGTGGGAAAAAGAAGCGCTTTCCTCTCTAGTTGGACAAATAACTATTATTGAAAATTCTGATTTTATAGTGATATACCTACTGTAAACTATTATTTTATAATTATTATTTATACGGTTTTATACATACTTTTTCTACAATTTCACAACTTAAATTTAATTTGGCATATTGACTGCAGTGAAACATTTTATTGAAAAAAAAATTCTTTCTGTTTCGTAATCTACACATGTCATACTATTACTTACCCTTAAATTTATAACATTAACTTCGAAATCACCCTGTATATATTTCAAAAAGACAAAGACAGATTGTCATTCTGATGCAAGTTTAGCCAATCTGTTCCGTGTGTAAATAAAACAAAAGGAACCGGAGTTTGTGATTTACAATATTCGCATTTCGTTAATTAGCGGTTAAAGCCATCTGTATCTTCCATTTAATTTCTCATCCATAAAGATTACTCAGTTCCACACTCGTAATCTTTTTAAGTGTGGCAAAACATTCACGGATAATTTTGCCGTGAAGAAGTTAAAATTTATTGCTGACAATCCAGATAAATCGGTGTAAAAGTTGTCTTTTTTCCCGGTGAAATGTTTTTCTGGGTTATAGCGAGACCGTTATATTGAATTTTATTTTTTTAGTGTTGAACTAATGCCAACTGGTAATACAAACTTTTATAGACGAGTTGGGTATAGAATTTATTGAAGTTATATTTTAGAAAATGTTCTACGATATGTTGTTTCCAAATCATTATAGAAAGATTTACAAAGTTTGAAACTTGTTCACAGTAATGACTTGAAACCTGAGTATAGGAGCTTATGATCACTTTTTAAAATATAATTTATCAATCAGTGACCTCTAATAATTATGGACGGGAAAGCCGTATACTTTCAACACATAAGGGGCTGGCTGCTGCGAACTGTCATGGGAGAGAGTTCTTCCTTGTCTTTTTTAACATGCCATCTCTTTCTAATGTATGCAACTGCGCATGCTCTGAAATTTGGCAATGGGCTCTTCCACCATAGTCAAGATTTAATAAAATTATGCTAAAAACTTGAAAAACATATCAAATCATAACTGTAAATAAAAAAAAATTATTTAAAAAGTTATTTAATCATGAGATACAAGCGCTTTAAAAATTGTGTGACGTCATGTAACGTCCCAAGTGCGATCTATTCTTATTGGTTATACAAAAATAGACAAACCAATGAGATACAGGCACTGCGTCAGCGCCATGCGCAAGAATTTGGATCAGATGTTGAACTGTCAACTGCGTTTGAATCCGTTTTCATCTCAAACTTTTTAAGTTATAACCTATGGTACGAAATCTATCTTAAAACTAGAAATTAAATATAGTTGTATGTATTTTATGGTATTTATTACTCTACAAAGTTACTTATATCACAGAATTATATACTATTTTAAATTTAAAATTATTATAATGGGTGTTCGTTACACAAACAGTTTTGGGCCACTAGGTAACACTTGGGACGTCACAATAAGCGAAATTTTAAACTTTAAAAATTAATATCTTTCTTAATACAGCACAGTTTCACGCCGCGTTTTCACAGATCGTCATATTTTAGAATAAAGCTTCATTTAAAAAAATTAAAAAAATATGATGGAAGAGCCCATTGCAATACTTTCGTTGGTTAGAAAGAGACAACCTCTCTGCATTGTTGCGGGCTGCATACGATGTTTTTGGAGCCACGGGCAGATGTTTTCTTTCCGGTCCATAATTAATAGAGGTCACTGTTATCAATATATCACAATGTCATATAATAGGATAATAGTAAATAATATTAAAGAATGCAAATAAAATATGTAAGAGGCATTCAACCATCTTGCACTAGAAACTAGAATTTAGTCTATTAATAACAAATATGTAATTTCAAATCAATAAACACGTAAATGATAAATAGAAATAATACCATAGGAAACCTCTTAATGTTTTTTTTTCTTAATTCGAGAAATTGTTGAAGGTCGAAGCACATCGTTTTAAAACGTCGTTATTTATAAATGAAATGTTCACTGACGATAGAAAACATGATTCGCATAGAAACGATAATACATTTCTGGTTTAAATAATATGTTGGACTTGAGCTCAGTAGGCATTATTAATTAAATTAATGTCGAAACCGAGTATAACAGCAACAGTTGAACTATGACCGTTTTGATCAGGGCCGTCCTAAGATATTTAGCGCCCATGGGCTATTTATAATAATGCGCCCACTTAATAAAAAATCAAGGGTGGGGGGTCTCGATTTACTACATTTTCAGAATTAAAAGTCAATATACCAGTAATAACAAAATATTAAATAAATTACTATCTTTGGACTCTTAGCCCAAAGAAGAGCATTGATAATTTTTATTCAATTTTTTTGCTGAAAATAGTACTTATATTATTAGGCCAGTCAGAATAGACATTAAAAATCGAAAATTTAACAATAATTCCAAAAGTCTTTCAATTTTGGTAAAGGGAATGGTACATCGAGACAGCAATAAATCTCATTTTGCAACCTTTTCCGAAGTCCGGAACATTGATAAATTGCAATTAAGTTGAATTTTGTTCTATGCTCGTGAAAAAAATTTCAAAAGTTTTACAAACTTTGGATAGTATTAAATATATTATTTCTTATAACATAACGTATCAAATTTGCAACCAATTTAAGGGTACGGATCATTTTTTTTCAATAAAAAATAAGGTTTTTCCTTAATAAACTGGACGAAAAAAATTCCAAAAGTTCTGCAAACTTGGCAGATACATCGGAAAAATATTCCGAACAGTTGTATAGATTTGCAACCTTTTACGTTGACCGGAACATGTTTATTTATAATTTTAAAAATGCGTATTGCATTTGAATCAATCATTGTCTTACAACTAAATTTTCAAAAATTTTCAAATCTGCCGCCCAAAAAGCTGGCGCCCTGGGGCTGTAGCCCATTTAGCCCTGTGGTTAGGGCGGCCCTGGTTTTGATTAAGTTTCGTTTTTTGACTGTTTGATATTCAAAAAAGTTCAAATTCATTTTACACCTTGTACAATCGACGTTTTGGTTTACTCTTAAACCTTTCTCAGATATTAGTAAAATCTCATTAACTCATTCGTGAAATAAAATTCAATTTATAATATTTCGTCATGGCAGCAGTTGTGCGGGTTTAAGCACAGCTCAGTGTTGTGATGACGTAGGTACGAACCCAGGGTTTCACGGTTCTCTCGACCGGCAGTGTGTAATTGTCGTTAATTTGTAAAACATCGTGCAATTTAATCGCCCTCAGATGCTTCAAGCTGACCACTTGATCATCTGAAATGTAGTCCTTGTATGCTTAATAATTTCTCCGTTGCCGCTTTAAATTTCAAAGGTCGTTCCATGCATTGATGGATTGAGATTCTGACTGCACCAAGACGAATCGGTCGAAGTTGTTGGATTCCACTTTAGTAACATCTACCCATCTAACATAATTGGGAGTAAATCCTGTTGAATTGTTACCAGCAAAATAAAAATACATAATTCCTAAAACATACACATTCCTGAGTTCTCAAAATTTACTATAAAAATATAAATATTCCTGCTAAATTGTATCTTTTTAGCTCGCTCAAATTTAAATGTGTATACAAAACAAGTTAAATTATTGAACATGACATTTTAAATTTCTCAGAAATATAAATTACAACTGGACCAAGTTCAATTGTGGTCACAGAGCCATAAAAATTTGACATAACAATCAAAACCATCAACCATCGCACGTAATCTCAACCACAAAATACAACAAAAAATGTTCCATTAACGCATCTACCAATTCAAAGACTTTTTTAGTACTATACGTACGTACGAGAACTCATAAAAGTTTGTAAAGAATTTACACCCCTGTAAATCGAAATTTAAACGCGAGTCAAAGAGTTAATAGATCCTGCAGACAGTTAATTTTAAGTGGAGAATTTATGACTTTCCAGAACGCTTTTCAACTAGAATGAAATGACGCCTTAAGAAATTTAAATCAGGAAATGAGCACTATTTTTAGGGATCAGATTAATATTATGAGCTGAAAATGTTTCTCGCCAATATTTCTTTCATCTCATATGATTCTAAAACACATATTTTCTATTAAAATACGATCATATTTTCATAAAAGAGTTAATTATTTCTATAAATAATGTAGATAAACTATAGGACCAGGATCCTTTATTATTAAGTAAACTTAAAATTTTAATATAATTTGCAATGAAAAGAGCCGTTATTAAAAAGTTGTAGAAACGATCGATCATTTATGATCACGCTGTATATCAAAAGTGCAGTAAAGTAAGTAGGTATTCCTTTATTTAAATTAAATGGGATAAATAACTTAAAAGTTGAATTCGACATTTGGTGGTTTGTGATTTTGACAACTCGGCTTCGAATCTCATGAGATACGCATTACAGTTTAATAGGGGTTTCTAAGCCTACGGTTTGGTTTTTAAAGAAACACTTATTGGATATCAATTTTCATCATATATAAGTTACAGGAAAGTAATAATAATTGTCAATTTTGATAGATGTATTACCTTTCTATCGAAATAAAAATGCAACTCTTTTAAAACGTGCATTAAAAGCGCCATGTGTGACGTAGACAACATTGAAACCAAACCATGAGTAGGTTTGTTCGTGTAAGATCTTTTTTGTCGTTTTGACTACGGAATGGACGACGGACCTGTTTTGAAATAAGGTAGATCTTACGTATCGTATTCGGTCCTTGGCAATGCGGTGAACGTATGTTCTTAGTACCGATGACGTCACACCGTCACACACGGTATCGTTTTTCGCGGCACGTATTTCTTTAAACTTTATGATTTTTTTTCTGGCTTATTAGCAACTGTTTGGCAAAAAGAAAAATACGTGTCTAATATTTTAATTTATAGATTAATACTTATATAAAAAAAAAACAAAAAATCGTGGAAACCCATTAGTGCACATAATAATTTCTTGTCTGTGGACGAAGTGATTTTAGTTCATTAGTAAAGATCAAAGGTTGGAGCTATACTTAAGCAAATTAGCATGATACCCAAATATATAGCACGCGTGCCAAAATTTCAATTTTGTCGTAAAATAAATATAAAATGTTTTCAAAATTATTTTTATTCAAACTTCAGAAGTAATAGGTTTTTCCAGCGGAAAGAGACGAAATTATTTTTAGAAATAAAACTACTTAAACGATTCTAAATATATTATTATCATCTCACATTTAAATCTCAAAATCTTTCATTTAAAAAAAACAATTTTCAAAACAATCAGTTGTTATTATAATTCATCCCAAGAAAAACAAACACAGCTCAAAAACAAATAAAACAACTGCTAGCGCCACTGGCTGTCTGAAAGTTTGTTGCGTGTGGTTTTTCTGACTGCGGCACATTTTCGTTCTAAAAACTGCATTTTATTTTTGAAATCTGGCTATAAATTAGCAGCTCGCGCGGCCATATGGCTCTGATAATTGACTTTGAGCATTTCCAGGTCTCGGCACAATAAATCGTTGCGCAAGATCGAGAGATATACACAAGAGACGCAGGACTGCGACTACGGTTTGCATTTATACACCGGGTGTTACAAAATAACGAAGAGAAATGTTGTTTGTTTTACACGCAAAATGAAAATAAACATTGTTTGGTTCCTTTTCTTTATTTTGACTAAATACTGTATATCGATTACTATATATAATACATATTGAATAATAATTCATTTACTTTAAGGTACAAAATTCACGTTTATATTTTAATTAACAACTATGGTATTTATTTTGTTGAAAGGATGGATTGGGCCCCAACTTGAATTCAAATTAAATGCTATACTATTATCGGCATTATGGTTGTTTTATAAATCCCAGCCAGGTGAACAATAATTAATGTCGATTTTATATTTATTATTATAAATTTTAAATAAAAATTGTCTATAATTCAATGTGTAAAAATAGTGGAACACGCTTCCAAATAATTATATCGTGATCTACGATTTCAGATTTAGAAGATTTTAAAATGTATTTTTGTGTTGTATTCCAAAATTTGGAGGAACTTATTAAATTTGCCGCGTTGTGCTGGCCAATCAGATTGCTCATTTTCGGGTCAGATGTAAAATCGGTAAAGCCGCATTTATAAGCATTTACTTTTAAGAGTGTCGTTTACCTAAGTGACCTAAACATGCTTCACACAAGTTTGTGATTTATTTAACAACAAACAAATTAATGTAATAATCAAAAATTCGGGATGTAGGTACATTCCATTCTTTCATGACCATTGGTCATTCACTAGTTTGGAATTATCTTGTTTTAATAATCACATTTTGTTACACAAAGTCTTCGATAAATCTAACATGAAAGAATGGAATGTACATCGCGAATTTTTGATTATTACTTTTGTTTGTTGTTAAATAAATCACAAACTTGCCTGAAGCATGTTTTGGTCATTTAGGTAAACGACACTATTAAGATTTACAATTTTATTTACGTAAGTTTAAATTCATATAACTAAATACGAACATTCACTCTTCCCACTTTCAAATGTGAATGCTCGCATTTAGTTAGATTAATTTAAACTTTCTTATACGTAAACATAAATTTAAACCTTAAAACAACTGTGCTTAAAACTAAATGCTTTTGTGAATGATGCTTAATTTATTTACAAAAAATGTGACAGTGGTTTTATGATATCAATTTTTCTTGCTAGAACTGTATGACTATTTTCTTTCGAGAACTAACAAAAATATAATCGAAAGAAAAACAACCTACTATCCATATAAATTTAACTAACTTTTTCAAACAGCCTGTATATACATTCACATTAAAAATAATATAAACACATGTAGTCGTATACAAGTGTACATTTATTTATGCACGCATACCAATACGTAAGCAACGAAAGCATTAATTTTCTGTATTGGTTGAATCACCATGAATATGAATACATACATTACATGCTATAAGAGCTATGAGTGTATGCTGGACAGTTAAAAATTGATAGGATTGTTAACGCAGCGTTGTTAAAACTTCACTTAAAACCCCTTCGTCATCTTACATTACTTTCTATTGAAAGGAAGTGACAAGAATTCTTCTTATTCTTGATTTGTAACAATGCATCTAATGATTTACATTCTAATGTAATGTATCTATTGATGACATCATTCATACTTTAAATATAAGCGTTTACATATGCTTTTATATCCTCTGAGTTGAATGTTCGAAGAATAGATTTCTCTGAAGAAATATAAAAATGGTTCTTTAAAATGTAGATCAAGGCAATTTTAAGAAAATATACTTGTAAAGGTATAAAATAAGAAAGAAACCGTACAAAGAAAGCGCTGCCTTGCATTTAGATTGTAATCAAATTACAGAATATCTTCTTTATTACTTTGTTTCTTTTAAATAAAGTTTTTCTCAGAGTCAGAAGGTAATTTACGTTTTGTTTTTTGATGGAATTTAATAAAACTGATAAGTCGGGTCAAATCTTTGAATTAATGCATTTTATATTTATTACAGAAAAAGATCATTGTTACTAAAGAAATCAGACTTTATTTCAAGCTCTGTTTTAATGTTCTATAAAATAATAAGAAACTTGTACTAGGTATGATGTAGGTATATAAAGTTATGCATTTCATTTTACTGATATCATGATATCAATATACAGCAGAAAATTTAAAAGTTAATAAAACAGTGACACGATCGAAAATTGAATTCATGGAACCAAAAGTAGATATTTATATGATTAATTTTACAAAAATGAAAGCTGGTTGAGAATAAAGATTAAATAAAATGTCAGTCTTAAAATTGTTAGTGAACTAAAGCCTCTACAATTTAAAAATAATCGTTTTGGGCCTCCTGATCCTGAAGTGTAATACAATCACACTATCACACACCGTTGATATAATATGGTAATTGCGATTTCACACGTGCCATGGTTTTACTGCATACTCGTAAGTGCATTCATGAAAACTCGAAATTTTTTAGCTTTAAGAAGATATTAAAACAAACGCAAATAAAAAGCAGAGCCTACAAAAGCACTAGTGAGCACAATTTATTGTCAATAGAGTTTGAAATAAATAAAACAGATTAATTAAAATGTGATATTTGCTGGCGCTATCTCCTAGTAGTTGTTCCAAGACTAATTGAGAAAAAAGGCAATTTTAGTGCAAATGTCAAATGAATCTCATTTAAACTTAGATATTTTTAATAAATAGGTACGTCTGCCAAAAACTATAATAAATAATGCCAATGCGTGCGTTAGGTACCTACTTGTACTACATAGTTTGATCTCGCGTAGTATATTATATAACCTCGCGTTGTAAAATTAAACCTACCGCACTTATAATTCTATAATGGAAATACACAGAATTTTGTAAGAATTACGTTTGTTCATACATAAAATAAATCACAACAAACGGTTGTCAGTCACAAATTTATATTTTGAGAATAAAGAACAGCCATGCATTTAACAAGACTTTTTGAACACCCATAGTACTTGTGTACAACCACGGTTACTAGAAGATTGGTTGGGACACTTTCCATAGTTACCATTATAAACAAATGGTCAGATTTTCTCCTCCTATACTATAGATGTCACTAGTGAATCACTACACCCGAAGAAAAATTAAAAAAAATTATAAATTATACAAAATATATGATTACAAGTCATCTAACAAACAATAATGGTTATAAAACATATACCTATTTGAAAAGTGACAGAATTCTGACATTTATTTGATTGACAGGTAGAAAATTTAGTCAAATAAATTATACATATTTCATGTCAGAGTTGGATAAAATTAGATTTTGTGCCAAATTATGATAAGAAGAACCTTTAACAATTAATAAAGAACCATATTTTGCAATATAACCTATCATCTACTATAGGAGTAATAAGTATAGTCACTCGGATGTAAAGTTGAATAATTTGATAAAAATAATCAAAAAATGTTAAATAAAACTTTATACTAAAATATGCACATTTCTACGTTATTGTATAGAATTTCAAATTTTAAATGTATATGTGTAGAAGTAACAAAAATTTATAGCAAAATGAGCTATAATTTTGACACATTTTTAGAAACTGTTAACTTTAATGACGTCTACTGTCAATATACATCATGGGAAAAAAATCCAAATTTTGGTATAGTATAGTTATAAGCTTAGTTATTTGCTACTGTTTTTTTTTAAATATTTATATTTTGTTTATAATAATAAAATAAGTTAACATGTAATATCTTTGTTACTGGTAATCTTATAAGATTTAAATTCAGGTTAGCGATGCCTTATATAATTATAAAAAAGATTTGTTTATAATTTTTATTTAAAAATTAATACTTGAATTTTAATAATTTTTTTTCTGAAATTTATGAATCCTGAGGTATCACTTTTTCAGAAAACAATTATTATAATTAATATAATAAGTTTAAAATAAAAATGATTAACAATTCTTTTTTATAATTATAAAAGGCATCGGTAACCTGAATTTGAATCTTATAAGATTACCATGCAGCAACAAAGATACTACATGTTCACTTATTTTATTATTATAAACAAAATATAAATATTTAAAAAAAATTACAGTAGCAAATAACTTAATTAAGCTTATAGCTATACTATACCAAAATTTGAATTTTTTTGCATGATGTATATTGACAGTAGACGTCATTAAAGTTAACAGTTTCTAAAAATGTTCAAAATCATAGCTCATTTTTGCTATAAGGTTTTGTTATTTTTACACATATACATTTAAAAATTTGAAATTCTATACAATAACATAGAAATGTGCATACTTTAGTATAAAGTTTTATATAAATTTTTTGGATTAGTTTTGAACAAGTTATTCAACTTTACATCCGAGTGACTATACTTATTACTCCGATAGTAGTAACCGTGTGTACAGACAGCCTAATCAAAACAAGAATATCTACAAACAACTCACGAATGCAAATTTCATACCACCCTATTCCACATACGTTTGCTTACTTGTTACATCTGCATACACCTATGCAATGCTCACCCATCTGGGCGGTCGGCATATCACACTCCCCTTCTCCCACCGCTCCACGTTTATTTTCATGAGGATTTGTGTTTTGTTTAGATTCCTCCGCCAACCTCGACGTAAGAGTAAACTCTCGACCTCTCGTTCTGTTGTTTATGTTATTATGTTCACCGTTCATTGATGATTTCTAATGAGCCGTTAATGCACATGATGATTATAAATAGTCAGTGGCTTATTAATAGACGCGGTGGAGAAATAGGTAAAAAGAATAATAAACTTGGGATGGTTGGATTTAGCGCATGCAAGAGCAGGATACATTAAGGTTGTTTATGTGTGTTTTTTAATATTGTTAGGAATATAAATGGATGGAGAAACTAATGGCATGGAACTACAGATGAACGGATTTCGTTATTTTCTAAAAATATTTTTTTAACCGATGTTTATTTTGTGTTCAAATGTAACAAATGGGGGGATATCAGTTTTCATCTGGATATACTGGTTATTATCGTTTTTACAAAGATAGTAACTGCTATAATAGTCTGGTTAAAAGGTGAACCAAGACAAAAGATCATCTCCTAATAATTAAGGCGATCCTTTACTCACGGCCGTAGCGTGAGCGTGAGAAAAAGACGTTCGGTGCAAAAAGCAAAAATGGCGCCTCCACTTAAAATTTATATATCTCTAATGGAGTGGCTTGTATCGGCAACTACTCTCGTCCAAGTTTAATTCCGAAATCAGTTAAAAGTAGTTTTAACTAATTAAAACTCATAATTACCAAGGATACTTGTGGGGTTGGAGTGTTGGCCAAAGCACGTGTTTAAATTCGGATTTTTACTAACAAATAATAGTTATAGTCCGTCCCAAACTTCTTTGCCGTGACGTCATACCTGTAGTTCGTATGAATCAATTTGAAATTATGGCGGGAAAGTTATATTTTGATATCAAATATTTTTAAACTATATTATGTGAATATTTGGAATAACTATATAAATTTAATAATAAATAAATACCTCTAGAACAGCTGACATGGGAATAAGTAATTCTCCTTTTTCTTTTTCAGCAATAAAATATTGGTACAAATTCAAGACAATTTGAATTGTTTGTTTATTATTGCGTTTGCCGGGCATATTTATAAATATTATTATAAATATCTATATGTAAACAGCTAATGTATGCATAAAACAATACCTATGTTAAATTATTTAATCACAGTGAAATAGTTTTTATTTGTTTGACAGTTTCAAAATTTACAATACAATGTATTTCATAAAACAACATGAGAAACAGCCTACTCAAATAATAAGTTATAATTGCTGGTATATCAACGATATAATTATTATACGTTTTCTATTTCTTTCTTTTTCTACTTCATAATAAAAACAAAGAACAAAACTTCACGTAACAGTATCAATACTTCGCAAATTTCGAATGACATACGTGTTTCAACTAAAAATATGACTGTAATACGATAGAAAGAGTAAGACAATGTATTCTTTAGTTATTCTTGAAAATAAAATAATGACGTAACGGCAAAGAAGTTTGGGACGGATTTTAATGCTTGTTCTGTCAGCCAATTAATAAGAATTAATTCTTCCAATTATTTTCAATTAAAACGTGGATTGAATTAAAACATCAAAAATTATTCGGGTTTTTACAAAAGAGTTTAACAAGTCAAAACTAGATTCCACAAGTATACTTGGTAACTTCGAGTTTTAACTAGTGAAAACTAGTTTTAACTAATTCCGGGTTTAAACGGAAACAGATACACAAATAACTTGGCGACCGAAATGCTTTCGGGCACCGGCTATTGGCTGTAACATTGGCCTTGCAATGGGCTGGCAACACGCATGCTAGTAGGTAGGTAATCAACGTTACGTGGCATTATGTAAAAGGAAAATAAAATACTAGTCACTACACTAGTAGTCCAGTAGCCTTTGTCATGGTTATAATGGGCCTAAGTTGCATCAAGTGGTGGTAGTAAATTTGTATATTTTGCCAAACTGTATCTCGGAAACTATTAGGGCTACCGAGCCCATTCTGGTCTCAGATTGTAGACAATTTAATCTAGTTTAAAAATGTATGCAATGGTTTTTGTCGAAATCGTGCTCCTTCATAGTCAAAATGGTAAGAAACCGAAAAAAGTGCAATAATTTAGCAGTTTTTGAGATATTCAAAAGTGTTCCGAAGGGTTGCCGAGGTCGAAAACTTGGATTTTGTATCTCAGTCACATCCTATACAAGAAAAAAAATAGAAACCTACTACCACCACTTGATGCAACTTACGATGTACTAGGTTACTGGACTATAGTGTGTGTGGCAGGTTGGTTCAAATCCCGAAACTAATACTCACTTTTCTCACTGAAATTTGAATTACTCATTTGAATTAATTGGTGACCCTAAATTAAAATGCTAAAGAAAATGCATCTCGCATTATATTATACGAGCATTTATACATACAATCATTTCTAATAATCATCTTTTTCCCATCTCCCACACCCGCCTCTGCTTTTCTCCGATCCCAGATGACTCATCCACGGTTCATATGTATGTGTGTGTAGGTTTTCGGTTTTTATCGTAACCCGTGCTCCATACACAGTGGCGTATTAAGCAATATAAGCGCCCAAAGCCAGAAACATTTTGTGCCTCAAAGGGCGCAAAATTTTTCTGGCCCGATAAAAGGTATAATTTTGTTTAGTTTCTGCAACATATTGTCTTTTCCGCCTTCTTCTTAAGACCTGTTCACACATCACACATTGATTCTTTGAGGATTCTATGCTTCTAAATCGTAAGAAAAATAATCATGGCGAGAATCGTCTGTCAAATTGTAGGACCGCCGAAATGAATCTTTCATTAATGAGTCTTGGAAAAGAAGAATGTATAATTCATTGATAGCTACAAGCCAGTGAATGTCTTTCTTTTTGCAGGATTCAAAAGCATAAAAAAATCATCAAACAAATCATGTGTGAACAGGGCTTAAGCCTTTTTTCAGAATTAGTACCTACCAAATATCGAATACAACACCAACAAGCGCAAGCCAATGCAATAATCAATATTTTTCAGGATTCTCAGATTTTCAGAATCAGAGCTTCCCTCATCCTCAATCATCTGTTTCTTCTTCTTCTCATCATCTACAAGTAGTAAAGAATTCTTCTTTGCCGCTTAGGGACTCTGCCCTTTTCGGCTTGATCATCTGTTTCAGATGAGTAAAGTAATACTTCACTGTTAATAATTTCCTAATGTAGGTATAAATGCGTTAGTCCAGTCGAGATAGACATAAAAATAGCCTTAAATAGAAAAAATTAGGGGGAGCGATTTTTTTTAAACTTGGGGGTGGATGGTTGGAAGTCTAAATCTCGATTTTCGAACTAATCCCGCCATTGCGTTCGCCGCCATCTTGATTTAAAGTTCAATTTTTTCGTTTTTCTGAAATAACTCGTTAATTTACAACTTTAGAGCAAAAATGGTAGAATCCAAAGTTGTTGGAAATTTAATTTCCCACAAGTTTAATAAACGAGATATATATTTATATACAGGGTGTTCATTTTATGTGGCGCACCATTGCTATCTTGAGAAGTATAAGAGCTACGAAGTTGGTTAAATTAGCAAACAATTTCTATTTTATATGACTACTTTAATGAACGAAATAAAAAATTTAGACCAGTGGTTGTCAAACTGCGGAGTGCAACTTTCTTATTTCAAATGGGGACTGATTTTTTTATTTGCTTATTCGATTCAGTATCTTTTTCTGAATTCAACGAGATATTAGTTTCATACCCTTGCGTAACAAAAACATGAGAAAAACGCTATTGAAAAATATGATAATTTAATTAAAATCTGATTGTTAGTTAGTGTTATGGAAGAAAACAAGTGAATATTTTGTTTCATATTAATTGTTAGTGCAAAAGATTCTAATATACTACACTGATCAGACCAAATAAGGTCGAAACACGTGTCCGTAGTTACCGCCACCTTACACCGTACTGAGTACTTAGTACCCTGAATTCATACACTCAGTAGCGGCCTTGATCTCCTGATTAAAATCAAAGAATCTTTTTCATTAACAAATAACAATTAATATGAAACAAATATTCAATTGTTTTCTTCCATAGCACTCTTGTAACTATTGAAATTAAATTATCAAAATTTTCAATAGCGTTTTTCTCATGTTTTTGTCATGCCAGGGTATGAAACTAATATCTCGTTGAATTCAGAAAAAAATACTGAATCGAATAAGCGAATAAAAATAATAGGTCCCCATTTGAAATAAGAAAGTTGCACCCCGTAGTTTGAGAACCACTGGTCTAAAGAAATAATTGTTTCGTTCATTAAAGTAGTCATATAAAATAGAAATTGTTTGCTAATTTAACCAACTTCGTAGCTCTTATACTTCTCGAGATAGCAATGGTGCGCCACTTAAAATGAACACCCTGTATATAAATATATCTCGTTTATTAAACTTGTGGGAAATTAAATTTCCAACAATTTTGGATTCTACCATTTTTGCTCTAAAGTTGTAAATTAATGAGTTATTTCAGAAAAACGAAAAAATTGAACTTTAAATCAAGATGGCGGCGAACGCAATGGCGGGATTAGTTCGAAAATCGAGATTTATAGACTTCCAACCATCCCCCCCGACGATTAAAAAAAAATCGCTCCCCCTAATTTTTTCTATTTGAATGTCTATCTCGACTGGACTAGTTAAGATGTCGCTTAGGTTCTTCGAGCGCAGCATGAAATCAAGGGAGTGCTTAGATATAATTACGTTTATCACACTCCATATCTTAAGATTTGTGGCTTTTTTGTTTACCCTGTGTGAGAAAGAAAGATCACTACTGGGCCCGTGCGTTACCATCGTTACCGTTGTTTATCGTCATAGAATTTATATAATGCATGCTCCGAGCTGGCCCGTATTTTCTGTCTCTCTCTAAAAGATAAACATCCGCCCAAGTGTCCACTCCTGCCATATAAGTAATATATTTCGTGGTTTATCAAGAAAATACAAATAAATTTTCAAATATTTAAAAATTAAATATATTAAAAAATAAAAATTGACTGATTCCGCCTCTAAATATTTTCTGTAAGAAGCCCGCGCTTCTTGGCCTTATAGGATAATACGCCACTGTCCAATACTGTAGGTACAGTGAGTGTGTAGTGTGCAATACCTGAACGCACTGCACGAGAGCATGAGAGAAACACAACTGTGTGTGTGTGTGTGTCGTGACTTGTTCTCAGTGTCGGCGCCGATGTCACACGCGTGTCTACACGAGGTGCGTGGATATCATGTGGGGGCAGTGGCGTGCGAGATCAAATTATAAGGAGTGATAGCTGATAGGTGATGTATATAATTAGGTTCAAACTTTAAAATGGTGTAAAAGTACCTACTTTGAGACTTATTTTTATGAACGTCTTTAGACTAGACAAGTTTACGCTTTAGTATTTCTTATATACTTAATTGAGACATTATCTGCGCGGATTTAAGCACAGAGCTCAGCTTTGTATGTGATGATTACGAACCAGGTGTTCCGTGGTTCAAGCCTCTCGGCCGATAGTAATAATTATCGTTAAATTGTAAAACATCTTGCAATTAAATCGCACTCGGATGCTTCTAGCTGATCACTTGATCGTAAAATGTCGTCGTACGGACTGAGATTCTGATTGCACCAAGACAAATCGGTCGATATAGTTGAATTTCACTATAATAACATCTACCATTCTATAATAATTAGGAGTTAATCCTGTAGAATGGTTACCAGCAAAAATTATAAAAAATAACGCTAATTTAGATTTGATTTTGATCATCGACCGAAACAAATTGTGAAAAAGCTTCAAATTATATAAAAATAATAAAATATATAAAAAATAGTAGGTATGTAAATGTATTTTATATTTTTATTAGGTACCTGTCTAATTTATATAAAAGTAATAATAAAAACGACCTACCTACCTACATTTAATTTCAAACATGATATAGGTAAATAAAATAAAAATTAGTTGCCAAATTTATTCCAAAATTAACGATCCAAGAAATTGACTAATCTATTTCAGAAAATATTCACCATGTGATGAAACACACAGTTTTACTTTGATTTAATATATTTCCATTTCCAATCTAAAAATAGAGGTTGTTATAAATGATCTCTTCACCTTGGATATTCATATTTTATGAAAATAGGACGCAGATCTCCAACTATAATTAATAACGTTTGAAAATAACAATAAATGAGGATGTCAAAACCGCTGATTGTTAACTATATTATTTCATCACTTCATCCACTATAATTAATGGTAGGTAAATATTAAAGTTTCATAGGTATTTTTGTGGGCGCACTGAATTGATAGTTGTAATCATTGAAACACGATGTCCCTTTCTCTTAGGATAATCTTCATCATTAATTCTATTCTATTTGAAGGTAGACATAGCAAGTTTATAAAGCATATTTTGAATCTACAATTTAATTTAATTTTATCCTTCGCTGAATTCATGTGTTAATAAATGTATAATCATAATATTTAAAAAAGTTATTAGTTAAAGTTGTACTACAATGTTATAAATAGATATTATCTAGTTGGGGACATACAATTTATCAATTTCATCTTGTTTCGTCATATTTTTAGCCCTGTAAAACGAATTTTTGAAAAATCACATACAATACAAAATGGCACATTATTCTAATTTATTACCTATAGGATCATTTTATTCAAATGTAAGTCAAACAACAGATTTTCTAGTGATTTGTCATTTTGTCAAAAAGATATCTATAGAAATACTTTATAAAATTTAGGTATGTAAAAATAATTGATAATAAATTTTGAGATTATATTTTATATAATAAAAATAGAATGTCTGTTTAAAATTAATAAAAAGAATGGGTCTTGCCAATTAATATTAGCATTTTATGTAGGTAAATTAAAAACTAATACTATATTAATCAACTATTTGTTATTACAAAATTTGAAATTTGCATATTATTTATACAGTAAAAACATTTATGTCTCATTTACTTCAACAGTTGAATATACCTACTCATCGTATTCTAAATTTTCCAATTACATACAACAAAAAATGTCATGGATAAAAATATTACTCCATGTTTTTTAAAAATATGAGATATATGACAATACAAGCATCAAGCGTACCTATCCATAAAATGCATAATAAAATTTTACGACTGGCGTCAAAATGTTACCCTTTTTAGCCATTAAACGAAATAATCTAAAAATGTATTCCTTTCACAAAAAAACGCATTCCACTAGTACACTCCCAACAAAATTTTACACGAAGAACAAAAATAATCAATAAAAAAAATTATTTAAAAAATAATGTACCTACCTAACCGACTTCAAAATGCCTCAGAAGTATGAAATAAATTCTGCTTGTATTGACGAAACAATAATAACCATTAAAATATATTTTTATATGGTTTTGTATTAATTCAATACCAAACTATGTATTTTATAATGTCTATGTCACACCGATATAGCATGAAGCACGATGCTCGATGTAAAATTTTATTATCCTATCATAGGCATCGGTTTGTAATTTTCTATGTTTACCGGTTACACTAGGAATGATCCTTGACCAGACTTTTATCATTACTTCGAAATTTCACTGTGAAATTAGCAACAGATTTTCAAATAGCAAAATGCCATACACGTTGTCATCGAGCACCGTGCTTCATGTCATACCGGTGTGGCATAGGCATAAGTCAGTGAAAAACAGTACCTACATCAGTATTGAATAAGGAGTAAATTAATACAAAACCACAAAATATACTAGGTACTTACTTTATATGGTTATTTTTGTTTCGTCAATACAACCCAAATTTATATCATACTACTGTTTAGGGCATTTTAAATAATTTTAATAATTGTAATGCCAAAATTTTCGAGTATAAGGTTTTGGTGGAGAAGCACGTTTCAGGGTCTCTAGAATACGAATTTACTATTTTCACGATGCTGTCTGTGTGTGCCTATATGGACTTACGTTAAATAAAAGATAATATAATTCTCTATGGGTACAGTTAATTTTAAATATACAATTTGCTGAATCTGGTAGTATTTAATAATAAAATAAAGTGTAACTAATTAACTAATATTCTACTTTTTTGAAATTCCAGTATTTTGTAACACAAAATTTGAATTATTATGACAGTGACAGTATAGTTGACATCATAAAAATCAAGATGGCGGGCATACGCGACCGGTCTATTTGGTCGACTTTTGGGTTGAAGACTACCAGTGACCCCCTCCAACGATTAAAACAAGAAAGAGCGAAAACGGAATTTTTGTAAGATCAGAGCGATTTTTTGGACATAGAGACTGGACTAAAATGTAAGTAAAACTATTTATTAGATTAATAGAATAAGCAGAATTAGGCGAGAAGTCATGTGCTGGCCACATCAGATTTTTTTGTATTCGTTTTACATCTTTATTTTCTTTATTTATTGCCTGTAGCTGTAAGTATACTTCAGTCATTAATACTACACTTCAATTTTTGTGGAAATTGATCGAGCCATTTCTGAGATACATCTCAGCCATTTTATTTCAACATGGTGAATAAAAATTTGTAGTCTATACTTTAACATTAAAAAAACCTGCTTGAACAGAATGCAAAAAGATTGTTAAAATCAACAACACTGTAATATTTCCACGTTTGCAAAATTCCATTTCCATAACTGTACTTGAAACCAAATTTATCCCGGTAATAAAAAAACCATATCGACGATATAACCAGAATCCGATAACAAATGACCGTCACCGCGGCGGTTACCGGTTCGATTACCGCTACCGGTTACCGCCATGCAAGATTGACCGTGCGGCGCGCGGATTTGCATTACCGATTACCGTTACCGTTCCGGCTTCGATCGAAAGTTATCAGCGGTAGAGAGTGAGAGCGGGCAGATGAACCGGTAGGCCTACGCCGCAGGGAATACCGGTTATTTTACCGGTTCGCTGGACGGTGTGATTTGTCTATGTGTGACAGGGGCGAAGAATGGGGAGGAAATAAGGGTGTGGTAATTAGAAATTATTTTTATGTAAATTAGATAGGTCGAGTGGAGGTGCGAAGAAGGAAGAACTTGAGTGGAAAATTATTTCATGTTTATGGATGGTGACTTGTATTATGCCCATGTCACACCAACGTGGCATGAAGCACGGTGCTCGATGTGGCATTTTGCTTCGTTCAAAGCTGTCAAAAGGGTGTCACACCGGTATAGCAAAATGCCATACGAAAATTTGTATATTGCTATGTTCACTTCGTACTTTGAAGGGTTTTGAAAATTATTTTTGACAGCTGAGAATTAAAATTCATCAATTTTTTGTGTTAATTAAATCAATAATTAGTTCATATATTGACAAAAGCTGAAAGGGTTATATTCTTATTATCAAATTACTTACTGTTATTATTTTGACATCAATTATTCACCAAATGTCAAAAATTATATTGAGGACTCACTGCGAAATCAGCAACAAATTTCCATATGTCAAAATGCTCGACGGAATAGCGGCGATAAATTTTTACGTTATTCATTTGTTCCCATAGAGCACCGTGCTTCGTGCTATGCCGGTGTGACATGGGCATTAGGGTTGTTGAGAATCATATTATTTTTAACTTGATATTTCAATACAAATTTTGTAGATATGAATAGAGGTTTGACAACGGTGAATAATTTATTACATTTATTCGAGCATTTATTATAATATGCTAAGCATGACATTCTTTTATAAAATATTTGTGAAGAACGGATATAAACTTGGGACCCGTACTTTTCATTTTGAATAAATTTGTATTAAAAAGTCTAAAAATAATTAATAAGAATTGAATATTTAATATGTGATGTAGAATGCTTTCATATCTCCCGAATATCTCCTATACAAACTAATGACTTAGCATCAAAATTTCAATGTTTTCCATCTAACATTAGGGACATAGTGATAAAAATCTCATTTTAAATACTATGTAAGTAGCAAGTAGCCTATTAAAATGAAGTCATTCGTGAATATGCTTATAATGTGCCAAAATTGTGGTACTTCTATTTTGGAATTTATTATAAATTATAATACAGAACAAAAACGCGTTTTGCTCCCTCTAAACAAGCACGTTTCAGCTCATTTTTCTGTGCAATCGCTACAAAAATAAATTTAGATGACATTAAAAATGACATCTATGGCGATAAATATCCGGTATATGGATTCAGCATGATATTCTCAAATTTTAACTCCGCCCGGATAATCAAATTCAGGGTATTTGTTAATTTATTCACTTTGTAAAAATGAAAACGTACGAGTACATCTTGAAGCCTTTTTTACCCTAATTAAATTGTTCACGATACAAACAACTTTCGGCCATTATATTTCATCATCATTCATCTCATCAACTATAATAGCAACCTGAAAGCAAACTTCCTCTTCCACCTGTATTTACGCTTAAATATTGTACCGATCATCAATCGTAAATCGTAATTATAAATTATATTATATTTTACTGTACCTAACTGTTTCAATAATAATCTATCAAAATAAACAAAGAAATAGTTCATCAATTTTTGCACTTAAGGGGGTTTTATCGCTCAGCGCTGCTAGATCACAAATCCCCGTTATTTCAGGTACCCGCGCTGACAGCCTATGTTTTATGAGCACATGTTGTCTCTATTTATCTAATTGCTATGTTTCGCTCCATTCTTGTTTAGAAAATATTCAATTTGATTGAGTGGCGCGCATGCAATTTTTAAATTTATTTAACAAATTACTCGACTACTAGGTATTTGAAAATTTTATATAATAATGTGATACAATCTTTTAAATTTACAATGCAATCATAGTTACGAAGAGTTTTTCTCAGAATTATTATTATTTAATTGTTTATAAATAATAATAATAATAACAATTTAAAAAATTCGATAACGTAGGACCGTAGCTAGATTTTTACTGCCTTTGTCTTTATACTCTATTTTTTTTAGATTTATAGGATTAATAGGTTGGCAATAATTTGTTAAATACTTTTTTTACTGTGATAAAAGCTCCTTAAGTATGTCAATAGTCTACAGTCTAGTAAACTGAAACTTTGTTGCATTGCTGACATACCTACCACAATAAATTTTCGCTAAACTCCGAACCTCATCTACCTCGCCGTATCATATTCGTCTCGTTTCCACGCCAACTAATTAAATACTTTTCCACAATTCGAGCGTATAATTTTCCCTAAAAGGGCAACAGCACCAGCATCATCCTCCACTAACCTAATCATTGTCACAAAGCGTCCGCTGTTCTCTTGTTATAATCACGGGTCACTAGATGTGAGCTTCTAGGGGTGTACACTACACAGAAGAGACATTTATTTACACAGAGCCAACACTGATCAGATTTGTGCCACCCCTCATCCGACAGGACAATATGGAGGACTGTGCAGGGTTGGATTCGTACTTATTTTATTGTATCAGATCTCGTTATTTTATTTTTCTGGTGACCATTATACAAGGTTTGCTCCTAAATATAGAATGGAAGATGTTATTATAATGGAATACAACCACTTCGACCGATTGGTCTTGGTGCAGTCAGTATCTCAATCCGTGCAACGACCTTTGAAATTATACAGGATGTAACCCAACCTGTGTATAACAAAATTTAAGGGTGTATAGTTGTAGTGGACGTAATGATCATGAATCAAAAAGGCATTTTATTGAAATTCTCAAATTAAAAAGTGGGACTAAGCAAATAGGACATTCTGTAAGTACCTATACTATATTTGAGAATGACTGGCAGTAATAAATCATTCTGTCAAAGACATTCCAGTGGCGCGTCAATAATTGTTTGCACAGGGATAGTCAAAATGACTAAATTCGGTAGAGAACTATCGTTTTAGGTCTGAGTTGTTTTTCAGGGAATAGATTTATTATAATAATAGTGAGTGAGAAAGTTATATTTAAATATTAAAAACTTTTATTTTTAGTAAATGTATAAACAGATCACTCCTATCTACGTCTATGACACAGTCCGACGGAGATTATCAGAGCGTTATCTATTGTTCGACCATCCTAGTGTAGTTACAACTGATTTTTCTGGTAGTTTTATTTGCCGCATTGCTGGCAAAAATCCAATACTACTCTTGCAAATAATGATTTATTACTGTCAGACATTCTCAAATGGACTATACCTATACAAATTTCGTTTGTTCCTGTTTGTAAACTTATTATTACATTCATGTAATTACGCTAATAAATACTGCATAACCATTTTTTTGTATTTAAATGTCACAACCAGTGGTACCCAAAATGATAGTTTTGCAAACTACTGTTAATTTTACGAATTTCAACAAAATTCTTTTTGATTCATGATTAGTGCGTCCAATACTATACAATACACCCTTAAATTTTGTTACACAGATTGGATTACAGCTAATGTACATACATAGAGATATCCTTAATGCAACCAGGATTACATGTAAGACGATCAAGTGGTCCGTTTGGAGCATTCGAGTGCGATTTAATTGCAAGATGTTTATAATTTACCGACAATCACACACTGCCGACCGAGAGACTTCAACCACGGAACTCCGGGTACGTATGTAAAAAAATATTATCCGAGAATCGAGATGAAAAATCTAAAATTACATCCTTTTAAAATTCCATTTAAAAATATTTTCGATAGTAAAAAAGGGTACCTACAAAAACTTCACAAAATGTCAATACCTCGTAGATTTGAATTAACTTTAAAATTAAGATATAGCCAAAACATAGATGTTTTTATTCTTTTAATTTTCAGTTTCATTCTAAATTGCAGTAGGTAATAAATAAAATGCATGGAAAATTAAAGATGAATTAACATAAACATTTGCTATTTAATTCTACGTTGCATCTTACAAGTTATTTAGTAAAGTATTTTTCCGTTGATCGTTTTATGTAAAAAAAATCATACATTAATGACCTCCTATTAATGCATGATTTTTATTAATCAACGATTTTTTGAATGCGCATTCGGCACACGTAATATAGTATATTAGCTAGTGCTAAGTTGTAGAAAAACGATAAACAGAATTAAACGAAATGATTTTGACAGTTCTAGCTAAATAATATTCAGGCAATATTGTGCTCAGCAGTTTCAAACGTTACTAATCTAACATATTTGTTATGAACAAAAATTAGATTTTCTCCAAATTAAAACGGTAATGATCAACGGAAAAACATTGTAACTAACTCATGTGTTAATAGGCGATTAATTATCTCGACAATTAACGCGTTCGCTTCTCTCACGCGTTAAGATGTCTCAATTATTAATCGCCGTCATTAACACACTAGATAGTTAAATAACTATAAATAATTTGTATCTTAATTTATTACAATTAATAATAAAAACATTATATTTTAATCCACTCAAAGCGAAGTCCTAAAAGGTCGTTTCACCCCCTTTAGTAAGTCCGGCTCTGCACGTGTGTAAAAGAAGGGAGGGAGGCAATGGTAACTAGATGTGGAAAACGCTAAGGGGGCGAACCCTTGTCGTGTTACGTTTTTCCATTATTCTTGATGATATGTCGGCTGTTGTTACAGGTGAAATGTGCGGACGAGTGAATTTGATTTATTATATTTGATGCAGATAATGAGAATGTCACAGGAGGTATTATGGGTATTTGGTTTTCAAGATTTGAGGAAATCATGACATTGAAGTAGGGAATTTATTTGTTCAACGCCTACCACCGAAATTCGCACTTTCAACATTTACTCTGCACTGCAATCTTCGAAAATGTCATCTTACAATAGTAGAACGGCCGTGTGGGAATGTGAATCGAAGACGCAGCATGAGCGTATCGTAATGATTTAAACATGCATGTTGCTATGGTACCGCGTTATTCATCAAAAATAAATAATGTCAATGTGCGTCAAAGTGAAATATAGTACATTGTGAATTAATATAAATATAAGTACCTACATATAGAGTTGTAGAAAAATTATAGAGTGCAACACTTGTCGAAATGCTCTTTAGTTCAGTCAATTTACGGGAGGGGGGCGGGTTTTATAACTCCGGGCCACCACCAGATTTGAAGTATATAGGTTTTTTGGGTCGCAGAATCCAAATTTCGGAAAATCGCCCGTGGAAAATGCACAAATTAAGTTTCTTGCTGAACTCTCCTTCGAGTCGTGCCCCAAATGAAACACTCGCGCAAGTAAGATGCATATTTCGAAACTTGATACACAATATACTATTTTCTACTTTAGTTATACAAGGAGTAACGTAAATACTTACTTTATTTGCATTCCTCTTTAACAGATTAATGCAAAATCGCAATTATTTCGCAAAACAAGTGGTAAATTTTAAACTTTTATTATTAAAAAGCACGATCATTTAACACGTTTCTTATTTTAAAATATCGAATGCAACTAGGCGTTGGAAAAACTTAAAAAATAAGTACAAAAATATAATGTTGATAAATAATACTACATACTGCAAGTCTTTATCAATTTCTTCATCTTCAAATGTAACTTTTTATACAATACCAATAAAATTAATTAATAGTTAAAATTCTACCTTTTGGACATCTTCTCCAGCAGTTATCTTCCACATAAAACCCTTAGGAATGTATATTTTCACCAGGAGTATACTACGAACACTCGATCACAACAGATGCGCGCACAAGACTGAGAATAATTCAGTTTTATATGGTTTTATTCAACTGAAACTTGCAAATTCTCGCTTAGCAGCAACTAGATTTGTTAAAATATAAATAAAACCAGTGACCCTCAACAATTTTTAAAAATATTTAATTGTTTTCAGAAACAATATATTTTTTGTGTTTTAAACGAGGTTTTAAATGAACCAGATTATACTATAACTTTTTTTATATAAAAATGATTACATGTGCATTAATTCTCCCCGGAAACTTTTAAGTGCTTTCCGAGTTGGATAAAATATGATTTTGTGCTAAATTATGATAAGGCGAACCTTTAACAATTACCTAATAAAGAACCATTTTAAATTTTAGATATGTCAAATTGATTCTAAAATGTACGATAGAGGTCTATAAATACTGCATCACTACATCCTCTCAAGAAAGGGACTTTGTTTTTTTACCACATTACCAACTCAAGTAACCGTGGTTAATGGTAAGTAGATATAGGTATGTAGTAATAATACAATATGCTTGGCTAATATTTTATGATGAAATATAATATAATAAATTGGTATAAACCGAAGGAAATCTAAGCAAATAATAACCACATCCTTATAGATGGAAAACAATTTCCAGAAATCTTATTTCTATTTATTCCACTAGGTAAACAAACATCTTGAACAAAATTACTCTCCATAAAATAAGAAATAAACTTTTACACCCTTAGTGAACAAACCAGAATATCCTTTCCTTCTTCAATTACGTTCTTTAGGTAAATCTAAATCTTCAACTTCCATTACACCTTCCTACAAAGCACTAACTACTAAACTTGGCATGAGTCAGCAAAGTACAAAAACATTTCCAATCAAAACTCATCACATGGCATTCCCGTCTCGATCCCGAGTCCCGACTTCTCCCGTAATCCGGGAATCAATTTTCTCAGTAACATGATTACGTTGTAGCAATACATAGCGGGAGGAGGGGGGAGAGTTCACCCACGCAATAAATACTCGTTACGGGAAATTCTTACGTGAGTCATACTCTACTGTGGCTTCGATTTGTGATGAATGGGCTTCTAGGTTAGGAATTATCTACTGAATGTAAGAATTCAGGAAGTTGTAGTGTAGGAGGAAAAGGTTATAGGTTAGGTGTTGAATTCTTGGATGGTGATTGTTTAAGTTATGTATGATAATGTTATTGCTGAGTCAATGGTAATAGCTGTTTGCTGTCATAATAATTTTTCATTTTAATTTTACTGGTAACCATTTAACAAGATATACTACCAATGACAGAATAGTAGATAATATTATAGAATATAGAGATATCCAACCCCTTTGATCGATTCATCTCGATGCATCTTGATGCAACCAGGACTACATTTAAGACGAACAAGGGGTCAGCTTGATTGTCCGAGTGCGATTTATTCGTAATGAGGTCTTGCAAAAAAATTAAAACGCCTATTTTATTTTTTATTACGAATAATCTTTGTAGTTTTGTTTAATATACCAGTTTATTTTCAATATAAAAATCAATTTAAAGTACAATGCATTCATAACATTGCCAAAATCTTAACGTAACGGGGCACAAGCCAATGGGAAAGAAAAAATTACAAAAATCATAGAAAAATTAAAGTAGATAATTAAAAAATAATTTAATTTTCTGTTCAGAAGCAATCCACATTTCAATATCTATGATTCAATTTTTGTTTGTCATTTGCTATTTGCACTTGTATTCATACAGAATACAGGTAGGCACGAAAAGACTAGGAAAATAATTTCAAAAGACGTCTAGAAATCACTCCTAGAGGCAAAAGGCAAATCATGTAACAATTGATTAACAGGTTGAATCTTATGCTTTGATACCCGCTGAACACGCCTAGGTATGTTATTTGCTCGAATTTTCACTCCTTGTGCCCCAAATTCAAGATGGCGGACGAAAATTGTGCCCGAAAATCAATTTTTTACATTTATCTCAGAAACTATTCATATTAGGTGAAAAAGTGTTATATAAGAAAATATAGATTATAATTCTCTATAAGATAGGTTCTGAACGATTTTCATGTAAGTAACACAGTTTTCGAGAAAATCGAGAAAATGTATTTCGACCATTTCAATCATTAAAAATCAAGTCCAAATTATGTCTCCCTTCATGAAAACGGTTGTCATTTATGAACTAATAATAATATTAACTTCCGGTTTTTTAAATTAAATTATATGAATTTTTTTATAAGATATATGTATTATTTTAAAAACTTTTTAGTGCGTTCATTGAGCCAAAATGTAAAATTTTCTTTCGAGAAATTTTACCATTTTTTATATTATTTTGTATTTAATGAACTGTAACTTCAGACCGAATAAAAATATTGACTTCCGGTTTCTTTTATTAAATTCTACGAACATTTCTCTATAAGATACATTATGTTAAAAACAGTTTAAAGCTTTCTTTAAGCCAAAATATTACATTTTTCCCCAAGAAAAAGTTGAGAAATTTTTAAATTTTTTGTATTTATTGTGTTTAATGAACTGTAACTTCTAATCGAATATCAATATCGACTTCCGGTTTCTTTTATTAAATTCTACATTTCTCTATAAGATACAGTATTTTAAAAAGTTTTAAGGGCGTTCGTTAAGCCAAAATATTAAACTTTTCACCGAGACAAAATTGAGAAATTTTTAAATTTTATTTATTTATTGTGTTTGATGAACTATAATTTCTAAACGAATAAAAATATCCATTTCTGGTTACTTTTATTAAATTCTACGAACATTTCTCTATAAGATAACATTGTAAAAAGTTTTAAGAGTGTTCATTATGCCAAAATATTACAATCTTTCCCGAGAGACAGTTGAATTTTTTTTAAATTCTTCGTATTTATTGTGTTTAATGAACTGTAACTACTTAACGGATAAAAATATCAACTTTCCGTTTATTTTATGAAATTTTACATACATTTTTCTATAAGATACATTATTTCAAAAACTTTTTAGGGTATTCATTAAGCCAAAATTATCATTTTTTGCGGGAGAAATGTGATAATTTTTTTAATTTTTCATAATTATTGCGTTTTATGAACTGTAAGTTCTAAAAATATCGACATCCGGTTTCTTTTCAAAAAAAATTTCAACAACTCTAGAATAACCTTCTATAGGTATGTATTTTCAAAATACATAAAGTCGATTTTTTAGATTACCAATTTTTTTTTATAAGGAACATTGATTTCAAAGTTTAGATGATCTGGTTTAGCCAATATTTAAGGATATTCTCCAAAGACAACTTTGGTAAATTTCTATAAAATTGCTCTGATTTGTCCCTACAAAGTTAGCAATCCGAATATCTACGAAAATATTCGTTCTTAATAATGTTCACTAACTTTTGCAACCCCGAAAATATAAATAGACATTTCTTTCCAGACGTCTTTTGAGATTTTTTTCCATAGTCTATAAATCTAGTGCCTCCAAAATTTTAAAAACAAAGTTCCTAAAAATAAGTTTTCTTAAAGAGAATGTTGTGATATACATTTTCTTATATAAGTAACAGTTTCTTTTACCTAATATTAACAATTTCTGCGATAAAATGTTCTGAAAAGAAACCGGAAATCCATATTTTTATCCGTTTAGAAGTTAAAGTTCATAAAACAGAATAGTTACGAAAATTTAAAAAAAAATCAACTTTCTCCAGGAAAAAAATTTGACATTTTGTCTTAATGAACGCCCTAAAAAGTTGGTCATTTAAAAAATCAATACGAAGAATTAAAAAATTTCTCAACTTTCACTCAAGAAAAAATGTAATATTTTGACTTAAAAAAAACTCTAAAAGGATATTAACATAATGTATCTTTTAGAGAAATATTCGTAGAATTTAATAAAAGAAACCGGAAGTAGATATTTTTATTCGTTTAGAAGTTACAGTTCATTAAACACAATAAATAATTTTAAAAAAATATTCCCAATTTTGTCTCGGTGAAAAGTTTAATATTATGGCTTAGCGAACGCCCTTAAAAATTTTTAAAATATTGTATCTTATAGAGAAATGTTCGTAGAATTTAATAGAAGAAACCGGAAGTCGATATTTTTATTCGATTAGAAGTTACAGTTCATTAAACACAATAAATATTAAAAAAATTAAAATTTCTCAACTTTCTCTTGGGGGAAAATGAAATATTTTGGCATAACGAACGCCCTTAAAACTTTTTAAAATACTGTATCTTATAGAGAAATGTTCTTAGAATTTAATAAAAGAAACCGGAAGTCAATATTTTTATTTGGTCTGAAGTTACAGTTCATTAAATACAAAATAATATAAAAAATGGTAAAATTTCTCGGAAGAAAATTTTACATTTTGGCTCAATAAACGCACTAAAAAGTTTTTAAAATAATATATCTTATAAAAAAAATTTCATATAATTTAATTTGAAAAACCGGAAGTTGATATTATTATTAGTTCATAAATGACAGCCGGTTTCATGAAGGGAGACATAATTTGGACTTGGTTTTTAATGATTGAAATGTTCGAAATAGATTTTCTCGATTTTCTCGAAAACTGTGCCACATACATGAAAATCGTTAAGAACCTATCTTATAGAGAATTTTATGATCTACATTTTCTTATATAACACTTTTTCACCTAATATGAATAGTTTCTGAGATAAATGTAAAAAACTGATTTTTGGACACAATTTTCGTCCGCCATCTTGAATTTGGGGCACAAGGAGTGAAAATTCGACCAAATAACATACCTAGGCGTATTCAGCGGGTATCAAAGCAAAAGATTCAACCTGTTAATCAATTGTTACATGATTTGCCTCTAGGAGGTATATTTTCGAAAAAATTTCCTAGTCTAAAACAAGAGTGTTTAGACGATTATGACTGATGTTTTATAACACAATATAGCGACTAGCAACAATCAATAATAATTTGGAAATCATAACCTAATTCGCTATGAAACGTTTGACGTTTAAAAGGACAAACGCTCCGTACTCGGTGACGTCAATCGACCAGGGGAAAAGTGGTGCATTTTGAAGAATATTACTTTTAATAATTATTTTCTCTTTCTTGAAATAAATTTATGCAAAAAGAAAAAATACGGAGTGGATATTTTTTAGTTTTCTTTCGATTTTAGTAAAGAAAAAAAAAGACCTCATGGTAAGATGTTGTCGCAGCACCCTTAACTTTTATAGTAAATGCATCTTTTCAATCGGGAATATTCCCAGACAAGCTGAAATGTAACAAAGTCACTCCAATTCACAAAAAAGGAGACGTACACACTTTAAATAATTACCGCCCAATATCACAGACTTCCGGGTTTTCTAAAATACTGGAATATTGCTATCTTGAAAGACTACTTCCCTTTTTAGCTAAAAATAATATTATTCCACCACACCAATTTGGTTTTAGAGCAAACTGTTCGACAATGAGCGCAGTTCATCTTTTCTATGAAAAAATTATTTCACATATAGAAAATGGCGAAAGACCAGTAGGCATTTTTTGTGATTTAAGTAAAGCGTTCGACTGTGTCAACCAAAGTCGCCTAATAAACAAATTGGAAAACGTCGGGATCCGCGGAGTAGCTCTTGACTGGATAAGAAACTTTTTATTTAACAGAAAACAATTTGTCTCTATTCAGTATTGGTCAAATAATTGTCAACTTACAGCAAATTCCAACTACATAAATATGGAAATAGGTTTGCCACAGGGTACCTGCCTCTCTCCTATCTTATTCCTAATTTACACCTCGGACTTACATGAGGGTTTGAGCGAAAACTGCACCCCAGTCATGTTCGCGGACGACACATCCTTGATAGTCACGGATAAGGATGGCGTGGCATTGCAGTTTAAATGTAATGATACCATGCAACGACTTGCTAACTGGTTTAGTGAAAACCGTTTATATCTAAATGAAGAGAAAACTAAAGTTCTTCGATTTCATAATTATCAAAATATAAATGATTTAGATTTAAATGTTCACATTGGCAACAAAACTATTCAAAATTCAAATAAAACTGAATTCTTGGGTTTAAGTTTGGAAGACACCATGTTATGGAAATCGCATTGTGATAAACTTATAAACCAGTTACATATTGCATGCTACCAAATACGACATTTAACCAATATATTAAATCCGCGCCAACTTATTACGTTTTACCATGGATGTGTCGAATCGCGAATAAGATATGGGATATGTTTCTGGGGCTCTTCAGCTTCAGCATCTGAGGTTTTTATAATACAAAAACGTATTGTTAGATATATAGCAGGTGTCCCTAGTCGCACATCTTGTAAAGAAATATTTATTAAATTAAATATACAAACAATTACAGGTCTATATATCCTGCAAACAAAGGAAAATTTGATTTCAATTGTGATGTGCATAAGCACAACACCAGAAGTAAAAATCTGCTGTGGCCACCACACGACCTCTCGCCTAACTCTGCTTATTCTACTAATCTAATAAATAGTTTTACTTACATTTTAATAGTTTCATATTTATGTAAGTAATATGAAACGATAATGTAAACCAAGAACCAAGCAAAAGATGTCAACTGTACTGTCACTCAAATTTTGATGTAGAAACAAATTTCATATCATGGACAACAAGATACTGGAATTTCAAAAAAATAGAATATTAATTGTACTTTATTTTATTGTTAAATACTATCAGATTCAGCAAATTGTATTTATAATTATCTGTACCCTTAGATAATTATATTTTCTTTTATTTTTAATTGCAAAAATTGTCATAAATAAATAATGTACCAATATATTTAAGGAAAACTTTATCAAGTTTCAAAAAGTACTACTTCCGGTTTGCGGATTTCTACCAAAATGTTATCCGTTCTTAAGATACTTATTAAAACCTTAAATATGAAATTGTGTTATTAAAGGTTTAATACTTTTTCAGTTATCGTGGACGAAAAATCATCACATACGTCCATACGCACACACACACACACACACACACAGACATCATCGTGAAAATATTAAATTCGTATTCTAGAGATCCTAAAACGTGCTTATCCACCAAAAACTCATACTCGAAAATTTTGACCCATTACAATACCTCTCTTATAGAATATGAGGCGAGAGGTAAAAATGATTTTAAAGTGCCAATTTCAAAACTCAACGTCGTTAAAAACTCTCCTCATAGAATTGGTTTAAAAATTTATAATAAACTGCCAGATAATATTAAGTCTAGTCATACTCCTGCTGGTTTCAAAAATAAATTAAAAATGTATTTATTAAATAAATGTTACTATAATATCAATGATTATTTTGATGATTAATTTTTAACATGTTTTGTGTGCGTGATAACTTATTATGTAAACTATGTACCTGTACTATTTTCGACTATTTTCTATACACTACACAGTGTCAACAGAAATGTACAAATAAATAAATAAATAAATAAATAAATGTTTTTACAATTTAACAACAATCACATACTGCCGGCCGAGAGACTTAAACCACGGAATTCCGGATTCATACGTCATGACCCTAATGGACACCCAAAAATTTAACAATATTTTTATATTAGTTTACGGAAGAGATTATAATGCCTTAAATAATACTAGGGAACAGATATAGATTTATACGTAATTGGGGTAAAAGGAATGTTTTTGAATATGAATATGAATAGCGGATAGGTGTAGATTTATTGCTGGTTAATGTTATATTTTTAATCCTGAGTCGAGGTTTGAATGCTCGTGCAATCTTTATCTACCCATATCATATACTTAACTACGTACTGTTTTTCTAGGAAATTAATTTCAGGAGCAACTCATTGATTCTGTTTATATTGACGTGGAGTTAAAAATTAAAATTTAAGATGAATTAAATATCTACTTGAGAAACAATTGAACAAAGTCTTATATTATAAATATTCGTTTTGTTCAAGTCGTGCTTGGAAAATTTTGTTAGTATTGTAGAAAAAATCTTTAATATAACTAGCAGCAAAATATGAAAGTAAAATCGAGGGTCAGAAAAATCCGTACTTATAAGAAAACACCACAAAGATTTAAAAATACAGATCTCCCTTGCATCCTCCAGGCTTTTACACAATCTTACACTAAACCCAAGTCATATCTACACAAATATCCAAATCCCACCAATTTCCCTGCATTCGTGAGTTCATCCCTTGTAGCACCACCGGACAAATATTCAACAACTTATCCCGTTCTTCTTCTCCTACGCAGCGAGAAGAGATAAAACTCCACATTCAGCAATGTACATGCAAACGAGGACGGAGGATGTTAAGTTGAAATTGTTAAATGCGTTTTGCTTTGTCAGCAACGCTGAACAGGAACCATGGAAGTATAATTGTAAATCTGCGTGAATTTGGAAACGCAGGAAGGAAATAAACCGATTATAAAGGAACTCAGAAACACAAATACAAATATACATTCAAGCGTAGGTACATCATAGAAACAACATCCCGTTTATCTGAAATTATTGATAATAGTATATTATGGACGATGAAGATTGTTTATTACAGTTTATTGCACGAGTCATAGTCAAAAAATGTCTAAAAAGTATGTATTTATTACATAAAGAGCACGGAAAGTGAACGATAATATGTGAGTGAAAACGTTGACGCACGAGACTTGCCGAGTTCGGCAATCTCACGAGCATTCGAAATAGTTATTTATGAACCAAATGCGGAAAGATTTTCATCCCACATGAGCGGTTTTTTTGAAACACGAGCGGAACGAGGGTTTCATTTACGCGAATGCTGGGATGGGTCTTCGCGCAAGAGGTTTGTACAATGTTTTTTGTAACGAATAAAACTATAATCAAATACATTCAAGTTGTAGTTGTAGTCTTGTCATTAAATTTGAGGTTACGATGCTAGAAAAGCCAGTGTTTTCCGCATTTTTCCTGATTGACTGCACTGGGAAATTGACATTTCCGATTGTCAATTGCGTGTTTAATATGTCATTTCCTAGGTGATGAGTACAAAAAACACTTTTCAGCGAGTCATGTACACTATTTTTCCCAGGACTATAAATATTAAACATTTTATTCATGAATATATTTTCTATACGACTGTTATAGAATGTTATCATTCTTACATCATTTTCTATTATGTAATGGTTACATTCTGTCACTTGTTACGAAATGGATTCATTATGTCACTTGTTACGGAATGGATTCATTCCGTCACTAGTGATGGAATGAAATGTGGCGAGTTATAATAATTTAACTTTATTCAATGTTTTTGGCTCGTGGGTAGCTTTAAAATACATTTAGATTGATTGTTACGAGATGTTATTTTAATAAGAGTACTACAAACAAATTAGATAACTCACGAGACAATAAAATTAATTAGCTAGCCTCTTAGATTTCAGTCTAATGGTAGTGTTCGAGGATCCTAAATCAGTAAAGTGTATATGGTTATGTGAAATAGATCCGTGTTGATCTGGCCTGTGAGTTGAGCTGTGTGTGTTTATGATGTGTACGCGGACCGTGGTTGGCCGCCAACGATGTAGCGAGCAGCTTTGGGCTGTAGTGGACCGTGGCTGGCCGCCAACGAAGCAGCGAGCAGCTATGGGCTGTAGTAATCCTTGTCAGATTGCCAACGGTACAGCGAGCAGCCGTGGGACTGGAGTGGCCCTAACCAGGTCGCCAACGAGATACGAATGTGTGAATGTGGTATGATGTGGAGATTGATGTGAGAGTCTGGGGTGGAAGTGTTCCACCAGCGTGTTACTGCTCCTCACTAAGCATGTTTGCTTATGTTTTCTTTGCTTCCAGAGTTAAACGTGATCTTGAGCTCGCCAACTAATTCCTTAAGCCTTACGACAAGGTTATCGCTTCCAGGTATGCTTGATATTTGATCTAACAGTAGGCATCATAAATACGATATCATATCGAACGAGTTGAACGGATATTTGATATTGTTTATTTTCGTAGCTAAGTAACTGTATGGAAACTGTTTGTTTCATATATGGTCGTGGGAAAACTTAGTTTACATGTAGGTACCGTTGGTTGACTTGGCACCGGAAAAATGTTTTCCGTCATTGACGGTGTTATAACAACCACAGGAATAAACTACCTAACGTTTTTTATCGAGATTTTTATAATATTTAATTCTTACTTTAGGTATAAAGCAGGTATATTCTTGTACTTTGGCAATAATAAGAAAATAAATAATTAGGTAACAATATAATGGAAATGTCAGATATTTAGTTATTATTTTAGTAACGAATTCCTCTGTGGCAGCTTGCATAATAATACTAGAAAAAGGCAGTAATTGTTACAAACTGTATAAATATTTTATTTATTGGCGTCAATAAATAAAATATTTATACAGTTTGTAACAATTACTGCCTTTTTCTAATATTTACTTATTACTTTTACTTTTCTAGTAAATTTTATTCTAAACATTACCTAACGTAACGATCCTTGTAAACATACAGAGTGTCCCAAAAAATGTATACACATTTTAATACCTCATTCTTTCTGATTTATTCTTTTCTTTTCTAGATACAACCCATTTAAAATAATGGCTGATATTAGACAAGACTTTGAGAAACGTAAATTTATTTTAAAGTGCTACCATATGTGTGAGAACGCAGTGGAAGTGCGAAATCGTTTTTTTTTGACACTCTATATTTATAATTTGGACGGCTTGAACGGCAACAAAGGGTCGTGCAACATTTGCTAATCGTTTACAACGGCAAGTACATTACACTTAGCTTAAATCTCTAAATCTGCAATATGCAATAAATAGACCAAAATCAAAATAATTTATCGGAAAATGTCGAACAAGCCGAAATTTCAGAATTTGGTAATGCGGCCATACAGCAATTCGTTTCATTACTATAAATTTTATTCATGTGTTATGTTATTTAAAAAAAATCTGCTGTGGCCACCACACGACCTCTCGCCTAATTCTGCTTATTCTACTAATCTAATAAATAGTTTTACTTACATTTTAATAGTTTCATGTTCATGTAATATGTAAACGATAATGTAAACCAATATGCAAGCAAAAGATGTTAACTGTACTGTCACTGTCATAATAATTCAAATTTTATGTAGAAACAAATTTCATATCATGGACAACAAGATACTGGAATTTCAAAAAAATGGAATATTAATTGTACTTTATTTTATTGTTAAATACTTCCAGATTCAGCAATTTGTATTTATAATGAACTGTACACATAGATAATCACAATTTCTTTTATTTTTAATTGCAAAAATTGTCATAAATAAATAATGTACCAATATATTTAAGGAAAACTTTTCTAAACTTCTAAAAGTACTACTTCCGGTTTGCGGATTTCCACCAAAATCTTATCCGGTGTTAAGATACTTATTAAAACCTTAAATATGAAATTTGGTTATAAACGGTTTGATACTTTTTAAGTTATCGTGGACGAAAAATCGTCGGTTCATACAAACAAACAAACGCACAAACACACAAACACACACACACACACAGACATCATCGTGAAAATAGTAAATTCGTATTCTAGAGACCCTGAAACGTGCTTATCCACCAAAAACTCATACTCGAAAATTTTGACCCATTACAATACCTCTCTTATAGAATATGAGGCGTGAGGTAAAAACAACATTACTTGATATTGTACGTATTATTTAAACCATATAAGGTACCTAAAAAGCAACATGGTAAACACAACGTCTGAACAAATTACTTGTGAAGTGAAGATTTTATGAATAATCAACTAACAACGATTATCAAAGGAATTTGCTGTAGTTTCATACAATTCCATAACTTATACCGCAATTGCCAGCATTCTTGTAATAATTGACTCTGAGTCTCATGCGACACAAACACTCGAAACTTAATTAATCTATCACCTAAGCAAGTCAGCGGTTAATCCTACATTCCAGTATCTGCAAGCATCTCAATCATCGAAATACCTCTCGACCTGTACTTCATAATCGCACATAGCTAAACATTTCCTCATTTGCTGATTCTGCATTCCCTGCAAGTCGTAAACATCCGCGGTGATAATTGAGCCGGTGTTTACAAAGTGCGGCTTACAACAAACCCACGAGTTCCGATACCAGACCCTGGACCAACTCACCCCACGTCAATTCTGTAATCGGTTTATTGTTCCGTGATGAATTCACACAACGAATTTATGCCAGATTTGGAAGGGAGGAGAGGTTTGCATTGAGGTTTTGATGATTGAAGTGTTGTAAAAGTTGTGGATTAGTTTGAAAGTTTATAGATTGTTTCCATTTTACTGATGGTAAATTCTACACTCTAGGTTCAGTATGTGATCTTATGGACAAGAGAGACAATCGGCCTGATTCTCTAATAAAAGTGGTTAAGCAGTTGTTACGTAACTACATCAAAATAACAACTGTGTTTAGCAACTGATTTAAAGATTTGAGAAATTTTCGAATTCTCTAAGGTCATTTCTAACCAAGTTGTTAATTTTTTTAAATGTAACTACTATCGTTATGAACCAGCGTGAAGTTAGTTGCAGCGCATGCGCATTTGTATGAAAACGTGTGTCTGTTCTTATTCTTTCCTTGAAATTTAAATGTCAATAAGCGGTTTGTTCTGTTATGTCAAATGTCAACAAATGGTAAAGTTAAAAAAACTCGCATATTTAATGTTATATCCCAACAATTAAAATGAGTAGGGGTAATATTAAGAAAACACGTGGTGCTCGTTGTTTGGCTGCGCAATATATCCAAATTATTAATTTCATTGAGCAAAATAGTATATTATTTTGGGTATAAGAAAAAACATCCCCTGAAAAGAAATAATGATCCTGTCCGATAATTCCTTGGTAGGAACCACGTAGGAACCGTATCCAAAAAATTTGTGTCAAAAGAACTTTCAAAATAATTTGGAATAAAAGTTGATCTCCTTGGTTGTTCTAAAATTTCGTCTAAAATTTCATATAAATTTTGAGCTAATTTTCGATTTAAACGAAATATTTTTTTAAGTCGCTTTTCTGGAATCTCAAATGGGTTGCTGAAATATCTTATTCTGCGATGTTTGCCTTAAACGTTTATAAACAATAAAAATAAAACGTACTTGTAGCAAAATAAACTTACCTTTTAGGCCAGTCAAAATAGACATTAAAAATCGAAAATTTAACAATACTTCCAAAAGTCTTCAAATTTTGGTCAAGGGAATGGTACATCGAGACAGCAATTTTCCGAAGTCTGGAACATTGCTAAAATTGCAATTAAGTTGAATTTTGTTCTATGCTCGTGAAAAAAATTCCAAAAGTTTTACAAACTTAGGGTAGTATTAAATATATTATTTCTTATAACGTATCAAATTTGCAACCAATTTAAGAGTACGGAACCTTTTTTTAAATAAAAATATGGTTTTTCCTTAACAAACTGGACGAAAAAAATTCCAAAAGTTTTGCAAACTTGGCAGATACATCGGAAAAATATTCCGAACAGTTTTTCACGAGCATAGAGCAAAATTCAACTTAAGTGCAATTTTAACAATGTTCCGGACTTCGGAAAAGGTTGCAAAATTTTATAGTTTGTTTTTATAGGTACCTATCCCGACCTTAGATTAAAGTTTGAAAACTTTTGGAATTATTGTGAATTGATGTCTATTTTGACTGGCCTATTTGCTCGTATTCATCAAGTTCATGAAATATTTCAAGTACTAACAATAAATTATCAAAACCTAGCTCCATTTCGATAGTTTCTGACAGTCTCTAATTTCTGGCTATAGCTAGAAAGCTGTTGCCAGCTTAACCACTAAAATTAACAATTTATCGTTAAATAATAACGACTTTGAATTTAGTGAATACCATTTTAAGAATTAACAACTGGTCGTCAATGTAACCACTCAAAATAGTGGTTAAAATTAACAACTTTGCTTAGAGAATCAGGCCGAATATCTCACTTTTATAAATAATAAATCATAATATTACAGTATCTAATTCAACAACAAAACAACAAACCCACAAAGTGTATAAAAGGTCCAAAATATGTTGTGGTTGTCAAAATAAATAAATAAAATTTCGATTGATGTACTTAAGTAAATGATAGTTCAGGGGCCCCGAGATTTTGCCAGTTTAAACAAAGAATTTTAGCATTGAATTAAAAAATTACTTTATCTACAACTATTAAATAATAGCTTCATTTTATATCTAACTCCAAATACAAAATGTGCCTCATATTACACAGCGTGTAATATGAAATTTCATATTCCACGCTTGATTCAACCAATAGCAAGCAAGTATTTTCTTAGAGTTGCAAGCATTTGTCAGAAGTTTATTGGTCGATGACAGATAATAAGTAAGGTTATGTGTGTTTGATTGATACAACAAACCATTTAACTGCAACAAATAGTATCGTATTCTATCGTATTGTTGTAAAGAAGGTAAATTTTGGATATTGAAAGTTGTTAAAAAATTTATGTTCACCCTAAAGATACGAAAAGCAGCAAGAGCGGTGTCATTAGATTTGTTGCTCAGTTGTGTGTTTCTACCATTGCTAAAAACAATAAATTTTGATATTTTTATGAATTTCACAAATTTTAGTAATTGGACATTAATTTTGTAAGTAAATAAATAATTCTAGCAAGCATTTTCTCAGAGTTGTAGTAAACGTAATGATAGTTGCTTGTTAATCGATGACAGATGTAAGTAAGTAAGTAAGTAAGTTCATTTACAAGTAGTTGTAGATAAAGTATAGTATTTGACTCGCATATAATGGTTATATTACACTATATTACACTCAGATGATTAGAACCCTCGCCTATGGCTCGTGTCCTAATTTTCATCTTCGTGTAATATAACCTACATTATATGCTCGTTAAATAATATACTATTCTTTGTAAAATTAATAAGTTAAACAATTCTTCAATAAACTATTTAAAAATTCGTAGAAATTCTGCCAAAAGAGCTACAAATATGAAACTACGGTAATTTACTAACAAAACTACAATTTTGCCCAATCAGCCTTACATACTGTGAGTAAACATGTAAAGTAGGGTTCACATTATGTGATTTATCATATGATTTCGCATATGATAAAGTCGTAAGAGATATCATCTGATCAAACATGTCTGATGCTTTATTGATTTCATGTTCACATCATAAGAGTTTATGATTAGTATACTTCAACTTTATTTGACAGTACACTTATTATTTTGCGCATTTTGGTTCAGTCAGCTTTGAGTAATATTATTAAAATGGCCAGAGATGAAACTTATCAAATGTCGTGTTGCATTACTCGTCCAACGTACCTACAAAATTAAATAATTCTACATAATTTATTGTAATAAGAATAACTATCGATAGTCACTGATTATTACAATTATTTGGACTATTTTAATATAAAAATTACCTTACTTTGGTCATTTTGAAATTATATTATCAAATTCTGAAGTTTACAATACCGGATAGCACCTGACATTAACATTAACATAACCTCAATGGCAATGAAAATCATACAAAAAATCATATGAAAACAGTTCTATTTCTGAAATGTTCTTATGTTTCGTTATGACTTGTCTTATGAGTTCGCTTATGAGTCGTTCTGTATGACAAATCGAACAGTGTGAACATAAAAATAAACACATATGATTTATCATATGCGAAATCATATGATAAATCACATAATGTAAACCCTACTTAAATTCATATTTTACAATGCGCAGTTCAAAATTTGAACCTGAGTTGATTAATCCAGTCGATCACGTTACGCACGTTTATAATGGTCATACCTCTCAAAATATATATTAGAAGTATCAGCCTCGAGTATTAGAAATATTATTGCCTGTACAAGCCCAAGCGAGATTCTTGAACGTACGAGTACCTACGTACACGAGCTGAGTGTCTTATGTAGTGATGAACAATTCTTCAATAAACTATTGGAAAATCAATAGAAATTCTGCCAAAACAGCTACAAATATGAAACTCAGGTTATTTACTAACAAAACTACGAAGAATCCAGTGATGTAATCAAATTTTCGATATTACATTTAGTTCAGCCTGATGTGCATCAGTTAGAAAAACTATAAATCGATTTTTACCTTGTATTATTCATCGCAGGGCCTTGAAATTTCTTCCAAGATTCAATGAGGTCCTTAGACACAAACTCCTTACACATAGTTTTGTAAATGTATATCGCGAAATAACTTCAGATTTTAGTAAATAAAGCACTACGAAATCACCGTGCCTTGCATGTTATATCACTTTATGTTCTTACTGGTTTGTTTTGCTCATTCTTCATAGATATGGCGCCAGTTTCGATTCATATTTGAATATTTAAATGTTAAAATTATTGGTTGAATATTTCATTTTAACAAAATACTAAAATACATTGTCTGAAATTTTAACATATTTAAGATTTAAGAGTTATTATTATTACAAATTCAAAAAACTATAAAAAATTTACTCACTGAGAATATCACCTGAATCTGACTTTGGGCCCTCGAAATTATTTTGCCCCAGGGCCCCTAGACACCTAGCTACGACACTGCTCTCCATCCAATAATATTACAGTAACTATTGGCTGTTTTAAACTAGGAAGAGTAAAAGCAAAAGCGAACAAAAGTAAGATTTACTATCTTTAAAAATCCAGGAAATCACTAAGAATTTTTAAATGTCTTAAATCATCTACCTTGTAATTCTTCTTCGGTGGTTTTATTTTTTTCATTGACTTTTTACTAATTTTTTTGACTACCATCTTATTTTTAGTTTGTTTTTTGGCACAAACTGTAATTACTTATTTACTAATAAACAAATTATTTAATTAGGTATACTAAAATCAAATTTAAAGAATACTATGTTTAATAACATATCACCTTAGACATTCAGTCTGACATTTTGTCAGTAAGCATAGACATAACTCATATCATTTCAATCTGAAATTATCCTAACCTAGAATTTTATTATTACTCCTCCTAGTTCAAAAACATAGAGGGCGTATTCTTCAAATTGCACAACGGCTATCATTAGGCCGAAATCTTACAACAAAAGTTAAACTTGCCCTATTGTACCCAGAATTAACTTTGCATTAACAACTGAACGCAGAAACTACACGCAACTAATAAACCAACATCCATCCACGATCCTTCCATAACACAATTCCTGAAAAACTTTCCCAACTCATCAACACTGAAACGTGCTGAAACTTTCAACTTTCACGTTTCCCCCCTCTTCCCCTCACGTACCTGTCGCTGCTTCTCCACACACGTGCACTCCTTCAGTTCCTGCAGCTGTCGCCAGATGTCCTCTCCTCTCTCCTGCTTGCTCCTAGCTTTGTCTCTGTCTGTCGTCAGTGCGGCGGGGAAAGAGTGCGCTGATAACGGAGACAGAGGAGACGCGATGCCCGAATCAGAGTCCGATGTTTTTCCCGCTGTTTGGCCGCTAGAGGGCACGCGGCGGTAGTTGCAACCCGGGAAGATTTGCTGGAAGACTGTGACCGGTGACAGGGTTAGTGGAGTCACGGGAGAGGGCGCGGAGTGTTGGGAGGGTGTAGTTTGTTGCTTTGGTAATGAGTTATATTTATTGTTTTTAATAGAGTACATTAGTAAGGTTATGTGTTATACTTGGCAACCCATTTTCAAAATATTTTCACTTATGATATCACATGTGCATTAATTCTTTCCGGAAATGTTTTGAGTGCTTTCCAACAACGTCTTAATTAGGATCGAATGGTACACGAGAGCTAATTACGTTGTTGGATAAAGGAGGTTTAATCAGCTCAAGCACAAGAAAATTTTATGCCCGATAGGTAAGCTACTAGAGCTGTCTACGGATGCCAGATACCTACGAGTATCTGGATTTTAATGCTCGTATCCGGAATCCAGAATTTTTTAATCCGGATAAACCGGTATCCACATAATCTGGTATTGGGTATTCGGATAATACAGATATTCGAATAAAACCAGTATTATAAAGGTAGGTAAGGTAAGTATAGGTATATCATAGTTATAAAACAAAATCATTTTCTATAATTTATTTTTCTTTACAGAAAACTTATATTTTCAAAATAAAACGGCTACACCCTACACAAGATTCCTGCAAATAGGTACTGGCTACATTTACTTAGATACAAATTTTATTTAGACATTGGTTTCATGTGGATATCGATGTCGATGAACAATGACAATCGCAAACAGAAATTTTGCATACAAATTCCGAATATCTTGAAAACGAACTGTAGACATATCCGGATATCACAGATACCAGATATCTTGCAGACGAATACCGGATATCGGAATTTGAAACCGGGATGACGAATTTCGTTACCGGATTGCGAATAACAAATCTCGGATTCTGGCTAAATCCGGTTACTGGATTTTAAGGTTTCCGGCTGCACATACGAGTATATATCCGAATTCAATTTTATTCCAGATTTGACAGCACTTAGTAGCTACTTAAATATTGCAAAATATAATAATTCTTCCATCTCTAATTGATCACCAAAGCAACATCCACCCCTCCCTCAATCCTTACAACAACACATTCCAGGGCTGTCCATCCCGTTCCCCTGTTTGTGAGCCGCTATTCCTGCTGGCACGTCCTGCATATTCCTCCTCTCGTGCCCCGCGGACGTGGCCCTGCCACGATGTTCCCGAGGGACGTGCTTAGGCGAACATAGGGCAGGAATCGCAGCAGGAACTGGGCACGATGTTACTGGACGGATGCGAGGTGGCTGTGAAGACAATCGAAATGAAGGATGGAGCGAGGAGGGGAAATATTCCTGGCTTGGAACGCAGTGAGAATAGAGAGTAAAAGTAGTGGAGCAAAAGTCGATGATAATGTTTTATAAAAGTTCATTTAATATTACGTAGGATATAATATATTAATAAGAAATTTGAATTTATTTTGACGAAGATTTAAAATTTTTGGACAATCTGTCATTTTTTAAGGCTTACTGGCTTTGTTTCCAAGGTAGTAGGGGTAGTAGGTTTAATTTACAAATTACAAGACGGTAAGTAATTTAGAAGGCGGTAAGCACTAAACAAGAACAAAAACCAAGGCAACAACATAAAAATGTAACCAAACAAAACCAAAAAACCTCTTAAAGCTAAAAAACAGAAATTTTGTAATTTCTCATTTACCTAGGTATAAGTATCATCATATCTACGAAAGCTTAAATTTTAAATGTAGAAAAACAACAACAAAAAATATGATAGAATGGTGATTGAAAATTGAAATATTAATATAAATTTAATAAATTATTTATGATTATTGGAATACATTTTTACAAGCAGCGGTCTGAAAACTATTATTATTGTTCATTTTCAAGTGACCAAGTGAAATCCCAAAAGCCTACTTTTAATACCGATCGTAGAAAAAATTTAATTCTCTGTTCACACGAGGAAAGTTTTCCCTAAAAAATTTCTTGAAAGTAAAACATGTGCTAGGAGCTGCCATAGAAAAAAAACTGTCAATACCGTGCAAACGAGGAATGTAGTTATTTTTATTAAATATATTTAAGATCACTAGCTTAAATATATTTTAAAGATACAATTAGTATCCCCCACGGTTTCTCCGTATGACCGGTATTGACAGTTTTTTATGACAGCTTCTAGCACTTTTACTTTCAAGAAACTTTTTGTAAAAACTTTCCTAGTGTGAACAGGGCATAATAGTTACCATTTAAGATGAATCGAAAAAATAAACATATGAGGTGTTTTATTCCTGATATTGTTAGACAATCCACCCGTATAACATCTAACAACTAAAAGAAAACAATAAATTGATTTACGAGCAAATTTTATTAAAATCAAATTTTTATTATCATTCTTTTACCATCCCACAACACTTCCTGTGCTAAGAATCAAGCCTTTCAAATGCGAGAAACCAAATCAAAGCAACACAACTCCAAGTCATCAAGGGTATTAAATGACTCCTAACCCGCAGCATTCGACTAAATATAATACGCCTTATAATCGTTTTTGACAGCTTGTCATAACATGACATGTAGGAGAAGAGAGGGTTCGTGGGTCGGTCACAATGAAAGCTGTCACATTAAGTGTGAACCACCCTTCTAGTCAACACCTACTAGATGTGAAGTTAGATTGTTATCGGCTATAATTTCACGCCATTATGATTGCTATTGTTGTGTTTATATTGAAGTAATGAATGGAAATGTGGGGATTTATTGGAAGATTTGTCTTGTGTTAATTTTGTTTGTTTATGAAAAGTAAAAGCAAGTAACCAAGAATAATTTTAATCTCCCGTTAAAAGGAAGGTATAGGCGTCATAAAATAGTATATTGTATTACAAGTGTGGAAAGGGCTTCATTGAAAAACTATAGTATGAAAGTTGGAGCGATAGCAATGTTTCTTATCATACGAGTTTTTCAATAAACATCTACTATTACCTATTACTGAAAAAAGTAAGCAAGAACTAAAAAAATGAACCCGTAAAAACAAAGTTTTTGACTATAAAGGTGGGTTTATGCTCACAAAATTTAAGAATAAGAACTAAAAATAAGAATAGTTGTAAAGTTAAAACGGTTATAAACATATGGGACGGTTTATGCTACTGGAATAAGAATAAGGTTTAAGGTTTAAGAATTGGGAGTAAGCAAAAGTTAGTTAACTTTTAACTTTACGCCTTATTCTTATAGCGTTTTCGATTGGATGCTCGCATATGCTCTCAGAGTGCTCTGCGAGCAACAGTCGTTTTCGATTGGGAATTTCAGAGCACAAAATTTGCTCGATTTGTTTTCGATTGGTATCGGTTGCCCGCTCGGAGAGTGCTCGGCGATCAAAAAATACTGCTCGACGTCAAGAGGTCGAGCAACATTTTTAGAGCAAATATGGCGGCGAACAAAGTAACTAAATCGTTAATTTTGGATATATTAATCGAATCTTCTTCAAGTAGCGAAGATGAAGAATTATTGGAATATAAAAAGGAAGAAAGTAGAAAATTTTATTTCTAACGTAGTTGATAATTACAGTGAATTAGAGGTTAGTTGATAATTACAGTGAATTAGAGGTTAGTTGTTTTGATATTATACGCTAATAATAAATAAATAAGCAGCTATAGACCCTTTTCCTTGCAGTTTCGAAAAAATGTACGATTATCTCGCACAACATGTGAAAACTAAAAATATCACAGACAGCTATATTTTAATTTATCGCTCTCTACAGTTTACTCGTTCGATTGAAAACACTGCGCTCTCACCGCTCTGAAAATTTTATGCTGCTCTGTTCTGGAGCTATGACGTCATCACAAAAGATCGAGAGCACTTTTAGAGCATGCCAATCGAAAACGCTATTAGTTCTATTTGTTAAATGCGCATGCGTGACAAACATTTCAAACGTCAAGGTCAAACGTAATATAACCTCAAAATATATTTTTCATTGCTACTTTGTAATTGTCAACATGGAGAACCAGAATATTATTTTGTGTGTTGCTGGATATCTTGCTTTATCAAGTGCGGTTAGTGCTTTGTGTTTTTCTATTAATTATAATTTAATTATATTAATTATAAACGTGTATACCAACATCAGAATAATAAATATAACAACTTTTCACCAACCTAAAAATATAATATAACTACTTTTATTCTTACTCTTATTCCTTAAAACTGGCAGCATAAACGCCTCTATCGTTATGCTTAAAATTATTCTTAACACTACGCTTTTTCTTACTTCTTATTCTTAAATTTTTGAGCATAAACCCACCTTAAATCCTTTATTTATGAGACTCGATCGATATTTATTTAAATTTTTGTTTTTATTGTAACTCTTTCTTAGATAGTGTGTTTCAAGAAAGAGTTAAAAAAGTAGGGTATGGCGGGAGGTCTTGTGGTGGCCACATCAGATTTTTTCTTGTGCCAAAGTAAATGTTTGGTCACAACGAATCTATGTACCAAATTTCAGATTGATTGAATATGGGGAAATGGGTATGGCGGGAGGTCTTGTGCTGACCACATCAGATTTTTTCTTGTGCCAAAGTAAATGTTTGGTCACAACGAGTCTATGTACCAAATTTCAGATTGATTGGATATGGGGAAATGGGTTTGAGGTATGGCGGGAGGTCTTGTGCTGGCCACATCAGATTTTTTCTTGTGCCAAAGTGCATTGTTAGGTGACAAAAGTCTATTTCAAAAATTTCAGCTCGATGGGATCCCGGGAAGTGGGTCATTTTTTACTTTTGTTTTTTGCCGTACGTACGTACGTACGTACGTACGACGGTGAAGTTAATATAAATGATTTAATAAGTATAAGAAAAACACAAGTCGAAAATACGGCGCAATAGAAAATTTGTTTAGAATCATTTCACAAAAAATCAGTACAAAATATCTTTCAAATGTTTGTTAGTACAAGAATTGACAAAATCGCTCTAGCAAAACTGTGAATGTCTCAAATTTTAGTAAAAATTCATTTGAATACTTATTACAGAGATTAAGATAAATAAAATAATAATAATAAAATTTGAATTTAGTGCACAATGAAAGTGGAATTTTTTTCCACTCAATGTTTCAAAAGCCAACTTTCACCATCAATATTAACATCAGAAAATATGTGAATTCGTGCATTTCGAAGAATTTATTATTTACTTTATTAAAAATTATTGTTTTTGGTGTAAAAATGGTATAATTGCAATATTCCATACAACACACATGAAAAAATAGCACATTATTCTACGATTTGATTTTTAAAAAAACGTATGTACTGCAATTTTGCCTCCTATGTATAAGGGTAGGTACGCGTTTTCGATTATTATTTAAAATTCAATAGGTAATGGTGATTTCTGCTTCCATTTCCGATAGATGTTTCCCATTACATCATTTATTATTTACAGAATGATGGATTTATCAAAATAGAATTACGACACCTACAGCAACCAGGGTTAGTGCCTAGGGCTGCAGTTAATGGAAAGTGACTCATAGGGGTTGTTTTGCGCACTTGAAAATGATATTTCATATTTGATGAATAACGCAGTGAATTTATATGACTGCAAGTATGTGTTGTGATTGTCACATTTTACCTACATAATACAGGGTGTCTCAAAAAAATGTACTCACACTTCGAATGAGGAGAAAAATATTATATATTAGCTTAAATTGAAATAAAATACATTCGAATACAGAAGACAAATGTAATTGAATGATCATGTTCGTAAATGTTCAAATTGATGACCATTATTGTTCAGACAACGCTGATAACGCGCACTAAGAGATTCGCAAACATCACGAAATTTAAAGTGTGAGTACATTTTTTTCAGACAACCTGTAATTGCCAACAAAAGAATTATAATATAATAAAGAAGAAAAGTATGTATGTATGTGCTACAAAAACTTTTGAATCACTGGAGCGATTGCTCCCAAATTTTGCGTGGATACTTTTGAGTATCCGAGATGTCAGTCCGCCATCTTGAAACAAAATGGCAGCAAGCTATCTCCTAATGTACTGCACCGATTGCATTCAAATTTGGTATAGTAATAGCTAAGAATCTAACTTAAGACATTGGCATATTACAATGCCAGTCCGCCATCTTGAAACAAAATGGCGGCCATATATCTCAAAAGTACTGCAACGATTGCGCTCTAATTTGGTACAGTAATAGGTAAGGATCTGACTTAAAACATAGGCATATTAAAATGACAATTCGCCGTCTTGAAACAAAATGGCGGCTTGCTATCTCAAAATGTACTGCATCGATTAGGTTCAAATTTAGTACCTGCAGAAACAGATATAAGTAAGTATCTAACTTAAGACATAGGTATATAACAATGTTAGTCCGCCATCTTGAAACAAAATCACTTCAGCTAGTGTTCTTATAAAAGACATTTTATCAATATCAAACATCATATTTTTAAATGAAGTAGGTATAAGTAGTTTCAGTTAAGTATTTTTTTGAAATGTAGTGATTTTAAAACTGTATTATTAATTTATTATTTCTTAGCATAAAGGTCGAAACGTAGTTTTAGTTTTAGGCAAATAAATTATTACTTTCACTTCTTTTAATTTAATACAATAAATGACATGTGTGTCATATCAATTATTTATGTTATAAGAATCGTAATGTTAATCATTATGCGGTACCAGACGTGAGCATTATCAGGCGAGGCGAAGCCGAGTTTGTTAACACGATGAGTAGGTACTATAATTATTGGTAACGATCCGTGTTGCACATAAAATTTTATCAGCTTGTGTAAATTTAAATCCAAAACCTTTAACGAGATGTGGTAACGATCTATTTATTTTTTGTGTAGTACTGACAACGAGTACCTACATACTGGATTTATTATAGTCCTTCGCAAAAATACTATTTTGCTTACTTGCTCTTGGGCATTAAGTACAATATAACGCCTTGCCAGCAGACGAGAAAAAAATAAATAAGTAAATTGAATGCAATCAATGTATATTTAAAATTTAAATTAACTTTAATATGTTCCTACTTGAAAAAAGATTTATTCATCATATGCTAAAATCTCATACGATTTAATCCTTTCTCTTTATAATTATCTTCATTGTAGAACACCGTTCTCCGCTTTTAATTAAGACTTTGAACGCAGCGCGCTCTATCTCCGCTGAAACAAAGCTTCAGCTTCAAAAGATTTTTATTTGTTTTTGCGTTGCTATGGGACGTAGCGCAGTACACATCGCCTCGTATCGCTTACCTACCAGCGCTTTTATTGCGAAATGCGAATCTTAATTGCACGCGAAAAAATCTGATTTATCTGGGGAGATTTAAAGCTGGAAAAAGTAAAATGGGAGTTTATTACAGCGGCGGAAAGGAAACAGATAAATCGTTAATCGGTAGCTGCCGCTGATTACTTAATTCCTTTTTAATCGCGTGAAGTTAAAGGAGAGAGTTCGTTAGTGCTTTTTAATGAATTACCAATAATTAAAGAAGGTTTAAAAGGTTGTAAATTGCAAGTTGTAATAGGTTAGTTTTTGTTACGTACTATTTTATGCCATTATAAGATATACAAGTATAAATAATATAATTAAGTATTTATTTGAATTTTTTTGTATCTACCTACACCGTGAGAGATATTATAAATTACAAAATCTCCACAAATAGTTTGTTATTTACTTCACGAGTGGATAAAGTAAGGAATTATTCACGTTATGAAATTTTTTTTTCTAGATCGAGTTCTGTATTTTTGCTCACGTGAAATATGTATAACGTGGTGTATCCAAATTGCAAAATTAATGAAATAGATTATATTACATAAAGGTCACGGAAATTGAATGATATTATGTGAATGAGAATGTTGCGCACCAGGCTTGCAATCTTACGAGCATTCGATAGACACTTTCCGGCGAGTCATGTACACTATTCTCCCACGACCATACATATTAAACATTTTACTCACGAATATATTTTAATAACAACTGTCACTATTATAATTTTAATTTTAAAGAGTGCAGAATATTCGCCGAATATTCGGTTATTCGGCACATGTTCTAATCGTTGCATCTCTACTTTTTATGTTAAAAATATTTTTTTGTAAATAAGTCGAGAAACCAAGACAAAATCGAGATCTAGACGAGGTAACAATAATCGAGACGAGATTTTTCACATTCGAGACGACACGAGAAGTGAAAAATCTACTAATTTCTAATTTTTCATATTGCAATAAAGACTACGGGTTCACAAAAAAAAACTTTTATACTAGATACCCACGTAAAATGCATCAGCTTCTATACTCATCTATCTTATGTCGTAAGATCAATTTATTATAAAAGAAAAACTAAATTTAAATTGACAGCAATGTTCCATTTTTTATTGAGGATGGCACATTCATGACAGATTTTCTAACGCATAATTTATAACCTCAAACTTTTATTTTTGCATTAGACAGATACCTAGCACGTAGCAGGCAGAGTGAAAAACATTTCATTATGAAAATAAACAAAATTTACTCTCTATTCCCTATCGTTCCAATTTGCGGATATGCGGATAATTATTATTGACATTAATTCCACTAATATTTCTCCAAATATTTGCTTTAAATTTCCAATTAATTACTAAATCCAAACCGGAAAATTTCACACGGATACTAACCCTATTTTCACCGGTTCCCATTACTTCAGAAATGTTATTTTGCGTGCGAAATTTCTGCGATCGGCTGGAGAAAATCTCCTTAGATTCTTGCGAATCACGATCGCGGAATTTCAACGTGTTTCTCTTTAATTTCGGGGACGGAATTTTTAAGGTTAGGATGTTGTTGTTGGGGTTGTCACTGTTTTTGAGGTTATGTATATAGCGTAGTTTGCTGATACAGCTGTTGTTTTTCACTACTAAATTATTTTCCACGAACTTATGTCCACTGTTATCACACTTATCACTGTCACTGACGTCAGAGTAACCGGATATCGGTCGCCGTTTGACAGTTCCTGTTTTGTTGGAAGGAGAATCCCAGTCTAAACTGTTAGGGCCTCTCTCCATTTTATATCACATAGTATCAATGCTCTCCTAGAGATCTTTTCTCCGTGGCACGTGCGAGCAGACTGCCTGCCCTAAGAAATCAACAACCCCAACAAATGTAACCAATCTAACGCGTTTCGGTGATTAAGTTGATCGAAACTGACAACGGAACGCGAATGTCGCGTGCGTAGGCGAGCTGAGCTAGCGGGAAATCCACCCCGGTGCCGGGATATGGAGGGTGCGAACTGGGCAATTCCCTGTACTATTTGCAGGGTGAGTCATATGTGCATGGGAATCCAATTGGAATGTCAGGAATACTTTTATAAGGGTAGGGGACACTGCCACAATGTTGCAATATTGGCGAGTATGTATGTTGGTCCTTTCCAATTCGGACACTGATAATTTTTTTAATAAAGTCGATTAGAGATAATAATAATAATTATTATTATTATTCTTATTATTATTATTATTATTAACAATAATAATAATTATATAATTATAAAAATTTTATAACCTATAAAATTAGAGAAAATAGGAAATAATAATAAGAATAATAATAAAAGAGAAAGTACAAAGATAATAATAATAATATAAACAAAATAATAATTTATTTCATTTGACACATTTCAGCAATACATGAATAAGTATATGCAGTAAGACAATGAAATTAATATAACATTATTATATAATATAGTGTAAAATTATCAGGTAGAATCAGATATAATTCTTTCTACAGAGCTTTAATTTGATAACACATTTTGACAAAATTTGAACTTAATGTCATTTTTTATGTTTCTACTAAACTGATTTTCCCGAGAGCTTTAAATTGATACCAAATTGAAAAAAATTATTGATGATCATTTAAATATTATTTTTTAAATCTTCTTCTACAGAATTCTTTAATTTGATACCAGACTTGATAGTATTTTAATGATAAAAAAGTTCTGTTAATAAAGTTGGTACTACTAATTGTATAAAGCTCATTAACGAACTTGAAGTCAATTTTGGGTCAAAAATCTTAAATATGAAATTTCAGACCAAAATTCTAACGCGTTTTTAAGTTGATGAATTTATTATCATTTATTTATGTTTATGTATATCATAATTACATAATATTTTAAATACTTACAATCAACATCACAATTTATAAAACCACAATTATTGTTTAGTAAATAAACAATAGTGACACATAAATAAATAATTTAAAATTTATATACAGAAAACATTAATAGTGATACATAATTAAATGTTAAATTTTTTTTTAGAACCCTGAAGAAGGCTGTAGTTATAGCTGAAACGTCTGTTTGAATCGGGAGCACACAATTTGGACAAATATAGTTTTGTCAAAGTGTAGTTTGACTAAAAATAATTAAGCCAAACTGTATTTTAGTCAAACTGTAATTTGTTCAACTGGAATTTTGTCAAACCGTAAATATGTCAACCCGTAATTTAGCCAAACTATATTCTAGACAAACTGTAATTTCACATTCCGTAATTTGACCAAACCGCAACTTCGACTAATATTATATTGTCAAATCGTTTTCAGGTAAACCCTAATTTAGTCAAAACGCAACTATACCTATCTTCCCAACTGTATTTAAAGACATAGTTGCGTTTTGGCTAAATTACGGTTTACCTGAAAACGATTTGACAATATAATATTAGTTGAAGTTGCGGTTTGGTCAAATTACGGAATGTGAAATTACAGTTTGTCTAGAATACAGTTTGGCTAAATTACGGGTTGGCATATTTACGGTTTGACATAATTCCAGTTGAACAAATTACAGTTTGACTAAAATACAGTTTGGCTTCATTATTTTTGGTCAAACTACGCTTTGACAAAACTATATTTGACTAAATAAGCGGACGCCGCTGAAACGTCTGTTTGAATCAATAAACTATTTGAATGATTGCATAATTCGATTCAGTTATTAACAATCTTTATATTCTCGCTTAGTCAATAATCGTTGTTTTATTAAAAATAATATATTTTTTTAATTTCACGTGGCCAAATTAGCCCAGGCCTAAATGTCCATCCCTCGCAATATTTCAAGCGGCGTTAAGCGGGATTATAGATGCATGATTTTCATAAAGGGGTGAGGATAGAGATATTAAAATTTCCTGATTTACATGTTGCATTATTATTGCAACGCATACTATGATGTTTTACAACGTAACCTCGCTGTCGCTGAGGGAGGGGCGGATTACCCCACCCCCGCGCGATGTGGGGAAAGCAATGAAAGGAAGTAGTTTTATTAAAGTAACTTCCGGAAAATTGCGTTTAATATTGCGTGCCATGTAGGGTCAGTAATTGGCTAAGGTGCGAAAATATTCACGCAGCGGAGATGATGTTTTCATAAGTTAGAAATAGGCAATATGTAGGGGAAGATTTCAATTTTGGATCTTATGAAAGTTGGGAAAGTAGGTGGATCATGCAGTAGGCCCTGGAGCTAGAATGGAGTATACAGGAGCTGGCAAAATAATATACACAGAAATCTCCCCTGTAGTGTACCTATGTGTAGGTATCCTTTATTATAGCAAACCTATGGGTTCCCGTAAGTAAGATTATTAACCGCACATACTATGCAGTATTCGAAGCTTGAAAGGCAAAAGGGAATAAGCGACACTTTTGGCTAAAATGAGTTATTCATACCATTTTACTCTGATTTGATTCTGCGTCGATTCCCTGTATTCTACGATGACTTTTACGTCGCAAATTCAGCAATGGTTTTGATAAAATATGAACATTTGTTTATAACTTGTAACTTTTCAGTAAATTTGCTCAGATGTGCAGGGGCTCGATTCTCGAAACCATGCGAAAGTTTTCGTGTACGCAGATATTCGAGCGGTGACTTTCGTATACGACTAGTCGAATGCGCATGAGAGGTATTCTTGACTGGTGATAGAAACATGCCTCACAGTTTCGTATGCGAATTTACGAAAACGACAGAAGCAAACGAAATGAAATCGTTTCATTTAATCACATGGTTTTTGTTTTGACATAAAATTTGAACTTTGAAGTTAGGTTAATTATAATTTTCATTTTCTTGTTAGTTTCGTTTTCGTATCTTTTGTATTTAATCATGTTATAATTTTTAATAAATTATAATAGATTTTCTTTTGTGTAAGTACATATTTTTATTTATTTATTTCATGTTTTATTTGGTCTCTATTAGTGCAGTCTGCAATAAAATATAATTCATTTTGTTAAATAGAAATTACTTATATTTATAATTTAGGTAAACTAATTTTTAATTAATTGTTGTCATATTACTAGTTTGACCCTTTGACAAATCTAGATTAACTCGTCCTATTTGTTCATGATTACGAACTTGATCATGTATGATTCCTAAATCTACATTCTTTATTATCCTCTTTCTCTTCAGTTTTTCATTTTTTATATTAACACAATATGAAATAGCAAAATAATAACCTATAAAGCAACTGACATTTGCAGTTTCGCATACGAATGTTTACTTTCGAATGGTTACTACCCATGCGATGTAGTTGCGCACGAGATTTGCGTACACGATCACTTCTTTTAGCTTCAAGAATACCATTGTGCATCTCGCTCACTTTCGCATACGAAAAATTTCAAGAATCGGGCCCCGGATATGACGTTTTTCTTGAAATAAATAAAGAACGTTTTTTCTTATGAACCGGTTTTCTTCAAAATTATTCCTATATAGATGTAATGTCGGTTAAATCCTTTTACATGTTTTTTACTAATTCAGCATGTTTGGTTATCCCAAAAAAATCTATGTCGCTTGTGTCCTTTCAGATGATACTAAAATTAGCATTGCTACATTCTAGAAAAAGAAATGTTTTAAAATATTTGTGAAATATTATACACAGCTCTCCTTGTTCGGTTACCTAATGAAAATCTTACAAAGCATACAAATTAAAAACGACTATGTCTGTTCACCATTACGTTTTACCATTTTACCATTACCATTTTCTGCACCGAATTTAGAAATAATCTATAGGTTAGTCCTATACCCAACTTAAACTAAATACGCTTCAATAAATTACACCATTTTTATGTGTTGAGACTAAATTCTCATCGTCGTTGATTTTTACCTTCTGCTTACCTGTAAAGGAAGGTATTGGAATCATGCAAAAAATCGGGTTGTGAGTTTTAAGTGGATGAGCACGAATTAGGGTCCTTACAACTCATTTTTGATAGTTTCTCGATGATGTCTGTATGTATGTGTGTATGTGTGTGTGTGTGTGTGTGTGTGTGTGTGTGTGTGTGTGTGTGTGTGTGTGTGTGTGTGTGTGTGTGTGTGTGTGTGTGTGTGTGTGTGTGTGTGTGTGTGTGTGTGTGTGTGTGTGTGTGTGTGTGTGTGTGTATGTGTGTATGTGTGTGGTCCGTGCCGATGCCGGATGTCACATAACTCAAATACGAATTACCCAAAAATTTTGATATTTGGTATTTTACAATTGTATACGAATAGGAAGAGCTCATTAGATTTTGGTACAAATATCTTCACCGGAAGTGATATTTTTTGAAGATTGAAAAAGATAATTGTCATAAATTTATATAAATTTGGATAAATATAGTATTTATTTGTAATAAGAATAAGAAGCAAAAATATTTGCAACTCACGTTATAAAAAAATTGTCTTTATCTGGTAGCATTAACGAACTGCAGTAAAATTTAAAAAATAAATTTATCAGATAAAACGTTGAAATCTTGTAATCCATGTTCGGTTGATTTTTGTTTCTGCGTAAAAAATATTGACAGGTGAGACGAGTGACAAATTGACATACTAGCGCCATATAAGTCATAAGTAAGATATAAATGTAGTAATTGAACGGAGGATGGCTTCAACGCAGAAGAGTTTTCCTGTGAACGAATCTTTTGATTCAGGTGATGCAAATTTCTGTGTTTGAATATTTTAGATTTTTATTTCTATATTTTAAATGGGCACCGGATTGTACGTATACATTTCTGTTTAAAGTGTAGATATGGCGGAAGGTTGTGTGATGGCCACGTCAGATTTTTACCTCTCGCCTAGAGAGGTATAGGGATCGTGAAAAAATTCGATGTCGAGATTTTTGTCAATAAGCACGTTTTAGCACCTTTAGAACCTATTTTGACTATTTTCACGATGATGTCTGTGTGTGTGTCTGTGTGTGTGTCTGTGTGTGTGTATGTGCGCCTACTATGTTCTTTCGTTCTGATTCATTATCTCAAATTCTACTGAACAGAAAATTCTAATATTTTGCATTATACATTTATACATGTTAAAGAAGAGCTGAAAAGATTTTGGTAAAAATCTGTCAACCGAAAATGGTACTTTTCTTGAAGCACAATAACATTTTTGCAAAAATCGTATAAAATAATGCGATTGTTACCATTTGGCATACAACACATGAAAGAAGAAATTACATTGTACAATATTTCACTTTACTTTGTGCTATATATTTTACCAATAAAGTAATATTATTTTTTTAAATATATAATTTTACCTACCACGATTTGTGAATCACAAAATAGAAAAAAAATTGAAAACAAAAATAAAATTGTCAATGTGACAGATAAACAGATGTCTATAGCAAGAAGGTTTCTCTGTGGTGTAGGGCATGTGTGGAATGTGGTGTACAGTTTTTGAAATGTTAGATATAGTATAGGTAATATTAATTGGACATAATGTTATGTAAATACGGTATTTATAAAATAATATTATCTATTAAACAAAGAGCTGATTAGATTTGTGAAATATATAATTTATAACCTTTATAATTTCATTAGGAAGTTGAGAGTAATTCTCCAGAGTTACTATCGACAGTTACTCTCAGTTGCGAGATTTTACTCTTAGATGGTAATCTCAAGAACCGTATCCACTGTTGAATTGTATCTGTGCTCTCGAGAGTGAGTTTAAAAACCTAGCAAACAACTAACAAATAACTATAATTTTTCATTATTTTATATTATTATATCAAATGTTATACGGTGTTGTTGTATTTTATTTAAATTAAAGCTTAATATTTGGTTAAATCCGAGCTTAAATAATAATACTTCAATGTCAAGGCGAGAGGTATTGTAACGGCCACGTCAGATTTTTTTAAATAATTTCTCTCTTTTAGTTTGGAGGATAAATTAATTCGACAACTTGACAACTATCATAATCAACAAGTTAGTAGTAATGTCTGCTAAACAAATATTGTCATCGAATCCTTGAAAATTTCCCATTGGTCTTGCGATCTCCTTACTTCCGTTACAGAACCGTCACTTGCAGGAGAACTTTTCGGCTCTTCCCGTATTGATTAAATTAACCCATTCTCCAAACTTGCTAGTCATAACACTTCAACTTCAAGTTCACTTGAACCCAGAAAACTAATTAAACTTTCCCAATCACGAATTATCAGAGCAAGAAACCCCACGAAACAAATGAACATTATCTCATCACCATCCGATACTTCTCACTATTAAGGCGGTACACTTGTGACAAAAATATAGTGAAAAAGTATATAGCTATATTACAAATTGTGTCCTTACTATAACATCTATTAATTATAAAAATTTGTCTCTAGAGTGGCATGAAGATATATTTTTTAAATACTCAATAGTTTATTGGTAAAATTAGTAATATACCTACAATCAGTTTTTAACTATTTTTAGTCAGCTGTATAGATTTTTACAAAAATCGTTCCCTTAGGAATGCAAGGAATCGACTATTTTTGAATCGAGCTCAGTTTGTAGTTTGTAAGCAAGGTCCCTTTTTCACTATATTTTTGGCACAAATGTAGTGCTTGAAAGAAAAAAATCTTATGTGTCCAGAACGTACATTCCGTCGTATTACAAGGAGGTTTACTAGTAAATCAAGTTTCTATAGAAGTTCATAAAAATTTTACTACGTGTTAAGAATGACCTGATACATGCACAGATAAATTTTTATGAACTTCTGACGTAGAGAAAATGAGTATAGGTTACACATTACATACACCCACACATACCAACACACATACATGATCGCAATGTTCAAAACTATCAAAAATTAGTTGTAAAGGCCCTAATTCATGCCCATCCACTAAAAACTCACTACCCGATTATTAGCCTGACTGCCAGGAGGTAAAAAAGGCGACGATCAATGCACAATGTGACGAAGAAGGCTGCGAGAGATATTTGCAGAGAGGGTGTGATTTGAGAAGAAGATAAGTCCTTGTGCAGATTGTTAGTCCCTCTTCTGTTTGAAGGATCCTGAATGAGACTATTGTCTATTTAGATCAACGATATCGTTTACTAAATAAGGATCGTAAACTCGATTTAAAGTTGATTATTGGTTAAACGACAATGAGATTCACATGGGGTAAGTTAGGTATAGGTTATTTTGCACTATTTATAACTATTTATGTATCAATCCAAATTTTAGTTTTCATTACAAAAGCAAAGTTAAAATATGAAAAAACCCAATTTCGATTTTATTAGCTAATGTGAAGTTATATGTGTCAAAAATTATTTTAATATCTGAGAATAGGCATAATAATAATAATAATCAAAGTATGACAATTTTGTATTAAAATAGTTATTATATACTAAACAATTTTGATTAGTAAAAGAAATATTAATAAAAGTTAATTTAGTTCAGAGATAATATAGTTTATAACATTCGTGACGTCATCGGTATTAGCTTTGAAATAAAGCTTCTGATTGGCTAAACATTGGCTACAAATTGTCATTTTATGACAATTCAACTCATGTGTCATCTGTCAAAAATGGACCAATCAATTTTGAGGATTTATAAATTTTCCACCAATTGAAACGAATTTTTTCGACAATTTATCACTAGTGCTCGCAGCGACATAATTTTTCGACAATTTTCACTAGTGATCCAATCGACAATTTTAAACAATTGAATATATCTTTATTAATCAAAATCCTATTGTTATAACTGTTGTAATGGAAGTGAAGCTATTTATAAATCATTTTCATAAAGAAAGAATACATTTTTATTCGGTGAATTGTCCTCCGAATACCATTCGTGTTCCAAGTTATGTAGACAATTTTTGTGGCTGCATCACTCATGATTATTACGCTTAAGAAAATAGCACTCGTGCAATTTTCAATCAAGCGTAATAACCATTCGTGATACAGCAACAAAAATTGTCGACATAACTTGGAACACTAGTGGTATTATATATGAAAATTTATTTAAAACATCTTATCATGCAGAGCAAGGTATCAAACAGATGATTTTAGTTCAACAAAAGCTCACTAGTGCCATTGAAACGTCAAAATCAGTAATAAGCTCCAAAAAATTCAACTCATTTTTGACACTATTTAAATAAAAATTATTGAAATGTATTAAAAACTAAAACTTATTCAAATTTCGTCTTTTTATAGCTATCCCTATTTTGTTATTGTGCATGTAATGTAACTATTTCTGCCACTCTCCAACCTTTTGACCTTGACCAAAAAATGATATCGCTTGATGTGCTGATTTTTACTGATTTTTTTCTTTTATTTCCATTTTGTAAATATTCTTGACCTCTTAGATATTTTTCGATATTTGTTTTAGTTATTCTGGATCAATTTCAGTTTTCAAAAAAGGAACGACTAAGTACTTATACTCTGATTCAAGATTCAAGAACTCGTAGTCGAAATGAATGAAAGTACGGACCTATGATTTGTAATCAAATTTATTAATACGGTACTGTCAATAAGATATAAAATGTTTACATAATTTTATCTCGCTCTGTATTCTCCATTGTTCGATCTAATCTGAATTATTTTATTATAACTTGAATAGCATTTTGTGTGTGCAGCATATTTAAACTTCCTAGTGTTGCCATTTTAACGTTTACCCTTATCTACTATTTAATTTGAGAAAAAATAGGGTAAAATAAGATGTTCATTAAAAACTTAAAGAAATTTCCTCAACTGACGAGATGATGTGATTCAAATTAACCACCAAATTTTACATAATATATGAAAAACTGGGAAGTATCTTGACATAGATTGTGAACGTTCTATGTATATTTTTATTCAATTAATTCAATTGTAAAAATAGTACTATAATGTGAGAAGAAATGTTTTTGATAGAATATCCTTTTATTTAATTTATTTAAATACATGTTACCTCACGTGAACCACCCCGGTCAGCGGAATACCAGCGAACATGACGTTCCCACGACGGGCATCGCATTTCGCCAACACATGAAATGTACTTAGTTTATAAAAATGTAATAATGTAGAATTTAGTCAGTCTGTTATGTTATTTCAAAGAGCTAATATCTTGTAAAGAGGAAATAAAAAGTTTTTAAAAACTTAAGTTGGAGAAGTGACAAATTAATTGGCGCAGTCTAGTGTAGGATTCTGAAAGAAGTTTCACAGTGAAAAATTCTTCAGTTTCAACTGTTAATCAGAAGAACGAACCCGACGACAATTCACCGAGAATTCCTCATCGGCATCGAAAAATTCATCAACAAGAAGTCAACACGGACATCAAATGAAGATCACCGTATTGATACTGTAAGTTGCTTATCCTTCCACATTCCCCTGATTACATGACAGATTCCTCGCGTTCATCCATTTCCATAGAGGAAAATAGTGAAAACGAGTTAGATTTAGATTACAGCTTTAGTTTAGAAGACACTCATTTAAGCTTAATTTTTTCAACATTAGAAATTAACGAAAGAGAAACTAACGAAAGAATAGAAAACAACAATTGTTTAATCATGCCAGTTTTTGAAACAAAATTGTTAGACATAGTGCCTAAATTCGACGGAAATCCAGTAGAACTTTCCGCATTTTTAGACGTAGCAAATACTTTAATTAATAATTATTGGGACGACACCCCTCAAAATTTAAATTGTGTTCAAAATCTTACAATAATTTATGGAATTTATGCTAAACTCGTTGGACCTGCACGCGAAGTGTACTCCACGTGTACAGCCAAGGACTGGAGATCTGTTAAAGCGGCGTTAATCGCACATTTTGGCGATCAACGTGACGAGAACGGATTATTGTTCGATTTAGATCAATTGAGACAAAAAGACAGTGAAAATTCACTAATATTTTATTCAAGAGTGCTATCAAATCTTAGTGCATTGCATAATTATCTTGATATTCACGAAAATACAGCTGCAATTAAAACAGTCAAAAAGAATTTTTATAATACACACGCTTTGAAAATGTTTTTAGCTGGTTTAAAAGAACCTCTTGGTTCAACGATCCGAGCAATGAAACCCAACACGCTAGCAGAAGCTAGACAGTTTATCATTTCAGAAAATAATATCCGACACTTACAAAGACCAAATTTTGAAAAAAATAATAAAACACAAAATTTAAGACCGATTACTAATTTTCCGAATCAAAAACCGCAATTCTTTTCTCCACAATCACCACCACGATTTAACAACCAACACCAACCGTTTCCAAGTAACCTCATTAATTTACAACCACGTTTCACACTAAGACCACAAAGATTTTTCACAAATCAGCAAGTTTTCGGAAATAAACAAAGAAATAACCCAGTAAATGTTTGGAAACCTCAAAATCAAAATAATCGTGCTATTCAACCTAGACCAACCCCTATGAGTGGAATTTCACACGGAACTTTTCCTAAACAAACCCCAATGAGCGGCATATCACACGGAACTTTCCCTAAACCCGGTACTTCTTTTAATAGACCCCAATTTCAACAAACGAGACAACCAAATTTCATTTCCGAAGAACTGTTTCATGTAGAGCAGGAACACCCAAATCAAAATCAGTATTACGAACAAGACGAATGTAGTAACTTTGAAAATTATGACACTGACTATACAGACTATAACCACCAAAGCGAAAATTATTACGTAACCGAAATTTGTGATGAAAATACTTATGAACAAACACCACCAGGTGATGACGAACAAAATTTTCACGAACTCAGCCAAACAACAAACCAAACATAGAACTACATTCAATTTACGATAAAAAAGATTTGCCTTACATCAAAATTTCGAATCCACCTCTAAAATTATTAATTGATACTGGTGCGACAAAATCATTTTTAAATCCTGACATTGCAGAAAAATATTTTAAAGATAACATTCAGAAAGAAGAATTTACTATCTCATCAATTTTTCAAACAACTAAAAGAGATACTTGTGTAGAGATACCAGCATTTCCAGAATTTAATGATAATAAAAATATTAAATTTTATCTTTTTAAATTTCATCATTTCTTTGACGGCTTAATTGGTTATGATACTTTAAAAGATTTAAATGTTCAGTTAGATATAAAACATTCAATTCTGCATACACCAAATACTTCATTAAAATTATCACATTACGATGCAAAGAAAAAATTATTATTTTTCGCACGAATAGACCCTCACACTTTGGAAACACTCAATATCCCAGTAAATGTTGACGACGGAGATATTTTAATACCACAAACTCAGGTTTCAAATTGTTTGATAAGAGAATGCGTAACAACATGTCATAATGGCTATGCAGCAGTTGACATTTATAACACAACAGATAAAGCTCAAGAAATTAATTTGTACAAACCTATTAATGCGAATTCATTTAATAACACGGAATTTGATTTACTGACCGCAGAAATTTATGATGAAGTTAACGAAGAATTAGATAAATCTGACATAACTAAATTAATTCGGACCGAACACACAAATTTAGAAGAGAAAAAACAAATCGAAAAATTAGTTAAATCTTATTCTGACATTTTTTATCGCGAAGGCACACCATTGACATTTACAAATCAAATTAAACACAGAATCACAACCACCGACGAAATTCCAGTTTACACAAAATCTTATAGGTACCCTTTCATACACAAACCAGAAGTAGAAAGACAAATTAACAAAATGTTACAGCAAGGTATAATTCGACCAAGCGATTCACCCTGGTCATCGCCTATTTGGATAATTCCAAAAAAGGTTGATGCCTCCGGCAAACAAAAATGGCGCATTGTAGTCGATTATCGCAAGATAAACGAGAAAACTACAGATGGCCGCTACCCAATTCCAAATATTACTGACATATTAGATAGACTTGGACGTTCACAATACTTTTCAACACTTGACTTAGCGAGCGGATTTCACCAAATAGAAATGCACCCAAACGATATTAAAAAGACAGCATTTAACGTAGAGAACGGGCATTACGAATATTTAAGGATGCCATTTGGCCTAAAAAATGCTCCTTCCAGTTTTCAGCGAATTATGGATAACGTATTAAGAGAATTTATCAATAAAACCTGTTTCGTTTTTATGGACGACATAATTGTATTCTCAGCATCTCTTCAAGATCATATTGTAAACTTAAAACAAATATTTCAAAAATTACGCGAAAGCAATTTAAAAATACAACTTGATAAGTCAGAATTTCTAAAAAAGGAAGTTGCCTTCCTGGGTCACATAATTACACCAGAAGGAATTAAACCAAACCCTATTAAAATATCCGCAATACAAAATTACCCGTTACCTAAGACTAGAAAAGAAATAAAAGCATTTTTAGGACTGTTAGGATACTACAGAAAATTTATTAAAAATTTTGCTAAATTAACAAAACCAATAACGCGCTGTTTAAAGAAAAACGCGACCATTGACACACAAAATACCGAATATGTAAATTGTTTTAATATCTGCAAAAATCTATTATCTAATGAACCGATATTACAGTACCCCGACTTTGAAAAACCATTTATTTTGACAACAGACGCGAGCAACTTCGCGATTGGCACAGTACTATCTCAAGGTAAAGTAGGAAACGATTTACCGATAGCATATGCAAGCCGTACACTAAATGACTCTGAAACTAGATACTCTACTATCGAGAAAGAACTACTCGCGATAGTGTGGGCAGTAAAACATTTTAGACCTTACTTGTTTGGACGTAAATTCTTTATTTACACAGACCATCGTCCATTACAATGGCTTTTCTCACTAAAAGAACCAAATTCTAAACTTGTTAGATGGCGTCTTAAATTAGAAGAATACGACTATCAAATCATTTACAAAAAAGGATCATTGAATAAAAATGCAGACGCATTATCAAGAATCCAAATTAATACTAATGAAACTATTGAAAATTCAGGAGGAATATTCGATTACATGAAAGATTTTAACAAAAAATTTGAAAAACCAATCAATAAAAATGATATTGATAATTCAGATAACAATTCTTTAATAGTTGAACCCGATAACGAAATAATAGACATTTCTGACGATGAAACAATACACACAAATGCAGAAAACCCTATTATTGGTATTCCAATAGTCGAAAAACCTATTAATCACGGCAAAAATCAAATAATTATCTCTGAAGTACTTTATAATCCAAAGAAACCAAAAATCATAAAACCATTTGAAAATACACAACGTATCACTGTTCAAATTTCAAAAAACAATTTTGCTAAAGATATTATTAAATTTGTTAAAGAATACATTGTTCCAAAAGTAAAATATCAACTATATTTTGAAAACCCGATATACGAAAAATTCTGTCCTGTTATTCAAAAATATTTTAAAAATTCTGAAATTAACTTTGTTAGATACACTCAAAAACTTTTAGATGTTGAAGATCAAGACGAAATTTTGCAAATAATTCAAAATTATCACGAGAGTAAAACAAATCACAGAGGTCTTGATGAAACCGAAAATCAAATTAAGAAACGATATTATTGGCCAAATTTAAGAAAATCAATTCAAACCTATATTAACGAATGTGAAATATGTTTAAAAACTAAATATGATCGAGTTCCAATAAAACCAAAATTTAATATTACCCCCACTCCAACTAAACCACTTGAAATATTACACGTTGATACAATCACTTTAGAAAAACAAAAATTTCTAACTATTATTGATTCATTTTCGAGATACGCACAAGCCTACGGATTAAACTCTGGACAAGGAATAGAAGTAGTAAATAAACTTGTAAAATACTTTACACACCACGGCATACCAAATCAAATCATCTCAGATAACGGCCTAGAATTCAAAAATTCATTGATTAAAGAATTACTCGAAGTTCACAAAATTAAACTTCACTTTATTAGTACACAACATTCGGAATCAAACGGATTAATTGAGCGATTTCATTCTACTCTTATCGAACATATAAGACTCCTAAATAATCAACAAGAATATTCCAAAGAACCAATAGAAAATAAAGTAAACTATGCACTTTTAGCTTATAACAATTCTATTCACTCAGCTACAAAATTAAAACCATGCGAAATAATATCAGGCCATTTAGATTCAAATTCACCCTTAGACATCGAGTTAGAAAAACAATTAATCAATAACTATATTGAGAATCACAAACAAAAAATCAAATTATTATACAATAAAATTAGAGACACGAACGAAACTTACAAACAAAGAACTATAGATTACGCAAATAAAAATCGCGAAGATCTACCAGAAATACCAAACACAGTTTTTGTGAAAAATAAACAAAAACAAAGTAAAACAAAAAATAAATTCAAACCCGAAAAAATTACAAAAACTAATCCTGAACTTAAAACTGCAGAGATACAACCAGAACACGGGAATACATCAAAAAATATTCACCTGTCTAATATTAAAAGACCAAGACAAAAAACTTACGAGTTTAAAAAGACTAAAGGACGATCAAAACAAAAAATTAAAATCTTAGAAAACAAGTTAATTAAAAAAACCTCCGTTGTTACAGACTTGCGACCCTTCACCTAACGAAGACGCAAACAGTACAAATATTGAACTTAGCGACTAATCCCGGAGTCCTTCCATTTAAATTAGGATATGCAAAAATTAAAACCTCTTCCCACACATTCCTGCATTACATCGACTTAAAACCAATAAAAAATGAAATCAATTTAATAAACGAGAACTATTCGCAATTAAAAGCTGTAATAGATTCTGCAACTCCAGAAATTTATCACACACTAAATAATTACTATAAACATTTGGAATACGAACTTAAAACTGTTAACAACAAAATTAGTTCATTTTACCCTGAAAAACGTCAAAAACGTGGCTTAATCAATCCCTTAGGATCGATTCTAAAAATTATAACTGGTAACATGGATAACGATGACGCTAACGAAATTCATAACAACATTGTGGAATTACAAACAAATCAAAATAAAATTGTTGCTAAATTAAACAAACAAATTTCACTTTCAAAGATAATTATGTCAAATATTAACGATACAATGACTTTAATTATTAGACATCAAAACTCTATTGAAAATAAAACAAATGAACTAGTTCGAGCAATAAATTCAACAAATTTCAGTTTCTTTATGTACACTGAGACACACGAAATTCTAGAGCAAATTAAACTAAATCTTGATTCTTTATTAAACTTTCTTGTTGAAATGGAAAACGCAATAACATTTGCAAATTTAAAAATCGCACACCCTAGCATTATTTCTCACCGAGATCTGAAAGATATTGTTAATGAGTTATACTCTATTTACAATCACAAACAATTGCTGTTTTCTAATGTCAACGACCTTTCAAAATATTATAACGTTATAGAAACCAAAGTTCATATTTTCGATGAAAAAGTAATGTTTTCACTAGAATTTCCTCTAGTTCACCCAGACACCTTCGAACACTATCACCTATTTTCAATCCCCAATGAAAATCAATCAATTATCATTCCACCTTCCACTTACCTATCATTAAGCAACAATGCATATCAGTACAGTAACGAAGAATGCATCGATCTACAACCATCGGAATATTTGTGTAAAAGCACAAATCTGCTACCACTACAGAAGAACCAAGAATGCCTGATTTCGATTTTATCAACCGAAACTACAGCGAATAATTGTCAACAAGTACCAGTTAAGATAAATCAACAAATTATCTTAAAAATCAACGAGGCCCACTACATCGGAATATTTCCAAAACAACAGAGAATTCAAACCACCTGCAAACAAATTACCATCGCTTCAATTCAAGGAACCTATTTACTTATCGTTCCTCCTAATTGTGAATTTAAAACAAATTCCTACGTATACTCAAACAAAGAGAAGACGATACCCGGACACCCACTAAACTTAGAAAAAATCAACATGCGAAACTCATCTCGAGCAGAGGTCGAAGAATTGAAATTGGACAAATTATCACTGGACAAATTACATCAAATTCAACTCCAAGAAATGGAAGAAACGCCTATCGATCCAATCAATCTCCACATCAATTACTCAATTGGACTTACAACATACATCGCCATCTTCACTGCAATAATAATATTTTACTTTATTGCAAAATTAATCAAAGCAAAAATTTTACAGAATCCAAAATCAAGGGCACCCACAACCCCGAAGGCGGTCGACGAAACTCAAGTCGTTCCACCCTAGAGTTTCTTCTTAAGGAGGGAGGTGTTACCTCACGTGAACCACCCCGGTCAGCGGAATACCAGCGAACATGACGTTCCCACGACGGGCATCGCATTTCGCCAACACATGAAATGTACTTAGTTTATAAAAATGTAATAATGTAGAATTTAGTCAGTCTGTTATGTTATTTCAAAGAGCTAATATCTTGTAAAGAGGAAATAAAAAGTTTTTAAAAACTTAAGTTGGAGAAGTGACAAATTAATTTACATTCAAATGTTTAAATTGTTTTGTTGTAAATCAGACTTCTAAACTACGCCACAATCAACGAATCAACTGTCACTGTCACTTACACATTATGTCGTTATTTTCAACGCAGAGAGAACGTTGTTTCGTCAAACACAGTGTTTTGTGAATTGTTGTGAAAATGGTAGAGATAAAACCTAGGATTTTAGAGAAGTTACATTGCTCTAAATGCAATGAATATTTATCATACGCACCAATAATGACAACAAAAGAAGGAGATAACTTTTGTGGACGATGTGTTGACGATATTTCGGACAAAAAATGTATTCGAAACAAGGTTTATGAAGACTTTGCAGAGATAGCAGCGTTTCCTTGTCGATACACTGCATCAGGTGTGTACAAATTCGAAAGATTTATTTATTTATTGTGGCTACAAACTACAATTTCTGTTTAATAGGTTGTAATATCACCATACCATGGAATAGCGTTATAGAACATGAAGATTATTGCGAATACAGATCAATTGAATGTCCAGCGGCGTCGTCAGAAACCTGTAACTGGAAGGGGCCACAAAAATTACTCCTACACCACTACGAGGAAGTGCATCCAGAATTGATTTTGGATTGGATGCTGACATTGTTGTCAGCAACGACAAAAATATGTTAACAACATTTTTGGGATTTGTTTTCTTGGTACAAATTCGATGTAATACGGCACTGTCCAAGTTGTGGCATTGTGTGCATTTCTTTGGACAGGCGAAAATTGCCGAACAATTTAATTTCTGTATTAACTTAAACAGAGAAAGCGATGATAGTAGCTTTAGTTTTGCAAAAACTAAACCTGTTCTATCGAAGAAAGATGTGACTATTCAAGCTGATAAATCAATTGAAACTAATGTTAGTAATTTATTAGATTTATTAAGATTTATTATTATATAATCAAAGGTAGTGGAAACAAAACTCCTGTACTATAGGCACCTTTCGGAAATTTTTCAGTATTTAAGAGGCAATTAGTTTTTTATCAAATTTTGAAAACATCTGAATAATTTGTTCACACTGCTGCTACCTGGAAATATAATGTACTTATACTTGGAACAATTAAAAAATTGAACTGGAAAACGTCTCTTGGAACTATGCTGTTCAATAATAATTCAATTAAGTTTCATTCTAGTCCGGCAGCCGTAAACCGAACCTTGTTTTGTTCTGTTAATTTTTTGTATTGTGGAAATTATTTGCTCTAGGTATAAGGAATCGAAAAATACCGGGTACCTTTTTGGTACCCTTGGGCATCTTGTTTTATTCAAGATGGCGTCTTCCGCTATATGTATTATAGTGCGGACGTTGAAGGCTTGAATCTTGCGTATTGTGTTAGAAGCATGCAAGTCGGTAAACATATACATGAAACCCCACTCTTAAAAAAAATATAGTGGAGCCACCCCCGGGGGTCCTGCAGAGGCTGTGTTGCATATCATTTTTTTTCAAGAGAAAGTTAGGGAATTCTTACATGTTTCGTATTTTTTGTGTTTAATGAACTGTACCTTCTAAACGAAAAATAATATCGACTTCCGGTTTCTTGCATTCAATTCTACGTACATTTCTCTATAAGATACACTATATTAAATTTACGAAGGCTTCAATTTAACTAAAATAAGATTTTCTCCGAGGGAAAACTGTAAAATTTTAAAAATTTTCGTGTTCATTATGTTAAATTCACTAGGGCCTTAGTGTAGCTAAAATTTTAAGATTTTCTTCAAGAGAAAATTAAGAAATTCTAGCTTTTTTTCGTATTTTTACCTTCCGCTTACCTGTAAAGGAAGGTATTGGAATCATGCAAAAAATCGGGTAGTGTGTGTATGTGTATGTGTATGTGTATGTGTATGTGTATGTGTATGTGTATGTGTATGTGTATGTGTATGTGTATGTGTATGTGTATGTGTATGTGTATGTGTATGTGTATGTGTATGTGTATGTGTATGTGTATGTGTATGTGTGTGTGTGTGTGTGCGCGCGCGCGCGCGCGCGCGTGTGTGTGTGTGCGTGTGTGTGTGTGCGCGCGCGTGTGTGTGCGCGTGTGTGTACGTGTGTGTGTGTGTGTGTGTGTGTGTGTGTGTGTGTGTGTGTGTGTGTGTGTGTGTGTGTGTGTGTGTGTGTGTGTGTGTGTGTGTGTGTATGTCAGGATGGATGTTGGAGGTACGATAACTCAAATACCACTGAATAAAAAAATTTGAAATTTGGTATAAATATTAGATTTTGGTGTTGATCGTGCAACCGGAAGTGGTAGTTTCTTGAAGATCTGAAGAGTTTTTTTTTAATATTTTCAAAATTTATGAATTAATAGGAATTTTTTTAATAACATTGTATAATAAATGTTACTATCTACAATATGTATTCAAAACGTTGTTTCTATCTAGCACCATTTTCCAATTACAAGAAGTTAAAAATTCTACAAATTTGTTACAATTTTGATTTATCTGCCTACCTATGGAAACAAAAAATAAAATATTTGAGTGTTAATGTCAGATGAATTTTTGACTTTTTGGCAAATTGAAATGGAAAATATGAAATGTCATTTAGTATTTATAAGGTCATAATAAACTTTAATAATATTATAAAAACTACAATGCCCGAATTCCCTTCTAGTACAATGGTATATTTGTGAGTAAGTACTACATAATACATACTTATATTAGAAAAATAAAAATAGTAGAGTATGGCGAGAGGTTATGTGTTGGCCACATCGGATTTTTTTATTCGTTTCCAAAATAAAGAATCATTTATGAAAAATGAAGAGTATTTAGAATTAAAACTATACAAGAATTCAAACTGCTCAAAATAACGGTTCAGGTTCGGTACGCGGTTCACTATGCTGTATAGGGTAAGGGTTCGGTTGTGTTCCGGTTTTAATATTTCTTCTTGAAATTAACCGGTTACCGGTTTCAAAAGTAAGAAATTTGAAACTTATATTGATGTATATATGGCAGGAAAAAAATTATTCTTATCATTGTTTTTTTTTAGTATAAGTAGGTGGTTTAGCGGTCTTTTGAATTAATTTTTTTGTGTATGTACAGGTTACGAATATACATGACATATTAAAAAATCTGACGTGGACACCACATGACTTCCTTGTACGCCTTGTTTGTTCATAATTTTCTTAATAACTAAAATGTAGAATAATATAAAAAATTCTTTAACTTATTATACTAGTATACTCACAAATATATTTTAGTCATTTTATTGAAACTGCAGAAGAAGATATAAAGCATATTTTACTATTGTCACTGTCATGTCATAATCATTTAAATTTTACGTAGTAACAAATGTTAATCGATCATGGACTACAAGATAAAGAAATACTATAAATTAAAAATAATAAATATTTTAGTCATTTTATTTAAACTGCAGAAGAAGATATAAACGATATTTTACTATTGTCACTGCTACTGTCACTGTCATGTCATAATCATTTAAATTTTACCTAGTAACAAATGTTAATCGATCATGGACTACAAGATACCGAAATATTAAATTATAAGTTATTCTTAAATGAAAATTTATAAAATACCGATTGTAGATAATAATCACATAATCTTTCATTTAAAATAAAAAAATTGCCTAAAATTAATTATTTATCAATTTTTTTTTAAAATTTACTACTTCCGGTTTGTAGATTGAAACCAAAAATAGGAGGTGCACAACTAGATGCTATAACAGTCCTAAATACAAAATTTCAGCTTTCTACGTCTAACCGTATTTGAGTTATGCGACACACATACGTCCGTACGCACGTACGCACGTACGTACAGACGTCACGACGAAACTAGTCATAATGGATTCAGAAAAGGTCAAAACGGATATTTCCGTCAAAATCTGAGAACCGAAATTTTTCGCGATTACAATACTTCCTTACTCCGTACAAGGAAGTAAAAATTGAGAAAATCGTTGTGCCTATTTTTTAAATATATTTTTTTATCGAAATGTATAAAGAAAGTAATAAATGTTTTAAACCGTTCCTAACCGGTTCACAACCATCGATTCGGCTTTAGTTATGGGTTTACCAAATTATTTTTAACGGTTCAGTTTGGTACGCGGTTCGCTATAGTAGCTGCTGTTCGTTCCGGTTTTCGTTCCTGTTCCGGTTAGGTTCGAGTGCTTGAAATTATACGTGAAGAAATACGAGCTTTTAGAGGCAAAAGTAGAAAAAATATATTAATAAAAATTGAATAACAAATATTATTTTACGTTGTTGGTATAACACTACACATGTACATTTTGGCATTAGATCCCTATTATTTTTTTGAAATTTAGTTTGACGATTTTAAGAAATGTTACTGTTTTGTTAGAATCGGACCTTCATTGTTCGCAATGGATTTGAAAATTTAAAAAATAACTATGAAAAACTTAGTCATAGGTAAACAACAATGACACCATTCTTGTAAAAACCTAAGTAATAATAAAAGTTGCAGGTAGGAGACAAATTTTAAAAATTCACTAAAATATAGTTATCCATAGGACGACTATTTTATTACTTGTTAGTATATGGAAAAATCAAATATACAATGTACCCCGTCTTTACAAAATTGAGACCTCGTTTACTATATTTGCGAGGAACAAAATACACTGATTTATCACCCATTGTACTAGTAATAGAATAATAATGTAACACAAGTATTACTATAAACTGAATTCACTCAAATTATATAATATATCTCTAAATATTAAATAATACTAAATACAATTACACAGTAATTAAATAGGTAAATGCAATCCTGTACCATACATAAATAAAAATTGATTATTTAGACAAATAAATTTTTTGTGGATAAATAATTGTTTAATTGATCAATACCTCAATAAATCTATTTCAAGATTAACCAAATTTTAAAACTAAAGATCACTCCGATTTTAGCTAAAAATATATTAATTAAAACATTTTTTACGCAGCTCTACTCAATAAGTAGTTTTTATAAAAAATATCTCATCGGAAGTATAGTTTGAATGTTAAAATTTATATTTTAAATTATTTAACAATCAATCTTTAATCAGTTTTTTATTAATCTGACTTTGAAACTATCACAACAGTTGTACTCCAATAAGATTCTGTACCTGTGAGTCGTGAATTATTGTCTAGCAGAAAAACTGCAAAAGAAATCAACAAGCAGCACAGCAGCAGACAAGGACAGAATAGCTGGAAATTGTAGCAGTACCAATGTTGTCCACTTGGCTATGTGTCAGCACTTGCCGGCAAAACAACAATAAGAATTTGAAGAATTATATATTTTTTTTATGCAGGTGCTAAGCATAATTTGTACCTAATAACAATATGTATTCTAAAAAACATTGTATTCTATGAAACTTATATTTCTGTATACATATGGCAGAAAAAAAATTAAATAATGTATTTTTATCATTTTTTTAGTATAACTCGGTGGTTTAGTAATTCATATTTTTACTGTAGGTAGAGAGTATGAATATATATAACATATAAAAAAATTAAGAAAATCGTTGCTCCTGTTTTTGAAATATAATTATTTATCGAAATTTAGGTTTCAAAAATTAAAGTATTTTACCTATAACTTGGAAGCAGGGTTGGCAAAAAACATGTTTTTTTTATTTTAAACAAAAAAAACTGTTTTTTTTGTTTAAAACAGTTTTTTTTGTTTAAAACGTGTTTTTTACTGATTTAAAAAAAACATGTTTAAAACACACAAAAAACAATGTTTTAATCAGCAAGGAGTTCTGAAATATGCATCATTACGCACTATGGCGATAAATATGCTAGGGATTCCCCTACCTATACTTATTATTATGGCTATGGGTGACAACAATAGTGAGAAACAGTATATGTTATAGGTACACTATTATTAGCAATATGAACTTTGTTTTGTTACGTAGATAAAGTATTAAAAATGTTTAAAACGTGTTACAAATATATGTTTAAAACGTGTTTTAAACATGTTTTAAACATGTTTAAAACGTGTGTTAAAAACTTGCTTTGTTTTAAACAAGTTTTAAACATTTGTTTAAAACGAAATGTTTTAAACGTGCCAACCCTGCTTAAGTATAGTGGTCTTATGAATTCATATTTTTTATGCAAACAGGCAAGATACGTCTATATAAGATATGATAATATAAAGAAAATCGTTGCTTTGGTTTTTAAGTAATTAATAAAAATTGTAAAAACAATACTTAATTTGTTCATAGTTTCATAATTTAAGAGATATTATCAAAAGTTATATCTTCTATAGAAAGCTAATATTATCATTCTTATAATAGCAATACAAAAATCCAATTTCGCACATAATTGAAGATTAAACGAACTTACCTGTAAGTGAAGTTCAATCGAAATTATATGAGAGCCTCGTTCGAAGTAATTACAACTATGTAGTAACGCTTTGCCGGTACGATTATGTCACAATGTTTAGTAAAAACAAAAAACGTAATGTGTTACGTCCCCCTGGATTCCTCTGTCACCGATCTCCGTGATAATATTTAATCATTTCGTTTAGAGCTGAAAGAAAATTTCTGCTATTTTCCTATGGGGTTGGGAAATGGGTGGGAGGTTGTAATTACTTCGAACGAGGCTCTCATATAATTTCGATTGAACTTCACTTACAGGTAAGTTCGTTTAATCTTCAATTATATTTCGAGCCTCGTTCTCGTAATTACAACTATGTAGATGTTTAGATTTATGAAAAAGCTGAAATTTTATTGCTATATTTTGCCCTAAAACCAACTACATACTTAATAACAAACCAGCATTGTTATAGTTATCCATTTAGGATTGTAACCCCAAAATTTTCCTTATTATAATTAGACAAATGTCTATTATAACACTTTGCAATATCTGACAATTCCGCGACCAGCCAGCTGTGTTTCTTATTACTTACATCCAAACTAATTCCTCTTACACCCTGCTAATGTTGACGCATGTCTTGTACTATGCGCTGAAACCTGCTTTATATTAATTCCACATTCATCTGAAACTGTTTTAATTTATCTAGAAAAAGTTTGTGCACCTACAGCTGTATGTGGTTTATTCCAGGAAATAAAATCATTTATTGGTATGCCGCACTAATTTGGTTTTCTCTAAATAAAGGTTTAGTGCTAGCCACACGTAAATTAGGTTTTTCTAAGAAAATCTAGAAAAAATTGATTTCGGCTTGGTCCTGAGGTTTTAATGAAAGAATTTATCTCAATTTCAATGCCGGTCTGTGTTTGATGAATATTATTTATCTCAATTTCTGCTAAAATTTGGACTCTAAGCACTGAAACTAGTGCAAATAAGGTACTTAATATTTTTGTTAGATTTTTTAATGATAATTTATCTAAATGACTTTCAGTTGCTAATTTGTCTAATACCTACGATATTAGTATCCCATATTTTACTGAATCTTAGGAAATAATGGTTTCAATCTGAATATTTCCTTTAAAAATCTCTTTATAAAAGTACTATTTGTTAATAGGCCCCCAGAATATAGGAAATTGCCGACCCTGCTGAATTGGGGTTGCCGTAAACCGCACCTTGTATAAATTGAAATACTAAAATATCTAAAATATCAAAAAATCAAAACGTGGCTCGAGTCACCGGGTATGATAGCTGTAGATTTCCCCTTTCACCGAAACTTTGAATAATAAAAAATATATATTTTTACCCAAGTTATTGGACTTTTGTCCGCCCGCTCCTGTGTAGATGCATGGAGCATGCTCTCCGGCATGCAGCGCAGACGCTCAAAATCCAGGGTGCGCTTGGGCCCGTTTATCTCGGAAAACGGTCAAATTCTAGAGAAAAATCATAAGGACCATTTTTTGATCTTGATTTTTCTCTAAACAAAAAATTCTCTAAATGCTATATTTTAGCAGATATGGGCGGAAAAACGATTTTTGGAACCTTTGGGACTTTTTCTCCCCCGTACAAGAAAATTTTTTACAGAACTTTTTCTTATTTTAAATTACCTGTCAATCCCGACAAATTAATATAAAAATTACATTGGTGAGCGACTTTGTCAAGGTTGGACCCTTCATTTACTGGACTATAAGTTATATTCTGTCGTCATAAACAACTTATATCCGTGACTATCACAGAACAAAATTTTTAGTTTATAAAAACCCCCTGATATTGTTTTAGCGTTGCGCCCGATAAAAAAGATATTAAAATACCAACAGTGGCTGGCGAATAATTTAGAGTTTCGGTTTCGAACGCTTCCCACACAATCTTCCTGCTATTAAGGATAGATTGGTTGCAAATGGGTGAACTTATGTTCTGCAAGAGGATAACAATAATGTATTTAGCAGAGTGACAAACTAATGGTTTATCTTTTAAACTAACAAAAAAAAAAGGAAACCAGGTTGCTTACCAATATACTAAAATTCCCTCTGCTTAATCTTCTATAATTTTATGTAAGACCTTTAAAATCATAGCAAACGGTGGAAACGCATAATTATATAGGTTTTTCCATGATATAGTGAGTGCATCAACAATAATTAAACAATAAGGATCACTATGCCATGAACAGAACTTTTCACCTTTAGCATTTATTTTCTTTTGGATGGTATATACTAGGCGTAAAGCCAAATATTTTTCTGTTCGCACAATTTTGCTAAATTATGTAATTTGTTAAGTTGCGCTCCACTCATTTTATTAACATATGAGATCGCTGTTGTATTGTCTATTCTCAACCAGCTTTCGCAATTTACTTTAACTCTTGCAAATCAGTGAATGTCTATAAAATTGCCAGTAAATACAAATAGTTCATAATATGTTCTTTTCTTTAAGCACGATTCCAAAGACCCTGTGCAGTTTGACCTGCACAAAATATACCCGAACCATGCTTCGAAGTATCAGGAAAAATTATTAAATTCAAATCGAATTTGAAATGTCTTATGGAATTTTTAGAACTTAAATTATTTATCGACCATTTAATTTTGTGTTTAATTTATCGGGAAAAAACATAATTTTATCCAAATCGCCGTTACTTTTAGACAGAGCTATGTTTTTATATGTCTCCAACTGCTTTTGTGTAAAGCCAGCTGTACAAAAGAACTGATCGAAATTAATTTCTTTCCCAACAAAAATTTTATTTTGTTAATTAACATAATTTTCTTATGTTCTGGTAATTCCAACAAGTAATTACTAGAATTTATAATAACTCTAAATATAATATTTAGTGAAGGAAAGTGTTAAGCGACTGTGCGTGTTGTAGTAAAAAGAGAGTACACAGGAATGCAGTCAAATCAATTCTTTATTAATCGCACAAGAATTAACTTGACCGCACTCCCGTGCACTCCCCCCCACTATAATATTTAGTACTAGGTGTTAAACTACTTTTTTCAAATATTTAGTACAACCCATGGTATTGTAAACGATCAATAATCTTTCGCAAATTAGATAAACAATGTTCAAATGAATTGACGAAATACAAAAAATCATCTAAATAAAAGTTATAGAACTCCTTGCTATCTTAAGCTCTGTACTTTATCCTCATAATTTTTGTAAAATGAAAAGGACTTGTACAAAGTCCAACGGCAAACCAGTGAACTGATTCAATTTGTTATTGTAAGAAAAACTCAGTATTTGCTGCTACTTTTAACTACTGGAAATTTTAAAAAATATATACATCCTTTAGATCCCAGTGAGCATCTAAATGAACAGGGACAAAGTAATTTAGTCGCTTTTCTGGTGTTCTCTATTTTCAAACAGTTGGTGAAAATAATTTATTGAATTCTGTATAGCAATATGTAACTGTGTTCAGTTATTTTTAGTTACCTTTGGCACAAATTTTTGCTTTAGCTGACTAGCGAAGGGCAACTCGTAACCCTTAATGCAGCTCAACTACAAAGGTATCCTTTGTAAACAATTTCCATATTTGTTAGAAACTTTAAGACGACCAGCACTTACCTCTGGAATTAATATTGCTGTGTTGTCGTCGTTGAAACTGCATGTTTACAGCTGACCGGCGTTAAGTTTTCGCTGAAAACCTGAATCTTGTTTGTATCGCTGCAGCTCGGTTGTGAGTCTGCGAAACTACAACTCGGTTTTTGGGCCTATGCTGTCGCACCTCGAGCGCCCATCTGCGCCTGTGTAGCCCTGAGGTGGTGAGCGTTTCCAGTTATAAAATATTTAACCCACTCCTCTTCTGACAAAATATTGGATAGAGTTTTTCCAATTACAGTTATTGCAGTCCCTAACTGGTTCTGCGAGTCCAGAAAATTATTGTCTCTTTTGAGACTAATCTGGCAAAAGAGCTTTTATTTCGGGTTTCAGTTTTGGTGCGGTAAAGTAGGGAACTTCGCTAGACGCGTATTTTGTGAAGTTATAATTTTTTAATCGCCTTTCCGACCTCTGTCCTGATCCAGTTATTCTATTGTTTTTCAGCATCTGGATGCAGATGCGTGTTTGTTGCATGAAGAGTGGTTCGATTTCGAATTTGTTAATGGGTAATTATTTCGGAGATACGAGAATCTCCGATGCTAATTAGTCTGACAAGTCTAGTAATTTACTTCTCGAATGACTAATTGCATATTTTTCTTCTTTTAAGAAGTTTGAAAATATTTACTTTTAGGATAAGTAATATGCATGTTTTAATTTTTGTAAAATTTAAATCAATAAGATCCATTTTGTAACTGCTTCACTACTTGCGTGAGTTTCAGTTATATAATTGCAGATGTTTCACCACTTGTGTGAACTCGTACTGCTAATTAAGAGGTCAATTAAAACAGACTGTTTAATCTCTCGTGTTAAATTAATCTAGCTGGTAACAGTTATATACCTTTTGGGATGAGTAATATGCATAATGTTTTAATCCTTATAAAACCGAAATCGATAAGATCCATTATGTAACTGCTTCACTACTTGCGTGATTTTCAGTTATGTAATTGCAGATGTTTCACCTCTTGTGTGAACTCGTACTGCTAACTAAGAAGTCAAATAAAACAGTGCTAAACTAAGACTTCGAAGTAAAAGGGTTCTTGCCCCTCTATAAGAGTTCTTGCCTCTCTATAAGGGTACTTGCCCCTTTATGCTAACTAAGAAGTCAAATAAAACAGTGCTAAACTAAGACTTCGAAGTATAAGGGTACTTGCCCCTCTATAAGGGTACTTGCCCCTTTTATAAGAGTACTTGCCTCTTTATAAGGGTACTTGCCCCTTTATAAAGGTACTTGCCCCTTTATAAGGGTACTTGCCCCTTTATAAGGGTACTTGCCCCTTTATGCTAACTAAGAAGTCAAATAAAACAGTGCTAAACTAAGACTTCGAAGTATAAGGGTACTTGCCCCTTTATGCTAAGTAAGAAGTCAAATAAAACAGTGCTAAACTAAGACTTCGAAGTATAAGGGTTCTTGCCCCTCTAAGAAAAATACCGATTCAATATTATAAAAACAAAAACATATGCAAAACCGCATCACCCTCAATTTAATTGTTATAGTTATAAGTGTATAACCAACTTTCGGACTTGTAATAAATGCAATAATCTACTTATTGAAAACAAAATTCGAAAATCATGACCACCACCGGTAATAATTTACCTTGTTTATTTTCTAAAATTTCCTCTGAGGAAGAAGAATTTTAATTTGCCGAGGACTGCGCTATTTTCCTTTCGAGTTTCCATTTTTCCTCATCCGCGAGTCTCTATCCTCTCTTCTTTTCCCAATCTTCTTAAATAATTGCAGAACACTGTACACTAACTTTATAACATTTAATTATTTGGAGCCGATGTGACCACAACCGCACAAGAAAGCGTAATGATTAAATATTATCACGGAGATCGGAGACAGAGGAATCCAGGGGGACGTAACACATTACGTTTTTTGTTTTTACTAAACATTGTGACATAATCGTACCGGCAAAGCGTTACTACATAGTTGTAATTACGAGAACGAGGCTCGAAATATAATTTACAGGTTTTAAATAGCTAAAATATGTTACTGCTCTAATATACGCCTGAACTCCCGCCACTAGGGGTGACGTTTAACGTTAAGGTGATTCGAGCGGTTCAGGCTAGTCAAATCATGGTTTAAATGTAACTTTGTATTGTAACTTTTAAAAATTACAATTGTATGTTTCAAACATCCGTTATGAAGAATTATGGCAACATATAATACTATTTTATATAATATTTATTTGTAAAAAAAAGTAAATAATTTATATGTCAATTAAAAGTTGCTGATTTGACTGTCATACCAACTTTGAAACATAAAATATATAAACAAAACGATTCTATTATAAAGATCATTTAAGCTTTAAATGTATTGCAAACATTATTAATAGATGAATAATCGATGTACACATAAATATACTGTAGCTTTTGTAAGTACCTAATATATGATCTAATATAAAATTAAAAACATAACATTCTACGTCTGACAACTGACAACATAGCATCAAATGTTAGCTGTCACTTTGCTGTAGAAAGTGTCAAAATCTTTAAATTAGAACAAAATTTACAATTATACTGGACGGTTTACTCCAAATTATTATTATTATATTATTTAATAAGAAATAAAATACGAACGCATCCACAATAAAACCTAATTTGTCAAAATTTTTGTATTTCAAATTTATCGCATGACTGCAACGGTGCAAGATCTACATTTCATTCAGTTATTTTTTTGAAATTCGTAACATAAAATATTTATTTCTGAGTTAACTAGGCGGTCAATTTTGATAATACTTCGCATACGTATTCATATATAACCACACATTAAATTAAATAGTATTTTAGACAAAGTTTATGGGTTTGAGTCAAGAATTTAATGTAATATATTCAGCAAAGTATCATTTTTCCTATACCCACCATGTTAAAAATGTCATATTTATATATGAATATCTCTGGATAGAGCCGGTCAAATCGATTGAAATTTGAAATGTACATGGAAAACAGTGTCAACAACAGATTTTTTCATGTTTCATTAAAAGTTTATGGATTTGTTACAACGCTCGAATCACCTTAAATTTGCAATGTTGGTAGTTGTTTTGAATAGAGTACATTGCTTCTGGTGAAAAAATCACCTTTGTTTTCGTTAAATTTTCTAAAGTTTAACTAATTAATATAACTAAATTGTGTTAAAATGGACAAGAAAAAAAGCAATAATTTTGCGGAGGAAGAACAAGAATTGCTTATGCAACTTGTAACAAAACATGAACGTATTATTGAAAATAAAAAAGTGGCCAAACGACTTGGGATCAGAAGAAAAACGTGTGGTCTCAAATTGAAAAAGAATTTAACAGCCAAAATAAAATGGGAGTTTTTCGTGACGCAGAATCACTTAAAACTAAATTCCGAAATATGAAAAAATCTGACGTGGACACCACATGACTTCCTTGTACGCCTTGTGTGTTCATACTTTTCTTAATAACTAAAATGTAAAATAATATTAAAAATTCTTTTAACTTATTATAATAGTATACTCACAAATATATTTTAGTCATTTTATTTAAACTGCAGAAGAAGATATAAAGCATATTTTACTATTGTCACTGTCATGTCATAATCATTTAAATTTTACGTAGTAACAAATGTTAATCGATCATGGACTACAAGATACCGAAATACTATAAATTATAAATATATACTTTAATTATTTTTAAATGATAGCAGATACAAAAATATTTATGAAATACCGATTGTAGGTAATAATCACATAATCTTTCATTTAAAATAAAAAAAATTGTCTAAAATTAAATATTTATCGAAATATTTTTAAAAAGTACTACTTCCGGTTTGTAGACTGAAACCAAAAATAGGAGGTGCACAACTAGATGCTATAACAGTCCTAAATACAAAATTTCAACTTTCTACGTCTAACCGTATTTGAGTTATGCGACACATATACGTCCGTACGTACGTACGTACGTACAGACGTCACGTCGAAACTAGTCATAATGGATTCAGAAAAGGTCAAAACGGATATTTCCATCAAAATCTGAGAACCGAAATTTTTCGCGATTACAATACTTCCTTACTTCGTACAAGGAAGTAAAAAGACTGTAAACAAAAGATTTTGAGAAATAAAAACTCTTTATTAAGAACTGGTGGAGGACCCCCTGATATGGTTGATATTACCAATATAGATCTGGAAATGAGAGATTTAATAGGAGCCACATCTGTGGAAGGTTTACCACCTCTCCATGATGACGATTTCGAAAATAATGGTATGATGCAGAATGTAGACATTACGTTGTGCTTGTGATACATGTAATTTAATTTTTAGAAATATTCCAAAATATAGAAAACAATCAAGCAGAATTAATAGAAATAGAAATATATAGTTGACAATGCATTAGATGATGCAACACATATTGCTGATTAGGCTATCAACAATAAATTAATTGTCATAGAAGAATCTCCAGGCACATATAATTTAGTTAATAAAAATAAAATTCAAGAATGTTCCCGAAAACCTGCTGCTCCGCAGAAAGGCTCGTATTACCGATTGAATTGTTTGAATTTTTAATCTTAATCCTAATGCTAGGCCTGGAAATCTTCTCTTCCAAATGACATAAGATTTTTCAACTGGATTTCTAGTTCGAATTTGAGATTCATTGAACAAATTTTCTGCTTCATTTTGAGTTCGTCTAAGAGGGGTAATTAAATAATTTTTAATAGGATATCCGCTATCACCCAGGATAACCGAATCATGATAGCGGCCAGCTTCCAATGAATGCATCAACCGAGAATTTCTAAATATATGTGCATCGTGTGATGATTCTGGCCACCGTGCCACAATATTTTTTATTTTATAATCAGCGTCTGCTACTATGAAGCGCCGTTCGGGACAAAATTAAATGTCGAAAATATTTTGTTTTCCTTGGGAAGAAATATTTTTTAGTTAGAAATAATAAAAAATTTCCAGAAATAAATATATTTTTCTAGAAATAAAAATTTTTTTTTAGCTGCGTAAATATTTTTTATGCTGATTTATTTTTATTCCCGAGAAATATTTTTTTCTCCAAATTTAAAAATATAATTCTCTCAAACTAAATTTTTCTTGCGAAATAAATATTTTTACAAAATATATTTTCTCAATCATAACAAAAAAATTCTCATAAGGAAATATTTCCTGCGCCAACCAAATATTTTATTTTCTCCAGCAACACAAAAATATTTTTCTCGCAGAACGCGACATTTCACTTTAGCTACAGTAGATGGCGCAAGCTGTTGTCGGTAATATCGTTAACTACTGTTTGAATAGCCAGAACCCAGAACGTCGCTGCATGAATTTAGATACCATACGTTCATAATATCAATGAGGGCAATTACAGCCTAGCCTAAATATATGAATTTCTTATAAAACAAAGAGCTGAGTCTAATTATTATACATATTTTAAGTACAGGTTGCTATGCTAATCAGTGACAGGAATTACGGTTTAAAATGACAATGCGTTAACTTGTCATTTTCGTTTGTATTGACATTGATACTTTGTGGTTTATTTGCGTAATTAATAAATAATAGAATATTTTTTCAATAATTATTATAACGACCACAACACTCTACTAAAGTTGAAAGAGTGCCAAATAAACTTGTAATACTCAGAGAACCCTGTACTTAAAATATGTATAATAATTAGACTCAGCTCTTTGTTTTATAAGAAATTCATATTTTTAGACTGTAATTGCCCTCACTGATATTATGAACGTATGATAGCTAAATATTCATTCAGCGACGTTCTGGGTTCTGGCTATTCAAACAGTAGTTAACGATATTACCGACAACAGCTTTTGCCATCTACTGTAGCTAAAGTGAAATGTGCGCAAAATTTCACTTTGCGCACGCAAAATTTAACACACACAGTTTTCTGTAGTTACCGACACGAAATGTGCGCGTAGCACTAGCGTCACACACGTGATAATCTAATACTACAAGCACGTGAACAGCTGTAGTACCTACTTCTCTATGCATAATTTCTACTGTCGACTATTGTGCAGATTGTGCATTGGATATTGGATTTAATTGACAATAATATTTTATTCTTATATTTTAATGTTCTTTTCTTTACTGTTAATAATTAGTTTCTTATGCTTTTACATGTTACATGTTTATTAGTTACTTTTTATTTTATACATATTAATTTTAAAAGTATTCATTTTATCTTTTGATAAGTAAGGTCACTCAAAAGGTTACTTTTTGTGCAGTAATGACAAAAAATATCGTGTGCATCTCGTGAGCAAAGGCGCAATTGCGCTTGGCTTCGTTGTAGCCCTTGCCGTAGCGACCCTCGGCCTCCTCGGCTCGCCTCGGTAGGCCTCGAGCCGCTACTGCTCGGGCTGCAACTCGCCTCGCGCAATTGCTTACTTTGCGCACTAGATACACAATATACTATTTTGTGTTGCTGGAGAAAATAAAATATTTGGTTGGCGCAGGAAATATTTTTTGTTACGCACGAAAGAAATATTTCCTTATGAGAATTTTTTTGTTATGATTGAGAAAAAAATATTTTGTAAAAATATTTATTTCGCAAGAAACATTTAGTTTGAGAGAAATATATTTTTAAATTTGGAGAAAAAAATATTTTTCGGGAATAAAAATAAATCAGCATAAAAAATATTTACGCTGCTAAAAAATATTTATTTCTAGAAAAATATATTTATTTCTGGAAAAATTTTATTATTTCTAACTAAAAAATATTTCTTCCCAAAGAAAACAAAATATTTTCGACATTTAATTTTGTTCTGAACGGCGCTTCATATGCTACAGTTTGCACATTTAAGGAGAAAAACTGTTTCCTATTCGAAAAATTTCAGCATTATTTCCGCCCGGTGACTGTATTTTAACAGGGCTGCAGTCGATAGCACCTATGCAGCGCGGAAATCTGGCAATATTATAAAATTTATGTCGGCACAACGGTACGTCTTCAGGGGTTTCAGGCATATTTATAATTCTTGGTCGTAAAGAAGCTATGGCTGAGGTAACTCGAGCCACTGTTGTGCTCGCTGTGGACTTACTGACACCAATAAAATCACCAGCTATACTAATAAAAGATCCTGTAGTGTAAAATCGTAATGTAAGTAAAAGTTGGTCTTCTGCCGACAGAGCATTGTTCCTATAAAGAGCGTGACAATCGTCAAATATTATTTGAAATAAACGATTTAAATGAAAAACCTATTTCTTGAATGCGCTATTGCATCTTCCACTTCTAATAATATGTTTTCCACAGTTCTTGGAGAAAGACGAAAGTGCATAAAAAAATCTTGCCGATTCCATCTTTCAAAATGATTTATTCGGTCTCTTTACTATTTTTGGACGTCTCAATAAAATTTCGTCATGATCATCATAATCATCAAAATCCCAATTAAACATTTCAGAAAATTGACGCTTCGTAATACAATGTGTCAAAAAAATTAATTTTTTTTTGTTTTATGTCAGATTGAATAACTACAACTTAACTAACAGAATAGGTAGTAGTTACAGTAATTCACAGTTTACCATCAGTTTGGTGGTTAACTACCACTTGTAAAACGGAAAAAATATATAACTATTAGTTAACTATTAGTTAAAATTTAACTATCAATGGTAAAACCGGGCCTTAGTAAAATAGTAGAGTATATGGCGAGAGGTCATGTGTTGGCCACATCGGATTTTTTACTGTGTAATAACCGTGGAAATATCTTTTGTCTCTTTCTTATTTACGCAAAAATGCGTGTGTCTTTATTGTTTTTTAATGAGGCTTCTTTAGTTTAGAGAAGAGTGCTGAATTCAGCCCAATTAGTTTTTAATTGCCAGTCAAATACTCAAAAATTGCAAATTATCGATATTTTATTTCACTATACTCACCATAATTACTCACCATAATTAATCAAAAAGACACAATAAATATCCTTAGAGAACAGTTAAACATTTTAAATAAAATAATCTCCAATTCTTCTGGTACTATACACACACCGCCACCTAAACATAAAACTAAACAACCATTAATAAAAACTAATAGAAACAACACGGATTTACCGACCGAGTCAAAACTAAACGTCAACGTAGAAGATACTTCAAGGATAAACATAATTAACGACAATAACAAGCGCTCGCAAAATGGCGCACTTACAAACAAACCAATAACTCCGAAGGGAAATGACAAATCAATCAATGTTGAAGATAAAAACATTAAGATGCAAACCATACCTACATATGCAGAAAAAGTTCATAAACCACGTTCAAATCTGCCCATAATAGGCAAAATGACGACGGACTGCAACACTACACATCGTTTAAAAGCAGTTCCAAAATATGCTTATCTTCATGTATATAGGCTAGATCCCAAGACAAGCGAGGACGATGTACACAGTTTTCTGAAAGACACTTTTCCGGAAGTAATAGTCAATAAATTGGAAGCTAAATTTCCGAAACAATACTCGTCGTTTAAAATCACAATACACGAGAAGAATAAAGCACAAGCAATGAAGCCAGAGGTTTGGCCAGAAGGAACCCGAGTCAATCGTTTTTTTCATTACACGAAGAAAACAACGACGACAAAATGACAACACATCATGTAACAAAATTTGATCTTTTATCTCTAAACTGCCAAGCTTTGACACCTCATAAAGTAGATCTTATTATCTCAGAATATTTAGCTACGCAAGCAAATTTAAATTTTTTATGTTTCACGGAAACCTGGTGCAATGACCAATCAATTCAAAATCTTAATTTTCCAAATTATACTCTTAAAGCTTTTCGCAACAGATCTACTTTTAAAGGTGGAGGCGTGGCAATATGGTGTCATAACAACATAGAAGCTTCAAACATTGAACTACAAAAGTTTTGTTTTGACAAACATTTTGAAATTTGTGCCTTACTATGTAAAACAAATAAAAACAACTTATCCACCATAATACTAACGTGTTACAGATCACCTGACAGTGATTTTAATATTTTTTATACTAATTTAAATTATGTTTTAGATGAAATATTTAAACCAAATCTGAATGTTGTGCTGACTGGTGACTTCAACATAGATCCCACTCGAGATGCCAGAGAATTCATGTTACTAAGTTCGTTACTTACCTCATATAATCTTCTCAATATTGTGAACCAACCAACAAGAGGAAATTATCTTATAGATTACCTTTTTACAAATATTACCTCAAAAAATATTATGGTGGACCTTAATTTCATATCTGACCATAGCGCTATATTTTATGAATCTGAATATAATATAACCACACATAACAAGGTTAGTATTAAACGTAGATGCTTCAATGAAACAAATATTAATAAATTTTCAACCATGCTAGAAACTGAATTCTGGCACTCTGTGTATTCTGAAACTGATCTTGATCTCGCATTTGATAAATTTCATTGCATATTTCTACAGTTCTTCAATACTAGCTTTCCATATCAAATTTCTAATCGAAAAAAAGTTAAAAGCTGGGTAAACCATGAAATTAGAAGTTCTAGTAAAGATTTAAAATTTCTTTTTATCTTAAAAATGAATAATAACCAACTAACACCCTTATATTCATATATGAAAAAGAAACATGATAAACTGGTTAACAATACTAGAAGTAACTTCATTCAATCACAAATAATTGAATCAAGTAATCCTTCTAAAAGTTTATGGTCTTTTGTAAACCAAAAACAATGCAGTAATAATAAAGATATTGATAATATACAGATAACATCTAACAATGAAACTGTTGAATCTCCTGTCGATATTGTTAATATTTTTAATAATCATTTTAAACAGGCTCCTTTAAATACCCTCAAGTTAATACCTAATAATGATAACATTACTCGAAATAATGTCTTAAAGCACATTCCGAACAGCTTTTTTCTTACTCCATTTAATGAGACAAATGTCTTAGATTTAATTCAATCAAAATTGAAAAACAAATACTCGGCCGGCCCTGACGAGGTGCCCAGTTTCATAGTACGACGAATTTTACACCTCATTATTGAACCACTTACGTTTTTAATAAATTTATCTTTTAAAACCGGTTCATTTCCTGATAGCCTCAAGATTAGTAAAATCACTCCTATTTATAAAAAGGGTGACAAACACAATATAAACAATTATAGACCAGTGGCTCAGACCTCAATATTTTCAAAAATCCTAGAGTACTGTTTTCTAGATAGACTAGAATCGTTTATCAGTAAATACAATATTCTTAATAAAAATCAGTTTGGCTTCAGGTCTAATCTTTCAACTGCAGATGCTATCACTGGCATGTATGATAAAATTGCCTCTCAAATTGATAATAAACAAGCTGTTGTTGGTATATTTTGTGACATATCTAAAGCCATTGATTGCTTAGATCATGAAAGGCTATTAGATAAGTTAAACTCATACGGTATTAGAGGTACGCCACTCGATTGGTTGCACAGCTTCTTAAGTAACAGGACCCAATTTGTTTCTTTAAAATTAAATAAAAACAATTCTTATCATAATGTTCAGTCAGATACTCTGCAAACCAACATCGGTGCGCCGCAAGGAACTATTCTTGCGCCAATTCTGTTTATTCTATACGTAAACGACTTACTAGATGCAATTAACAATGATTCCTCAATCATACAATATGCGGATGACACTTCAATGGTAGTCACCGGTAATAATGTAATTGATGTGAAACAAAAATGTGAGATTAGCATGGAGCTACTTACACAATGGTTTAATGATAATAAACTTTATCTCAATGGGTCTAAAACCTCGTTTATTCATTTTCGTAACTACCAAAACATAAATGTTTTAAATTTAGACATCTATGTCAATGGTCAGTTAATGCAAAAATCACACAAAACGGTCTTTTTGGGAATCACAATTGATGAATTCTCTATATGGCGTCCTCATTGTGAAACACTCATTATCTCTGTGAATCGCTCTTGCTACTCTCTACGTTTCTTCAAAAATTACTTAAACGTATCTCAACTACGTATGATATACTTCGCTTTAATTGAATCTCGGTTAAGGTACGGAATTTGTCTCTGGGGCACCTCTTCATGGGCAGCCCAGGTTTTTGTTGCACAAAAGCGCGCAGTGAGATGTATTTATGGAGTTAGCAGTCAACATTCTTGCAAACAGTTATTCAAACAATTGGAAATACTCACTTTACCTTGCCTATATATTTTGGAAATATGCAAATTTATTTATAAAAACAAACATAACTTTGTTACTAACAAAAACTGTCATTCATTTGATACCAGATCAAAGGATCAGTTTAGAATTCCATGTGCCAGAACTAATATAGCGACTAAAAATCCAAATGTTTTTGGCTTGAAAATTTTTAATGCCTTACCTAAGGAAATTTCGAATATCCCCAAATACAATTTATTTAAATATCATTTAAAAGTCTATTTAATAGATAAATGCTGGTACAATATTGATGAAATTTTCTTATAAAATTAACTCATTCATTATCTCTTTGAAGAACTTCTCTGGTATCTCAGGTGGGATCCCCAGCACAAACTAATTTTAATTTTATGTTATTTTATCTAACTTCTCTGTGTACATATTATGTAATACAAAATATTTATCTGTAACTGACGCTATCCATATACATTATCTATGTATCACAGGATCAAAGAATAAATACATACATACATACATACATACATACGTGAATCCCCTAGAATAAAAATCCACTAAATTCAGTTTTAGTGAAAATTGAGTTAAATACCTATGTCAAAATGTTCGTACAACAATTTTTTACCTATAGGAGCCGGAATTTAATAAATAAAAAACTGACTCAATTCCAGTAAGTTTTTATCCTTCCATTAAACGTATCCAGTCAAGAAGCATCATCGATTCATTATTAACTGGATATAACGTAATAAAGTAATAATAAAATAAAAATTGTATCCACAAAGAGCTAATTTGATTTCAATGTCAATCGAAATCGGTACCTACGTTGATTGAACTATAAAATAAATTACAAAAAGTAGCCTAACAAAAATCAAATTCACATAATACAGTGTCAAGGCGGGAGGTTATGTGCTGGCCACAACAGATTTTTTTATTTACGGTTTAATTATAAACAAATTCCATAATTATGTAGCAATTTCTTGACCAGAGCACTTTTATAAATAAATAAAAACATGAATTATTATTAAATTGCAACTAGAAATTAATTAAACAGTTTTTCTGTGTTTCTGAAAATTTGACTAAAGTGGATTTAATGGGATTGGATCCTAGAGGATTCACGCTCGGATTCACGTGACATCATTCATATAATATGGGTGTTTTAAATGACTGCACTATAGTTTTAATTGACAAAAAACATAAAAACATTTTTTAAATTGCTAATGTTTTTGTTTATTAATCATAACTTTAATGTTACATCTGTCTTCTTTATTCCATAACTGTTTTTTGTTTTTTACTGATAACCACTCTATTAATGCGGAATTCATCATCGTTGTCAAGATGAGGATTTAGATCATCATCTAAATAGCTTTCATGTATTTCCCAATCATGTTCAGCAGTTGTATTTAACTCTAGTGTTAATGTTAATTCTTTACCACTATCGAAAACAATTTCACAATCATATAAATGTAATTCATCTGCAGGTATCTGAGTATAAATGAAAGCAATAAAATAACTCGTCGTCATTTGGAATTTACACAATGCCGTTTTAGAATTTACTTCAAAATATCCATAGTACCAAGATTGAGGACTCGATTGTATCTCTTTATATGTATCAATTGCATTTTCATGTTCTTTATTGGTATAATGAGATCGTAATTCACCAAAATTAAGATTACAATTGAAAAAGCATTGCTTCTGCAAACTACATTCCCACAATTGATGTCTATACAACAATTTTTTATTTGTGTTCATGCAGTTCATGTTTGTACAACTAGCAAGATTATTTTCGCGAATTAATGGTATTAAAGTAGTGTATAAATATTTCATATTTTGATCACAGACATAATTATTTTCTTTGCAATCTTCACAGTAATAATTATCATTATGATTAAATATAGCGGGTTTATCAGACTGACTACATTTTGAGCAAAGAAAAATGTTTTGTAAATCGGGCAGAATTTTCGGTTTTATAGATAGAACACATTTAATGTTTTTATAATCTCCTAATAAATCTAATAAATTACTAACATTAGTTTCAATAGATTTATCAGTTTGAATAGTCAGATCTTTCTCCGATAGAACAGGTTTACTTTTTGCAAGACTAAAGTTACTGTCATCGCGTTCTCTGTTTAAGTTAATACAGAAATTAAATTGTTCGGCAATTTTTTGCTGTCCAAAAAAGTGTACACAATGCCACAACTTGGACAGTGCCGTATTACATCGAATTTGTACCAAGAAAACAAATCCCAAAAATGTTGTTAACATATTTTTGTCGTTGCTGACAACAATGTCAGCATCCAAAGAGCAGGGGTGGTCTAAAATCAATTCTGGATGCACTTCCTCGTAGTGGTGTAGGAGTAATTTTTGTGGCCCCTTCCAGTTACAGGTTTCTGACGACGCCGCTGGACATTCAATTGATCTGTATTCGCAATAATCTTCATGTTCTATAACGCTATTCCATGGTATGGTGATATTACAACCTATTAAACAGAAATTGTAGTTTATAGTCACAATAAAAAAATTAATCTTTCGAATTTGTACACACCTGATGCAGTGTATCGACAAGGAAACGCTGCTATCTCTGCAAAGTCTTCATAAACCTTGTTTCGAATACATTTTTTGTCCGAAATATCGTCAACACATCGTCCACAAAAGTTATCTCCTTCTTTTGTTGTCATTATTGGTGCGTATGATAAATATTCATTGCATTTAGAGCAATGTAACTTCTCTAAAATCCTAGGTTTTATCTCTACCATTTTCACAACAATTCACAAAACATTGTGTTTGATAAAACAACGTTCTCACTATTTAAAATTACGACAGAATGTTGACAGTTGAATAGTTGATTGTGGCGGGGTTTAGAAGTCTGATTTACAACAAAAAAAATTGGGCATGTGAATATACTTAGTGAATTAATTTTAACGTGATCCATGCGGCGTTGCCGTATGTTTTATGCAATTTTTCGGGAGACGTCAAAAAAGTAAATTTTTGTTCACATTTTCTTCTATGACTACGTTTACACGTATGTCTAAAATGTACTTTGACTTGACTTTGACTTTGAAAAGGCGACTTTTGTCCATGTGTAAACACTATCGACTTTTACTTTTCGTCCTAAAGTCAAGTTTAAAATAAATCAGACTTGACTAATGAAAGTCACTTTTGAAATATCGTGTAAACGAAAAGTACTTTACTTTGTTATTAGTGACATATTTTGATGTATGCAGTTATAATAATAAAAGCGCGGGAAAAGTCTGTTATAACCTCATTTTAACAACAAAGAATAGTATTTTCTCGCAATTTAAAATGTCATATGATGATGAAAAATCGATTTGATTTTCATCCAAAATTTAGCTTGCATTGGTAACATATTTAAAAAATTTACGATAATATTTAGTAAAAATGTGACTTCTGCAAGAAATATTATTAATACGAGTATACTGTAATTTTTGTTCAGTTACATAATTAACTTACATAAATACTCGTTCTAAATTGTAATATAACCAAACTCGTACTGTCAACCACTGTCTACTGTCATACTGTCAACTGTTCTATTGTTAAAAAGAGGTTAAGTGAAAGTCGAAATTCTAAAGCTAAGTATATTTTTGTTGAATGTGTAAATGCACTACAATTTGACTTTTCAAAAGTCGCCTTTTCAAAGTCAAGTCAAAGTACATTTTAGGCGTACGTGTAAACGTAGTCTATATCTTTAAATCTAAGTAGTGAATTGGGAATTATATTAAAATATACTCATGAAACTGTCATAATATCTCCTTCATAACTTTTATCGGTGTTTACTGATTGATGGTGGGCTGCTGAATAAAACATGTCTTAAATAACTAAAACAACGAAAACTCCTAGCTAGCTAGTAAATGTGTATAGAAATTTACATGCACGTTTAGAAAGTGGTAATGAACAATAAATTAAATTTATTTATATCATTCTCATATGTCGCAAATGAAACTAACCTCAGTATATCATGTGCAACTAAAACGATGATAACTCCTGAACAAGGTAGTAAGTGTGCATAAAAATTTACATGCACGTTTATAAAGATGTAATGAACAATATCTTAAATTTTTACATCATGCTCATATTTCGCAGATAGGACCATTATCTGCTTAAAAGGAATAGTCCTTAAAAGGAATAGTCCGGTAGCCAAACAGGGATTTTTGATGGAACCGTGTTTTGAAATATTAAGTTTTATTAGTATTGGTATTTCATGTTTAGAGTATGTAGATTCATAATATTGCAGGTACCCACGCAGTACCGTTGGGGAGTAAATGCCACACCACCGAAAACCACAGCGTATAAAAACCATACCGCCTAATAACCACACGTCCGAAAAACCACAGCGTATAAAAGTTCCCCCACCACAATGTCCAGCTACCCATATACCAATTTTCACACTTCGATTTGCACATTTGTACCCAAACTAATCAATACTAACAAAACCCTAATTGTGTCCAACAGATCTGTTTTTTTAAAATAAACTAATCAATACTAACAAAACCCTAATTGAGTCCAACAGAACTCTGTTTTTTTAAAAATAAATTAATCAATACTAACAAAACCCTAATTGAGTCCAACAGAACTCCGTTTTTTTTTAAAATAAACTAATCAATACTAACAAAACCCTAATTGAGTCCAACAGAACTCCGTTTTTTTGACATAAACTAATCAATACTAACAAAACCCTAATTGAGTTCAGTAGAACTTAAGTTAAGTAAGAAGTTAAGTAGGAGTAAATTATACGCTGTGGACATTGTGGTGGGAGAACTTTTATACGCTGTGGTTTTTCGGACGTGTGGTTATTAGCAGTGTTGTAACTTATCTAGATAATTTTATCTAGATAAATCATCTAGATAATATATTTTTATCTATTAGATGCCTAGCATGATAACTCCATTGTCATATATTTCCCTATGTTCGCATTTCACCTCCACCAACCTGTATACAGTGACCTCTATATACCTAATGGACGTGCGTCTTGGGTAATATATGTGTCTCCACCGAAAACGCAACCCGCATAACTGGTGGACTGGGGTTTTCTCTCAAATTTTTGTGTATAGATAATCCAAGCAATGATGTCCATTTTTTGTTCACATATTTCATGCAAAAATAAATATTACAAATTTTTTGAAGATAAATACATTAAATACTGGTTTGAAACTTACAGAGTAAAATAAAGCAATAAAACATAAAGTTACAAATATTGTCTTAGCCCTCTTGGCTGTGTCTAACTATATTCAGTTGACGCGATGCGCACTTATCACTTTTAAAAAGAGATATCCAGTCCACCATGACAGATAACTGGAGACAGCCCCTTACATTGTATAGATATAGGAAACGCAGGTCCATTATGTATATTTATAGAGGACACTGCTTATACGAGTATAGCGCTAGTATGCCAAATTGTCACCCATCTCATCTGTCAATATTTTTTATGCAGAAACAAAAATCAACCGAACATGGATTACAAGATTTCAATGTTTAATTTGATAAATTTATTTTTAAAATTTTACTGCAGTTCTTTAATGCTACCAGATAAAGACAATTTTTTTATAACGTAAATTGCAATTAACTTTTCCTCTTATTCTTATTACAAATAAATACTATATTTATTCAAATTTATAGAAATTTTAGGCACTTAACTTTTCAATCTTCAAAAAATATCACTTCCGGTGAAGATATTTGTACTAAAATCTAATGAGCTCTTCCTATTCGTATACAATTGTAAAATACCAAATATCAATTTTTTTGGATAATTCGTATTTGAGTTATGCGACAGACGGCATCGGCCCGGACCACACACATACACATACACACATACATACAGACATCATCGAGAAACTATCAAAAATGAGTTGTAAGGACCCTAATTCGTGGCCATCCACTAAAAACTCACTACCCGATTTTTTGCATGATTCCAATACCTTCCTTTACAGGTAAGCGGAAGGTAAAAATGTAACATGAACAAAATTTATAACGCCTACTTTACAATTATTTCGCACTTTTGATAAAACAATTATCTTTATACCTCTCACCTCATATTCTATAAGAACACACACACACACACGCACACGCACACGCGCGCACGCGCACGCGCACACGCACACGCGCACACACACACACACACACACACACACACACACACACACACACACACACACACACACACACACACACACACACACCACACATCATCGTGAAAATAGTAAATTCGTATTCTAGAGACCCTGGGAGTTGATTCTATAACTTTACAAGACCATAACTTTCATATTTACAAGACCGGCGATGCTGGAGCGCCTAGTGGATTTTCGTAGAACCTATATAATGACGTCATGACTTGCGATATCTTGTAAATAAGTTACAACAGCTCGGTAGGTGTTGTACGTACGCTGCAAGATATCTGTCTCTCTCTTTGAAAGTTTGGCTGTCATTGTTTGTTGAGAGTTAACCTCTTCGTGTTTTTGTATTATTATTTAAATATCAAAACGTTTTCTTGTGTTAAGTGCAATGAATTTTTATCTTCATACAATAATTTTTTTTTGTATATACATTTAAAATTTAAATTGGCTGTCAGATGTGCATGCTAGTAGTATAGCCAACATAAATCTAGTAAGTAACGGGGTCTTGCCAACACGATGGTTAAAAATTACTAGACAGTATGACGTCATTATTTACAATAGCTGCGTTCGTACAACAGTCTTGTAAAGTTATAGAATCAACCTCCTGAAACCTTATACACCAAAAACTCATACTCGAAAATTTTGACCCATTACAATACCTCTCTTATGGAATATGAGGCGAGAGGTAAAAATTGCATTCAATTATCAAGAAATTTTTTGCTCAAATTAATGGTTGCTTCTTATCGCTCGTAGCAAAATTAAAAAAAATATACGACAATCACTCAATAGAGTTAGGTATGTTTTATCTTTCATTTAAAATAAAAACTAGGTAAATAACTTTAAGTATACGTCGAAAAATAGGAATTTTGTAATAGATATTTATGTAACAAGTGCATAATCTAGGTCTTTATTGAAGAGCCGTTGTTTATGGCAGAGTGAGCGCAGCGAACGAGGCTAATAAATAAGACGAGTCTATAAAGTCCGATTATGTACGAGTTACATACAATATTTTATGTACGACTTTATTATAATCAATTTTTATATTGCCTAGAATGACATTTGTATTTGACATAATCGCGTTGACAAAAAAATTTGATAGTATTATTGCATTATTTCTATTGTTATGGTTACAAAGTTGTTTATTGATTATTTGTTTGAGAAAAATATTGAAGCTCACAAACTGACATTTATTAAAAACATTCTTATTTTTGATCCAGAAATGAAATAAATTATTGAAATTGCATTAAAAGCAAAAGAAACACTTCTCCTGATTATATCAAATATAGGAAAATACCGAAAATGCAATATTGTAAGTACTTCAATACTGATCTCCCGTATAAGATATCCAGAAAGGCCAAGTACCTATTTGATGTGGTGTGCTACAATATTAATATAAACGAAGGAATAGATAACCAAATTTCCTAGTTTTATCCCTAAACTATTAAATAAGGTTTGTACTTAGTTATTTTATTTTACATGAATGTTATTAATATTATTTATATTATTTTGTAGGTAATTTAATGTCAGTTTGTCAGAAGCCTGTAAAATGTATTCCTTATTGTAATTTATAAAATTTTCATTTCATTGAATTCTTGTTCATAAATAAAAAAACATTTATTAATTTTAATTGATGTTTTACTTTATCATTATGCACTAGTGCATAAACTGGTAGTTTATGCACGCTAAACAACGTCATAAACAATTGATTATAATGAAGTCGTACATAAAATATATTAAGATTGTGATTTTCCAATTCATATTAAATAACTACAAGTAATAGATAATCTAATGTGCATTACGATGTTGTGCAAATATATGAAATTTCAGTTCTTGTCAAGATTATTCAACAATGTAATTCGAGCGCATTTAACCACCGGTTTCCCTCTTAGCGGAATTAACGAAAAATCATTGTCAAATATTAATTTATATTACTTTAAAAGCTTAGGATATTATTTTTAGATCAAATGCCAAATGCCAGTATGAAATAATACCATTTACATAATCATATTTAGAACTAATTTTACTTATATAGTAGTTAAAATATGCAAACCGTGCACAATGATTCTAAACAAATCTCTGATTCAATGTAAAATATATACCCAATATAATGTTGAATTTCGTAAAAATTGCACAGCTCTTATGGTACTTACCTACCATTTGATCTATCTAAAATTTGTAACACACATACTCAACCCAAACAATTATCAAATGGTACACAATTTGAAGTGCAATACAAGTTAATAAATCGTAAAAAAATAAATGTATCTGTGCGTACTTTTTCTTTATAATTTCTTTAAGGACACGTTTCAAAAGTAGAGACAATTGCTACATATCGGTCATACTTATGAACTTCGTTGCTATATTTAAAATATTCTCAATAGAGGGCTATACAATCGTGTTCTGAAGTTTGTGTCTGTTTACTATGACGAATATTCTCCCTAATTCTTGATGAACTCATCGGTGACGGGACGCAGGAGAAAATCAAGATCCTCGATAAATTTAAGCTTTCCTTCATTTAATATTGATTAGTCATTTTTATATCTTAATCTGGTTTTAATAGTACACATAGAAAATGAAAATTGTTTTGTGACAGAGGTACGATCAGCTGATTAGAACCTAGAAAACAAACAAGGTATTTATACCACAACAATTATAAATTTAATTTATCCTTACCATTTGGATATCCGTCTTTCCGTACAAATAAAATCCACTAAAAGCTTGTACTAATACCTAGAAAACAAAATCAAGAAATTTTCTTAACCTATAATTTACTAATCCTCGTAGGTATTGGCATTGGCAAAGTAGATATTATCTAAATTACCACTAACGACATCTAAGAACAAATAGCAAAACCTTCACAATTCTAAAACGAGCAGTTAATTAGCGGTCACTAACATGTCTAATTTAGACAACGTACCGCCAGATGGAGGAGGAATTAACGAATCACACCTGACTCCAACACAAACTCCGACTTACGCTCAACGAACCCAACAAAATTCACACTTCATACAAAACATATCAAAAAATTATCCTAAGAAAGACCAAGCAGTCATAGTATGTGCAATTAACGAAATACCAATTAGAGAATATGTTATTGCAATCGGACAAATAATTAACCCCGAAAATATCTTATACGCCTCACGACTATCAAATCAACGAATTTGCATATTTCTGAAAGACAAAACATTAGTAGACAAACTGGTTACAAAGGAAAAAATTAAAGTACAAAACCATTCAGCCAACATAAGAAGATATGTAACACCACCTACAAGAGTTATAATATCAAATGTATGTCCATCAATACCAGAAGAAATTATTATGCAAGCTCTACAAGATCTCAATATACGAACACTATCAAGAATTACTTATTTAAGAGCCGGAATACATGAACCCGGATACGAGCATATACTTAGTTTCCGAAGACAGATATACATTGCGGAAACAGATAAACATAAAGTACCAGAAACAATCTGTATAAAACATGAAAACACTGAACAGTACATTTTTCTTGCAACTGAAGTGACAATATGCAAAAAATGCAACAGTAAAGGACACCCAGAATATAAATGCAAAAACACACCTAAAGAATCACCACAAACAAATTATATAACACAACTTCCCCAAAATAACGAACCAAAATCAAACCAAGAAGAACTAACCGAAAATAACACAAACTCAGCAACAACCATAAATAATACAATAAATGATAAACAAGCCATCCCTGAAACAGGCTCCTTGGTTAACCCTATTTTCAAAAAACCATCAAATAAAAATCTAAATACTGAAAAACCATCCTCAAGCAAAAACAATAACATAAAATCAACCCAAAATATAAACACCCCACTAAAACGCTTAGCATCAGAGGTAGAACTAGAAACCGAAGAGAATGACACAGACAGCATCCTCGAATCAGGAAGCGAATCTATGTCATCACAATCATCCAATAATCCAAAACGAAATTTTGACCGAACAAAAAAGAAAAAGAAAAGAAAAACCAAAAGAACCAACAGCGCAAAAAGCGAACACGAGTACAATACTTCTCTCGCAATGGCAAAGAAAGAAATAGAAGATAATATAGATTCATACCCATTGGACTTTGAACAATTCAGAGACTTCATAGAGAATGCACTGGGACCAAATAATCCTCTTGAAATCATAGAAGATTACACAAATGAAATTTCAGATACAACAGAAATGCTGGAAAAGATACACGACAAAATTGAAGGACGAAAATTGAAGCATATATTAACAAGAATAATAAAGAAACTCAAACTAAAGTCAATCCAACTATCAAAATCCAGTGATATAACAGACACAGTACCCTCAGATACACAATCAACTGAAAATCAACCACCAGTAACCAATTAAATACAGTAAAAACACACACAAAAAAAAACAAGCAAACAAACAAACAAAACACACACACACAAACAAATAAAACTTATATTATCATAATAATGACAACTATCCAGTGGAATTGTACTAGTCTTAACACACACAGAGAAGAACTACAACTATTAATAATAGAACATAACCCTGACTTCATCGCACTACAAGAGACAAGACTACAGGAAAACAAACACTTTAACATCAAATCATACGACATATATAGGAAGGATAGGCACTACGAAGAACATGCCGCAGGAGGAGTTGCCATTCTAACCAAAAACACAATAAATGTTAACGAAATCCAATTACAAACAGACATGGAAGTAATTGCAATCCAAACTGACTACCCCATAAAACTCACAATATGTAACATCTATATACCACCAGATATAAACCCTCAACCACAAGATATTGAAAACATAATAGACCAACTACCAAAACCATATTTAATCATAGGAGACTTCAACGCTCACAATACACTTTGGGGTTCAAAATACACCAATAATAGAGGAACAACAATCGAGAATACAATGGACGAACTAGTCTTACTAAATGACGGCTCAATAACCTATATATCTCCAAGATCTGGCTCCCTCTCAACGTTAGATTTATCATTCTGCGATCCAAATATAGCACATAACTTTAACTGGGAAACACTACAACATCAATACGGAAGCGATCACTTCCCAATTAAATTAACACAAAGCAACTACACATCATCAGAAACAACAAAAAATGTTAAAAAGTGGAAACTGGAAGAAGCAGACTACAATCTATTTACAGAAGAGCTTAACAAGATTAATCTAACGCCTATCAATACCGAAAACGCCAATACACTTATACAAAATATTACAAATCAGATAACTAAAGTAGCAGAGAATACAATAGGATATAAAAAACATAGAAACAAGAAATGTGTGCCATGGTGGAATGAACAATGTAAACAATCAATAGAAAATGTCAAAAAAGCACTAAAGGAATTTCGCCGAAATAGATCACAAGATAATTTCATAGAGCTAAAAAAAAGAAAAGCAATGTGCAGACGAACTATTAAAAACAGCAAAAAACAATCATGGCAACAATATGTTTCCTCAATAAACCCAGAGACACCACCAAAAGAAATATGGACGAAAATTAACAAAATTAAGGGTAAATACAACACCACAGAAATAAAATCAATACACATACAAAATAAAATAATAACAGACGCTAAAGCAATAAGCGAAAATATAGCTAAAGTCTTTCAAAATAACTCGAGTAACCAACAATACGATCAAGATTTTCTAAGAAAGAAATTACTAGAAGAAAGAGAAGAACTAGTAATAAGAGAAGACCAAGATAATCCATTAAATAAAGAATTTACAACACAGGAAATGGTAACCGCTATAAAGGAATCAAAACAGAACAGCAGTCCAGGGCCCGATAATATACCCTTTGAATTTATTAAACACCTACCGGAAAAAATATTTAACCATTTACTAGATATATTTAACCATATCTGGAAATCACACTCCTTTCCGGACCAATGGAGAGAAGCAATATTGGTACCTGTTCATAAAAGCGGCAAACCAAAAATAGACCCACTAAACTACCGACCTATATCCCTATCTAACACCATATGCAAAATAATGGAAAAAATGGTAAATAAGCGACTCATATGGTTTCTAGAAAAACACAACCTGCTAGTACCAGAACAATGCGGTTTCAGAAATGAAAGATCCACCATGGACCATCTAGTGAACCTTACTATCAAAGCAAAGAAAGCTATTAAGTACAAACAACACCTAACCGCAGTATTTTTTGACATGGAAAAGGCATTTGATAGGACCTGGAGACACCACATTATTAAAACGCTATCTGAAAATGATATACAAGGAAACATATTACATTTCATAAAGAATTTTCTCACTGATAGAACATTTAGAGTACGATGTAATGGTAATATTTCGGAAAAATATGAACTAGAAAATGGAATACCACAGGGCTCAACAATTAGTGTAACACTTTTTTTGGTAGCTATAAACAACATAGTTACAAATATGCCAAAACTAATTAAAACAGCACTATTTGCGGACGACCTGGCAATTTATTGTAGAGGGAAAAATCCACAGACGATCCAATCCAACCTCCAAAATGCCATAAACCAAATTCAGAACTGGACAACCCAAACCGGCTTTAAACTATCTCCTACAAAAACGAAATCAATACATATATCCAAAAAAAGACACACAGATAACATAAACTTAAAAATCTACAACAATACCATAAAAAAGGAGAACCAAATAAAATTCCTGGGAATTACCTTCGACCATAGACTTACCTGGAAGCCGCACATTTTGGAGCTAAAAGCAGAATGCTACAGAAGGTTAAACATAATAAAAGCACTGACACATCACAGTTGGGGAGCAGATAAGGACACCTTACTATGGATATATAGAGCAATCATCAGATCCAAGCTAGACTACGGCAGCTTCATATACGGTAACGCCAGTCAACACATACTTAAGCTTTTAGAACCAATTCACAACACCGCAATTAGGCTTATAACTGGAGCTTTTCGCACCAGTCCAACAGAAAGCATACTTACTGAAGCAGGAGAACCAAGTTTAGAAGATAGAAGAAAACAATTAATATGCAACTACATAACACAAGTAGCCAGCCAACCAAACCATCCAAACCACAAACAAATCCTAGAAAATTCTACAAATATTAAACTAAAACAATACCTCCCTCTCCTAGAACAAATACAACCCATATTCGATAAAATTATCAACCCCCCCATAGAAATCGCTCCTAAACATATCTCCTCCACACCACCATGGATAATCAGCCACCCAACCTACAACATCGATCTACTGAACTATCCAAAAAAAATAACATCAGCAGAAACATACAAAAACAAATTAAAAGAAATATTAGAAGACCATCCGGGCATCCATATCTATACAGACGCATCCAAAACAAGCAATGGAATAGGAATAGCAGTAATAATAGGAGAACAAACCATGAAATTCAGACTACCAAACACAATAAGTATAGAATCAGCTGAAAAATATGCCATACTAGAAGCAATAAAAGAAATAAAAAATGCTCCCAACAATAGAAACAAGTTCACAATCCTAACAGACTCCATTAAATCAATAAAAGATATCTTGGACCTCTACCCTAAATGTCCTGTAACTATTTCCATAAAAGAACACATACACCATTTGCAAAATCAGAATACATCTATCAACTTAATATGGATCCCCTCCCACATTGGTATAGACGGTAATGAAAAGGCAGACCAGCAGGCCAAAGAAGCAATTAGCCTAGAAGAAATACAACTCAATCGTACCCCGAAAAACGATGCGAAAGAAGTAGTGAAACGAATAATAAATAATGAAAGACAACAAAAATGGAGTGAAACCAGAAACAACAAACTAAGAGAAATAAAAGATAATATACGAACCTGGAAAGTGAAGGAACCAAGACAACACCAAATAATCTACACGAGACTGCGAATTGGACACACTAAAACTACGCACAAACATATATTTGAGAAAACACCACCTCCAATCTGTGACGAATGCAACACAAACGTAACAGTAAAACACATCATCACTGAATGTACCAAATATGCCCAACAACGGTCAACATATAGCATCCCAAACGATATGAAAGAAGCCCTAAGAGAAGACCGGAAACAATTAAGAAGAACAATAGAATTTATTAAAAGCATCAATTTGTATAAACACATATAACATAATCAAATCAGCATATTTATGTAAATAAAATTAAAACAAACAAAATTGTAACAACGCTATAACCTATGATGTTAAAAGCGTTATATTAAAAAAAAAAAAATAGTACACATAAAACAAAATAAAATGAGCATTTTTATTATTTAATTAATTTTTTTTGTTTTTTAAATACATTTTTAAATTTTTTGTTTCTGTAGTTCTGTATATTTAACAAATGTTAAGTATACACATAAACAATTATTTCGTAACAATTGAAAACGTTTACAAATTTCTATCATCATTACATTTTTATGTACCTACTTAAACCTATGTGTATTTGTAAAAAACAGAAATTATATACAAGTATTCGTTTGGACTGGAGAACTAAATAAGTTATATAAAATTTAACATTTATTATTATATTGAGGCATAAATTACCAAATTTCTTAGAATTTTTTTTATTGTCGAGATTCGAGAATATTTTCCTGGAATCAATTTTGCTGGAGATTAGACAAATTTTTCTGAAACATTGTTGTGTTGCGATCAATTGTTAAAAATATTTTCAATAGGAATGATTTTTGTTAGATTTGATTGCAATATCAGATGTTTCTAAATAATTCTAAGAAACTTCAAAATCAAAATTGAAATTGAATTATCATTAGCAGATGTAAGAAAAATGAAATATTTTAGTCCCTCCTTCGTTTTAGTTATAGAGTAGTTATTGTTAATTTAGTGTAAAACTAGCATCAGGACCCGTTACGCGGCTCTAACACTAGGTCTCGCTACCGCGGGACAAAGGAAATGCGCCCCGCTTCGCGAGGTTCAAACTCCGCGCATCCTGAATTTGGGAGGATTCGGCACTTCGTGCATCAATAATTGTAACATTTAGACTCTACCGAAATAAATTGTAATCTTTTCGTATGATAAAATTATAATTATTTAATTACAACTTCAAATTATTCATCTTTCTTCTTCAATATAAATTTTAGTTAAGCCATTACAATTTTAGAATAGAATAAGATAATATGTGTAATAAAATAAATATCCTGGTTATCCAACTATAAACAAAAGACGTCATTTTGAACAACATAGTACATCAGTGCCCATCAAGAACTTTAATATGATATTAAACTCAATATGATTATAACATTTTTTTATATAAACAAATTGCAATCGCCGGCAATAATTTTAAATAAATTTATTAATTAGCCCTCGCCTTCACCTAGCTCTCAAATTAGATGTCAAACTCGATATAGTTCTATTATTTTTTCGATTAAAACAAATGCCTATCGTCGGTCACCATTTTCAATAATTTAATTATTGAGCCCTTATTTAGCCTTTAATTTGATATTAAACTTGATATGATTTTATAATTTTTTTATTAAAAACAAATGCCAATCGTCGAACACCACTTTAAATAATTTTATTATTAATTAGCCCTCATTTGGCTCATTAATTTGATGTCAAACTCGATATCATTTTATAATTTTTTCGATAAAAACAAATATAAATCATCGGCCATTATTAAATAATATGATTTATCTAGCCCTTTAACTTCATATCAAACCAGTGTTGTGACAGATCATTTTAAAATTGATCTAGATCAAGATCTTCTAGTTTAATATGATATCTAGATCAGATCTTAGATCAATTTTTACGATAGTATCTTTTTTTTAGATCAGATCAGAAATTAGTGATCTTTTTTTCTTTAGATCGTAAAAAGATCAATATTAGACAAAATATTTAGGTAATTGTTGTATTACATTAGGTACATAAAAAAGAAGAAAATACGTAGTATTCAAGCGATTTAATCTACAGTTTAAAATTAAAACATATTAAAAATATTAAACTCGTACTTTTGCTAAATATTCAATTTCATGCTTTAACTTGCATATAGCGTAGAAAAATCTAAAAATATAATCTTATTTTAAGATCGTAGATCATATTTATTTGATCTAGATCAAACTCAAGATCCTTAAATATAAGATGATCTAGATAAGACCAAAGATCACGTAAATTGAGCTAGATCGGTGATCTAGATCAGTCACAACACTGTATCAAACACGATATGATTCTATAATTTTTTCGATAAAAACAAATTCGGAACGCGTGCCGCAATTTTTAACAACTTTCTAGCCCTTAAATTTACTTTTAAAAAACAAAAGCATGAATAGCCGACCTCTATTTTGAACAATTTTGTACATCAGTCCTAATCAAGAGCTTTGATTTCTTTTCTTAGAATAAATATAAGATTTCGTGAAAATAAAGTATAACTAATGTAGAAAATATAGTAGTTATCGGTTATCCAGCTCGGTTCAAATCAAATGTGTCATTGTCACTGTCTGTTGGGTAGAAAGTCGAAAACTATATTACCGATATTTAGTGACAATTAAGTTATTTCGACTGAGCTGCCATCTCTATGGTAAAGGATGAACTATTTTCGACTACTTTGCTACTCAAATCTACTCAATTTGAATAAATTTTAATAGCCATTTTTGAGAAAACTACTGTAACAATTAAGATAAACATTGCAGATGTGTGAATATTAGAGCAAATATTGTTTACTGAGAGTAATTTTGTATTGATATAGGGCATAATATTGAATAAAAATATTGTTTTAATGTTTATAGTAAACAATATTGGAACAAAAAATATTTCAGGAAACAGAAAAAAAATAATATAAATTTCAAGAATGTTTTGTTTGCCTAGATATTTTGACCAGGAGCGGAGAAAATGGCTATCAAAAATTGATATATTTTTATGCAACCTGCAAAACATCTGTAACGCACCCTTAAATGAGGAAACAGATGGTATATCAGAAGAAGATACTTTAAAAATTGATGGTACAGCATCTTTTCTTAACAATCGTCGATAGTTGATGTTCAAAAAACATTTCTCTTCGAAATGTTTTGAACACAAACTGGAATGTACCGATAAATTCCTCCGATTGGGATTAACAGGAAATCAAATGTCAAATGCCACTTTATGTGAAAAAGCCTCAAATTTAATACAAACATTTGAAAAAACATAGGCATAAACGTCTACGAAGACAGCTATTATTTGGCGGCGCAGTACCAACTTAAACAAGACTGCAGTTTAATAAACTAGAGTTTAATTTTTATAGAAATACGCGTATATATTTAAACGTCGCTTAAAATTTAATCTTTAGTTACGTAAACTTTGGATTAAGACAAAACTGAAATACCGGCCCTAGTCTCTTATCCCGAGTGAACAAATAGTCATTTTCGCATTGATAAACGAGGGTGAAAATTGAATTCAAATTGCAATTGTAGCCCGCATAACAGAGAGTAGGAATCCAAATTTTCATCCAATTTGGTCCATTTGTTGCAAAGATATGAATTTTTGAAAATCGATGTTTTACAGAATTTAAGTACTCTTTCACTTTCCCATGACGGTAATTCATTTTGAATTTTTAAATTTACTGTTTGAAATGGTTCGTGTTTAGCGCCAAAACTGTATTTTTAATAATGCGGAAAACGAAACCAGCACATTTTATATAACATACAGAACATTGCAGCATATTGCAAACACATTCAGTTTCAGCCAACAAAACTTTAAAATTTCTAATTGGGTGGGCTGTCGTTAAGTTAGCCCACCATTTGAAATTTTGAAAATAATGGAAAACGGAGCCAGCACATTTAATATAATATACAGCACATTTCAGCACATTGGAACTGAAAGCACATTATTCCAGCATACTTATTTTTAATAAATTTTAATATCGGTAGGCCAGGGTAATGGAACTATTTTTATTGTCGAATTCACTTTACAAACATACGAAAACCAAAATGAAGATTTACAAATGAAATTTGCAACAAACGGAAGCGTTCTTACGCTGCGATTCTGCGTGAAATTACACAGCTGAAACTAATTCTGCAGTATAAATGGCCACACGGTCGACGGGCAGTTTTTACCAACTATTTAGCGTGAATGGCCCCGAATACTGCAGAATTTAACGCGGAACCACAGCGTAAAAATACTCTCGTGTTGCCTTAGCCTAAGACATCGATTTTAAAAAATGATCGCGTTAACACCACAAGCAATCCAGTGAAGAGTAAAACCTGCGTAGAGAAGTCAGCGTAGATTATGGCAGCGTTTCCATTTTTACTTCCTGTTGAGTTTTCTGAGCCTGTTGAGTTTGCTGAGCCTGATGAGTTCGCTGCGGCCGATGCTGCGGTCGTCGCGTCTGCTGAGATCAGTGCCGCGATGTACAACAACACAATCACCCACCTGTATAGCTATAAACATTTTTCAGTCCTATAAAAGACGAAAATTATTATAATATGTGTTATTTAGACCCTCCTTTACCAATCCGAAGCTGTAGCCACCCCGGGCGGCCGTGCAGGGGGTGCGTATTGCGAGTTACAGATGCAGATTTTGTTTTTACGTTTATCTCGTAAACAGTTAACATAACAAAAAAATAATCAATTATAAAATTATAGAGCATACAATTCTCTATAATAAGATAATAACGGTCCTTATCGATTTTCATGTAAGTGGTACAGTTTTCGAGAAAAACGAGAAAATGTATCTAAATTAAAAATAATAAGTATTCCTAAAGTACTATGACAGAATAATTTACAAAAGGCTAAAAATTGTAGATAATAATACATAATCTTTCACTTGGAAATAAAAAATATTGCGAAAAATTAATTATTTATCAAAATATATAAGAAAAGTACTACTTCCGGTTTGGGGATTGCTTCAAAAAATAACTGGGTTCTTAAAATTTGTATTACGACACAGACATCATTTCGAAAATACTTTATTCGTATTCTATGGATCCTAAAACATGCTTATCAACAAAAAACTCACTCGAAAATTTTGACCACTCACAATACCTCCCTTATAGAATATAAGGCGGAAGATAAAAAAGAAACAAAGAAATTTTTATATTTAAGGTGGTTCGAGCAGTTCAGACTAGTCAAATCATGGTTCAAATGTAACTTCGTATAACAAAACTAAAATTTCACTATATTCTCTCGGAGAAAAACTTAAAATTTCAGGTCAACAAAGTTCTTTAAACCATTTTTGAAATAATGTACCTTATAGACAATAGTCTCAGGAATTCAATGCTGAAAACCGAAAGTTGATATCTCGATTCATTCAGAAATTAGAGCTGATTAAACACAACAATTTAAGAAAATACAAAATTATAATTATTTTTTTGTTTAAATTTTGGCTAAACTTGTAATCTCCAAAATTTTAAAAATTGTATTGTAGATTGAAAATAGTCTTAAGAATTGAATGCTTCAGACCGGAAGTCAATATTTTAATGTGTTGAAAAGTTACAGTCGTTTTTGTATATTATGACATAAAGTAATGCCATAATTAAATTTTTTAAAAGCGTTCCTTTTTCTTTCGGCCGTAAATTTTGAATTATTGATCGGAGAAATTTTTTTTTAATACCAAAGTTGTAGGAAATTTTATTCTCTACAATTTTTATAATAGGTTAACATCATTGGAGCTATAGAAACCTAGATAATCTCGAAAAACCGAGTTTTGTGACCTTTGACCTCGAATAACTTACGACGCAGACACGAGATTTTATGAGACTTTTGAGACAACTTTTAGAACGCCAAAATGAAGGTGTATACGAGTTTCCAGCTTATTATTTCTCATTCCGAGGTGAAACTCTAATTTGACTGGACTACTCTGTTGTATTTCTGTAATCTATAACGAATTGTGGACCCGGTTAGTTTTTAGTTACGTGTAACCTATCAAATGGGATTTATTTATAACTTGTAAATATATTGTTAACTTGTGTGGAAATCGGTTGTAGTTTTACTATTCTATTTTACCTTTATTTTGAGAATCCTCTTGTGTTTAGTGAAGTGATAATCAGGTAGTAACCCAAGTAAGTAATAATAATTAATTACCGCTCTTCAACGTTATCTGTAACTACCAATAATTAAGTAGACTCCATTTTTCGGTAACTACACATTTTTGGTAACGCGCGTACTATATTCAATAGACCGCGCACCGTTACAGATGTTGGAGGTACGATAACTCAAATACCACTGAATAAAAAAATTTGAAATTTGGTATACAATATTCTGACACCCTAGATTAGATCTGATTAGATTTTGGTGTTGATCGTGCAACCGGAAGTGGTAGTTTCTTGAAGATCTGAAGAGTTTTTCTGGAATATTCTCAAAATTTATGAATTAATAGGAATTTTTTTAATAACATTGTATACTAAATGTTACTATCTACAATATGTATTCAAAACGTTGTTTCTATCTAGCTCCATTACAAGAAGTTAAAAATTCTACAAATTTGTTACAATTTTGATTTATTTGCCTACCTATGGAAACAAAAAATAAAATATTTGAGTGTTAATGTCATATGAATTTTTGACTTTTTGGCAAATTGAAATGGAAAATATGAAATGTCATTTAGGCCCAATTTTGCCATTTCCCTTTTAAAATGCGGTTAGTAAACATGCGGTTAAATATAACATGAAGTTAACATGGAGTTACTGTCGTGAACGTTTTTCCACATAAATAGAAGGCTCATGTTAACTAACTCCAAGTTTATGAATATTTCTCATTAGGTTGGTATGGTTTTTTCATAATCAGTTTTATTTTATACAGATGGCAACATTGAATGTTGACAGGTGATTGATTCAAACCTCACATTTTTCATTGTATATGGGGTGTATTCTAAACACATTCCGTTACTAGGAAATTATCAAACGGACTCCGTTTAAAAATATAATTTTAACGGATCTGTTAAAAATTTCTATTCTGAAGGCCACGTTTTTACGGATCCGTTAAAAGAAAAAATTGTAACGGATTCCGCAGTGTACGGAAACTCGTATACGAACCGCTGTAACCATCACGTGACTAAAATTTTTAGTTTTAGTACCCTCGCGTAGAGGGCAGCTGCATTCAATTTCAAAGTAATTTCAAATTGCAAAGAAAAACCGCGTGAAAACTGCAAAAGTGATGACAGTTGTGATGTTGACAGATGAAAAAGCTAGTGTGTGAAGAATAAAATGATGTGAAGTGGATGTGATAATGTAGATTGGTCAAGATAAGTTTCGTGCATAATCATTGCTCCATGATTGTATTATGTATTGTAAATGTGACAATCGTTTATAGGAAATTTTTGTTAAGGTTATTTTGGATATTGCCCAGTAAAGTAAGCTGTTGTAGGTAAATAGTTATTAGCAAGTTCAACAAGTTTTTACAGGAAAATAGTTATTTATATCAGATATTTCATTTATACTTCTATTATTTATACAGTTTTATTCCAAAACAAAATGAAGTAGTATTGTAAATATAGGGGACGGTAATGTAATGTCAGCTATATTTTTATTGTCTCAATGTCGATATTGTTGAATTTATGAGTTATTTTATAATAATATATTATGTTTGTGGTTGTTTTAATACTAAATTACTGATATTGATTACTGAAGAAAATTGTAAAAGAAACAGGATTGGATAAGTTTCAACTTAGTTATAAAAAATATTCATCCAAATGTATATTTAAATAAAAAAAATAAATATATGATGTTTAATTTATTATTTTTCCTTTATTTTAAAAGTATTTAGGGGTGTATTCTGAACACACTCCGTTAACTTTGAACGGACCGTTAAATTTAAACGGACCGTTATCTGATAATTGCTATTCTAAAAGGGTGCTCCGTTATATTTTATAACGGAGATCCGTAAACTATCTCCGTTAAAAGTGAATATCTGAACGGATGCTGTTGTAATGCCGTTATGTCAAACGGATAGAATAATTTTGAAGAAAAAAACATTATTAGCTCTTCTCAACGTTATAATGTAATAAATACGTAGATAATGAATAAAATCAAATTATTTAAACATATGTTTAACTAAAAAATAATTATTTTTCAAAAATAAATTTTCACCTATAACCTGTAATTTGAATTCTTACGAGATGTAAAACCTCAAATTTTATCTATTTTATTTTGGTGACCTTCATTAATCAATTAATTTTATTGGTGATTCAGGAACAGTTTAGCAAATGCTGTTGCATCCGCTGATATAAGGAGAGTAATATTTATAATAATAAAAAAAATACTAATACCTATTTTATACTTTTAATTCCAATAATTATTTAATATGGTTGCTACCATAAATGTTAAATTTTCGTATTGCCTAATGCAGAAATGCAGGTAGGTATACCTATATATTACAAATGATATCTACACAATATGCAGCATGCAGTAAATGTAGATTTAAAGTTTGACACATGTCACATGTCATGGCATGTAAATAGACAAGTAACCGAAATCAGTGTTTAAATATGATGTAAAATAATATCAAAATAAAATAACTAAATTATACAATTTTAAGTCAAACTAATACTGTATAATACAGAAGAGAATTTATAGAACAGTAAAAATATAATTTCGTCCAAATTGTCTGCAATATTTTGAAATACAATAAAAAATTACTGTAGCGATAATTATGCAATTATTGGAAACACTGTTTACAAAACGAAATATGCATCTCTGTTCATAGTAGACGTAAACGGAGTCCGTTACAATTTTCTATTTTAACGGGTCCGTATAAACGTGGCCTTCAGAATAGAAATATTTAACAGATCCGTTAAAATTCTATTTTTAAACGGAGTCCGTTTGATAATTTCCTAGTAACGGAATGTGTTTAGAATACACCCCTTACTGGACTACAAAAGCCTGGATTTTATATTAGTAGGCGGACCCTCGTAGAGATGGCGCAAGTAGCACGGTTACAGCTAATATCATTGCAGTCGACTATCTATAGACTCTTATATGGTTTGTGGGACTCCGTTTACGTCTACTATGAACAGAGATGCATATTTCGTTTTGTAAACAGTGTTTCCAATAATTGCATAATTATCGTTACATTAATTTGTAATTGTATTTCAAAATATTGCAGACAATTTGGACGAAATTATATTTTTACTGTTCTATAAATTCTCTTCTGTATTATACAGTATTAGTTTGACTTAAAATTGTATAATTTAGTTATTTTATTTTGATATTATTTTACATCATATTTAAACACTGATTTCGGTTACTTGTCTATTTACATGCCATGACATGTGACATGTGTCAAACTTTAAATCTACATTTACTGCATGCTGCATATTGTGTAGATATCATTTGTAATATATAGGTATACCTACCTGCATTTCTGCATTAGGCAATACGAAAATTTAATATTTAAGGTAGCAAGCATATTAAATAATTATTCGAATTAAAAGTATAAAATAGGTATTAGTATTTTTTTATTATTATAAATATTACTTTCCTTATATCAGCGGATGCAACAGCATTTGCTAAACTGTTCCTGAATCACCAATAAAATTAATTGCTTAATGAAGGTCACCAAAATAAAATAGATAAAATTTGAGGTTTTACATCTTGTAAGAATTCAAATTACAGGTTATAGGTGAAAATTTATTTTAGAAAAATAATTATTTTTTAGTTAAACATATGTTTAAATAACTTGATTTTATTCATTATCTACGTATTTATTACATTATAAAACGTTGAGAAGAGCTAATAATGTTTTTTTCTTCAAAATTATTCCATCCGTTTGACATAACGGCATTAGAACAGCATCCGTTCAGATATTCAATTTGAACGGAGATAGTTTACGGATCTCCTTTATAAAATATAACGGAGTACCCTTTTAGAATAGCAAATATCAGATAACGGTCCGTTTAAATTTAACGGTCCGTTTAAATTTAACGGTCCGTTTAAATTTAACGGTCCGTTCAAAGTTAACGGAGTGTGTTCAGAATACACCCCTATGTAATTTCAAGTAGGAACAATAAAGATATTTATTTTTATTGCGTAAGTATTGTACACCGAGAATAAATATGTACGTAGGGAAGTAATAATAAACAATAAATATAACTTATTTTTATAGTAGCATGACTGAAAAGCAAAAAACTGGAAAAAGAAGGATTGGAAATTTTTCTTCGGAGGAAGAATATATTCTATGTAACAAAAACTATTGTTGATTCCCTTACTTATCTTTTACATGTCGAATAACATCTTCAACCTCTTCAATGATGTTTTCAACAGTTCTTGTTGATAGACGAAACCTTTAAAAAAATTATTTTCCACTATACTTTTCAAAATTATTAGGCGTTACTCGTAATATTATTAGTGCCCTTATAGGCACCTCTTCGTCATCGCTATATGCATTTATGTTATACGGATTCATTGTGGCTGTCAATTTTTTAGATTAGGTTAAGTTAGCAAACATGAAGTTAAAATCTTAACCGGTATTTATTCCACAGGTTAAAATAACATGTACTTTAGCTTGATGTTAAGGATAACACCAGTTGGAAAAACGATTTTTGTTGCTAACATGAAGTTAACTCCATGTTATATTTTAACATGGAGTTGGTTAAATTGGGCCTTAGTATTTATAAGGTCATAATAAACTTTAATAATATTATAAAAACTACAATTCCCGAATTCGCTTCTAGTACAATGGTATATTATTTTAGTATTACATAATATATACTTATATTAGAAAAATAAAAATAGTAGAGTATGGCGAGAGGTTATGTGTTGGCCACATCGGATTTTTATGTTTTAGCAATATCGCATCTCAACTAATGAATCATTTGCTACTGTCATGAATACAGGAATAAATACAGATTCTTGTCGCAAAATAAGAGTTTCATTTTTCAAACTTATTTCTTATCCTTTAATCTAAAGACAAAATATCAATGTTTAAAATTACAAGATCCTTCATTTGGTTTTTAAATAGAACATGTCTTTAAATTTTTGTCCCTTTGAATATTTTCCTTTAACACATTGTGCTACTGAGAGTTGTTTTACAGGTTTGGTCTGTTTCAGATGAAGAATCTTCTTCATTTATCGCGAACACAACTGCAGAAATGTGCTTACAGTGTCCAGAAACTCCTGCTATGCATTCACAGTTTCCGCGTATAACGCATGTTGTATTATCTAACTAAAATTGTAACATAATAGGTTAGAACTAAATATAATATAATTTATAACATAAATCACAGAATATGGTTTCTTTGAAATTGAAGTCTGTCGTAACACTATTGCTGAGATTTTTTCAACTGAACACAACATGTCCTGCACTAAATAATTTCTTACCATAATCAATGTTATCTGATATGTATGTTCATATTTAATTATCTGTGCAAACAAAAAGAATATCATATTTAAATAATACTTTGAAATCTACCAGGGCTGCCACGAACTATCTGGCGATAAGATAAAATATTTGCAGTTTCCATCTCTCTTTAAACTTACTGTTCTCATACTTCTTCCTTCTTGAAAGTGCAAAGCAAATTAAAATTTACTAGTTTGCTTTTGCCGAACACGGTGTGCTGTGAATGTGAAAATGGTAGAAATACAAAGCAGAATTTTAGATAAGTTACATTGCTCTAAATGCAATGAATATTTATCTATTGCACCAATAATGACAGCCGATGATGGAGATAACTTTTGTGGACGATGTGTTGATGTTGATGATATTCCGGAGAAAAAAATTATTCGAAACAAGGTTTATGAAGATTTTGCAGAGATAGCAGCGTTTCCTTGTCGCTACAAAGAATCAGGTACTTGTGTAAATTGTAAAATTAAATAAATAAATATTTGTTCATATCATGTTTATTTCTTAACTTGGATGTGGAAACCTTGAAAATATATTTATTGATTGTGGTTAAAATTATTATTTTTATAACGTTTAAATTTGAATTAATAGGTTGTAACATCGTCATACTTTGGAAAAGCATCAAAGAACATGAAGATCATTGCGAATACAGATCAATTGAATGTCCAGTAGCGTCGTCAGAAATCTGTAAATGGAAGGGGCCACAAAAATTATTCCTAGACCATTACAAAGAAGTGCATCCAGAATTGATTTTAGACCACCCCTGCTCTTTAGATGCTGACATTGTTGTCAGCAACGACAAAAATATGTTAACAACTTTTATGGGATTTGTCTTCTTGGTACAAATTCGATGTAATACGACAATGTCCAAATTGTGGCATTGTGTGCATTTCTTTGGACAGCCGAAAATTGCCGAACAATTTAGCTTTTGTATTAAATTTAGCAGTGAAAGCAATGAAGGTAGTTTCATAAAAACAAAGCCTGTTCTTTCAGAAAAAAGTCTAACTTTACAAACTGGTAAATCTGTTGAAACTAATGTTAACGGTTTATTAGATTTACTGGGAGATTACAAAGATATTAAATGTGTGCTAACTATTATAGCGACAATAATTCCTAATTTACAAAATCTGTTCTTGTGTTCAATATGTAATAGATCTTATGAACCTGCGATATTCAATTATTATGATAATTACTACTGTGCTGAATGCAAAGAAAATCATTTTGTATGTGACCAGGGTACCTATTCTAATTCATAGCGACAGTCGCTAGCGAAGTTCAGTTGATAACTTCGTGACGTCATTCCGTTTGTAACTATATCAAGGGTTAGGGATATTTGGTCTCCAGTTGATAACGACTGATAGAGATTTTACATTTACTGTGAAATTTGGCAAGAAAAACTGCTAAACCACCATTTTACCTATCACTTACCATGAACGTATTATTTGTTTTAAAATAAGCCATTTTTTTGATTTTCAAAGTAAATTATTTTTTCAAGAAAAATGTCAATTTCTTATTTCTACAATTTGTAAGTTGAATTATTTAATAAACTAATCAAAAATATTAAATACATATAATGAACCCATAATTTATTGGTATTTTATATTTATAAAATAAATATTTTAACCTCACAACGAACAAAAATCAACGCAACGCGCAAGTCTACCGTAGCGAGGGTTGATAAGTCGTAGCGACAGTCGCTTGGCTACTACGTCACACATGGTGGGGGGTTATCAAGACAACCCAACTTATCAACGTTGATAAATGAAATAGAATAGGACCCCAGTACCTATATGAAATCATTATACAGCAATACGGTACCATTATGTAAAAATAATGTTACTGGTTGTACTTACATGAACATTAATTTAAAAAATTTATATAGACATCTATTATGGGAATGCAGTAGGGCAAAAGCAATGCTATTTTAACTGTGCACTTAATTTTGGTGAATTGCAATACCATTATACAAATAAAACACATGAAAATGTAGTTGGTGCATATGTGTATATCAAACCAGATCCTCAAGCTTGGAAATATGGATATGTAATACAAAATAACATGTTAGTATTATTCAAATTGAAAATGACAAAGACTTATTTTAACGCTTTAATTTATACGCAGATACCAGTTGATGATTTGCATTTGTATATACATGTCAAATTCGTTTTGAAAAAGGTGGAACACTATCATCAAATCAATATTAACTGCTGAACATGACTGGGAAATACATTACAATTTTTCTACAAATAATAATCCTTTTCTTAATATGAATGGTAACTTCAGCATTTATGAAATAGATATCAAGAAATTATAGGTACGATAATAATACTTAAAAATTATTTTGGAAAAAAAATAAAGTTATAACTTGACTAGCTAACTTAATAATAATAAAAATAGTGATAGAATGCATAGGTTGTAATACAAGAATAGTTCTGTAAAAAAAAAAAATATATATATATATATATATATATATATATATATATATATATATATATATATATATACAGGGTGTAGAATTGAAATGTGGCGTATAGGGATTTCAATGTTATTTTTGAAATATTGCTGTATCTCTTTACCTATTCACTTTAGAGCAAAAGCGTAAATAAATAAAAAACTGCATCCAACGAGCCCTTATTTATTGATATAAAACGTTCCTGTCACGAGATAAACGTAAATTAAATTTGATAAATTTGAGCTGTTTACAGAGTGCCATGAAAAATAAAATGAATAAGTCAGATCAAAAAAATAAACACTTCAATTAATTACGATAAAATGTACCTTAGGAAGAAAAGAAGGTAAATAAAATAATTATTAATTTATTTTTTTGATTAGTGAATCCTTCTTATGGTCCAATAAATCAATTAGAACAACTATTTCAAATCTGACAACTGTCAGAGTGACGAAATAAATATTTTTGTTTTGTTTAATTTTACATGGCAGTCTGAAACTAGACTAAATTGTTCATTTTTATTTCATGTTTATTTCGTGAAAGAAATTGATTTGAACAAAAAATTTAAGCTTACTCGATGCAGTTTTTTATTCTGAACATCTTTTGTATTTACGCTTTTGCTCTTAAGTGAATAGGTAAAGAGATACAGCAATATTTAAAAAATAACATTGAAATCCCTATACGCCACATTTCAATTCTACACCCTGTATATATATATATATATAATATATATTATTCTAGATAAAAATAAAAATCATCAACAGCAACACATTTGCAACTCAAAAATGTGTACTTTTATTTTACAAATATAAAGTAAACCTAAATTCACATTAAATGAGCATTTATACATACAATTTACCTAGTATTCAACTCCAAAACTAGAATATAATTTTTTGTTTCTATAATTAAAAACATTGTATTATATTAAATTGGACCTAATTGGCTCTCCCTAGAACATCAAGAACTTGTCAAGCTTTCATTCTACTTTTCTACAATGTGTGTTGTCAACCATAATAATAATAATAATATTCCTCAAAAGGCTACATTTTATACAATACAGATTTAAATATCATATAGAAAAAGTAGAATTTATCATACCTATAAATAACAATAAATATAAATATATTTATGTACCGAATATTGGTTTAGGTATATTTAAATGAAACAATGTTCTGTAGATATTAGATTTATTATTTCCCTTGTAGGTACAACGAACAACTAACTCAAATATGAATATGATTGCTTTTATATTGAATATTATGTTACACAATTTAATTCATTATAATAACTAATTATTAGTATATTTAGTTTGTTTATATTGTTTTGTATAACACATAATTATATTAGACAATAAATCCAACACTCCCACTCAAAAAAAAATAAACAAACCCAAAAAAAAAGTTATTCATTATAATAACAAAAAAAATTAATGTAGGCCAATTTTGAATCTGATCTCAGCGAACTTCGGGGCTGGCAGCATCTTGGTAAAAGCATCTGCCAGTTGTTCACCTGTAGGAATATATTTTAGTATAATTACCTTCTTCTCAACTTGTTCTCTTGAGAAATGATATTTGATATCAATATGTTTAGACCTTTTATGATTTGATGGATTAGTTGCTAAACTAATGCAACCATTATTGTCTTCAAAAATTGTTATAGGAGTTATAATATCTATATTTATGCTCTTCATTAGAGATTTCAACAAAATGGCTTCCCTTACTGCTTCAAACAGTGCCATATATTCAGCCTCAGTGGTGGAGGCAGCAACTGTACATTGTTTCTTGGTATTCCAAGAAATTGTACATTTATCAAAAACTTTAAATAGATATCCTGTAGTACTTTTTCTATCTAATTCATTATTTCCCCAATCTGAATCGACATAACCAAGAATTAGATTTTCATAATCACATCTTATGTAAGTTAATTTTAGATTAATTGTTCCCTTTACGTATCTCAATACACGTTTTAAACATTTCCAGAGTTCCTCGTTAGTTTTGCTTTGATATCTGCTTAAAATATTTATTGCAGAGCAAAGATCTGGACGAGTACATAACATTGCATACATTAAACATCCGATCAAATTTCTACAAGGAGCTTCACAATTGTCATCATTTTCGTTAAGATTTAAATAATTTAACTTTGTTTCCAATGGAGTATTGACAGGTTTACTTTCACTCATATTATACCTTTTTAAAACTGATTCTAAATATGATGATTGATCTAAAGTTATTTTGTTTTCATTTCTTTCCACTCTTATTCCCAAAAATAGTTTAATTTCTTGTAAATCTACCATTTGAAAACAGCTCGTCAAATAATTCTTAAAACTTATTTTTTGTTTTGATTTTTAGTTGCAATTAATAAATCATCAACATATAATACAACATATATATTTTTATGTATGTCTCCTGTATTTAAAAAATATAGACAGTGGTCTACTTTGGAACTCTGAAAACCCTTTTCTTTTATAGTGCGATCGAAGCACTCATACCAACATCTAGAGGCTTGTTTTAATCCGTATAATGATTTACGTAATAAGCAAACTTGATTTTTATTAGCTTCTACACCTTCAGGTACTTTCATATAAATTTCTTCTTTTAATGTACCGTTAAGAAAAGCTGTTTTTACATCCATATGATGTATTAACAGATTAAATTGATTCGAAAAAGCTATTAAAAATCTGAATGTGGTGAATCTTGCAACAGGAGCAAATGTTTCACCGTAATCAGATAAATATTGTTGGCTAAAGCCTTTAGCAACTAATCGTGCTTTATATTTAGTGGGCTTTCCGTATTCATCATTCTTAATTGTAAACACCCACTTGCAATCAATCACATTTTTACTTATAGGTTTATTTACCAATGACCAGGTTTGATTTATTTGTAGTGAATTTATTTCGTCCTTTATAGCATCCTCCCACTGAATTCTATCATCCCTTTTGAAAATTTCAGAGTAGGTTTTAGGAATGTTTGTATTTAGAATATTTATAGATAGAAGATGACTGTAAAAATCGTCATCTTTATCTTCATTGTAGGAAATGCTTGGACGGTCTTTTAATCTTTCACTTTGCCTGGTTTTAATTATTGATTGGTTACCTATTTCATTTCTATTTTCTGTTGCAAGTTCAGGGGCGAATGATTTCTCAACGGTTACTGATTTTTCTAATGGGGTTTCCATTTTAGATTTTTTACTATCAGTATTATTATTTGTGATGTTATCACTTTTGACTGGTCTAGAGTTCTTAAAATTTATTTCATCAAAAATAACATCTCTAGCTTTGAAAAAGGTTTCAGTTTCAACATTCCACAATTTATATCCGTTTGGTTCGTACCCAATTAATATGGCTTTAATAGATTTTTCATCAAATTTACCTTTTCTAGTTTTATTGTGTACATAAACAGTAGAACCAAACACTTTTAAATGATTTAATTTGGGCTTCTTTTTATGCCATAATTCATACGGCGTTTTGTTCATGGAGAGAGCCTTTGTAGGCAAAATATTTATTAAATAAGTTGATGTTAGAATTGCTTCTCCCCAAAAACATTTATCGAGTGCAGCTGCATGTACCATGGTCCGAGCCATTTCAGTTAAACTGCGGTACATTCGTTCCGCCACACCATTTTGTTGTGGTGTGTAAGGAACGGTTAAGTGATACATAATGCCCTTTTGGACGCAAAATTCTTTAAAATCATTTGATAAATATTCTGCCCCGTTATCACAATATAAGTTAACTATTTTAAAATTAAAATGTGCTTCACATTTTGCTACAAAATCTTGAAATATGCTTAAAATATTTGATTTATGACTCATTAGATATGTAACAGTGTAGTGTGTACAATCGTCAATAAAAGTCACAAAATAATTTTTATTATCCATTGTAGGTGGTGTAATGGGACCACATATATCAGAATGAATTACAAATAGGGGTCTATTATTTTGTGATTTTGATTTAACTTTAGAGAATGGAAGTCGTGATTGTTTTCCATGTATACATGCTTCGCATATTTCGTTATTTGAATTAACGGAATTTATATTTGTTATATCTTCAAATAATTCATAACGTTTTAATTCTTCAAATTTATATTTATTTGTATGACCTAAACGTTCATGCCATAATTTGTAATTATTATTAGAATTAATTTGATTAACGTAAACTTTTGATTTTTGTATCTGTAAAACAACTTCAATTAAACCATTTAGTAGCATACCTGTTAAGATGATTTGATTATCTTTCATAACTTTTACACCGTCCTTATCAAAAATTATGGTCATACCAGCAGTTTGAATGCGACTCACAGATAATAAGTTGTACGGGACATCTGAAGAAAAAAGTACGCCTTCTAATTTCCCTTTGACTCCTAGGTTGGTTATCACATCTATGTTGCCCTTCTTTAGTACTGTTACAGATGCTCCATTCTTTGCGACACCTATTTGTAGAGGAACTGAGAGGTCTGTGGAACTCGTAAAGATATCACTGCGATTAACTACATGATCTGTTGCTCCAGAATCTAGAATAAACGTGATTTCATTATGATTTACAAGGCGTTGATTATTAATATTTCCAAACATAAATGCAAAACCGCTTTGCACTTGCTCTTGGTTACTGTTGTGAGTTTGTATACTTTGAATGGTTCTCGTATGTGCATTATTTAGTATCTTTTGTAATGAAAACAATTGCTCTTTACGTGATTTCTTCTACCACAAAATTCACATGATTTAAAGTTTTTGTTGTTGCTAAATGTTTTATGTGGATATTTTGTCATTTGTTTTTGTTGTTGTTGACCTGTTTTCCATTTTTTGTTATTCATATTTTTCTTGTATTTATTTGCAGAAAATTTCGAAGTCGATGTGCTTGCCTGACTATCGAAATGTAGAACTTTAGTACTGGTATTTTCTTGTCTTTAATTTTATTTCATAATCTAACAAACGTGTTTTTACAAAGGCAATATTTAGATTATCCTCACTTAGAGTTTCGAGTGCCGTAATCACTCCATCATATGAAGCGGGAAGAGTTAATAAAAGGTGCGAGACTTTATCCATTTCATCTAACTTTGCACCCGCCGATATTAGTTCACTTATGATTTCGTCGAATTTTGTGAAGTGCTGCAATAATGTCATGTCGCCTTGAAGTTTTAAGCTTAATAATTGATTCCGCAAAGACAACTGAGTTGCTAAGCTTCTTCTTTCATATATGGCATCTAAATTAGTGAAAATTTCTTTTGCTGATGATTGTCCCTTTGCATAACTTAAAAAGGAATCACTTAAAAATTCTACAATTGTGTTTTTCGCGATAACATTCATCTTTTTCCATTCAACTGAAGGTTCTTCAGGTGTTTGATCATCAATAACACATATAACTTGTAATTCGGAAAGTAAAGATCTTACACGAAACTTCCAAATTCCATAACGTTCACCGTTGAAAGGTTGAATATACCGTTTACTGTTTTTTGATTCCATTTTTCAATTTTTTATTTCACAGTCTTCAGAATAATAATAAAAAACGTGAACTGTGCCCATAACCTATTGGTTTAGGTATATTTAAATGAAACAATGTTCTGTAGATATTAGATTTATTATTTCCCTTGTAGGTACAACGAACAACTAACTCAAATATGAATATGATTGCTTTTATATTGAATATTATGTTACACAATTTAATTCATTATAATAACTAATTATTAGTATATTTAGTTTGTTTATATTGTTTTGTATAACACATAATTATATTAGACAATAAATCCAACACCGAAGCACAAAAAGTGACGTAACAAGGTAAGTTGTTTACAGTTTGGACGATTAGCCAAGAGGTCGTAATTACACTTTTTAGTATCTTAACTCTCGGATGACAAAAATGTGGTAAATTTTGACTCCAATATGTTTTTTTTAATAAAGTGATAATTTAGGACTAAAATAGTAGATTATTATTTTAGCTGACTCATTTTCATTGTAATATATTTACGTGAGGTTGCCGTAATTTAAAATAAAACATTTTTCGTGGCATTAAATAGATACCTAATAATTTTAACATAATTTTTCATAATTCTTATTATAATAAATGTTATTCTATTTCTATTTATTAGGTGTTCATCAAATTAATTTCTAATAATACTCCAGTGGTACTTAAATTAGAACGTGTAAAAAAATTATTTCAAAATTCGTAAAATTGCGCTGCTCTTTTAGCAAGATTAACTCCCATAATATCCCAATAACAGAATGGTGGTGGTAGATGTAACTAAGTATAGTGGAATCCAACCACACGGATCTATATATTTGCAACGTAGGTAGAGACGATTTAAATCCATATAGGAGTGACGTCATATCAGATAAATTCTATCCACCACGTTCACTAAATAAGCTATCTCTTTCTTACACATTTTACTCGTATAAATCTATTCGCATATCGTATGTCATAAGGGGCGGGGCTTATCAATTTGTGTCTTAACGGCAGTAGCAGAACAATTATTTATATAATATAGTATTCATTACATGAAATATATTTTCTTACATATATTGTTATCTTTTAGATTCACAAAAGTGTTTATTGTTTATTGCTGACAACTTGTCAATTTTCTGCTTATTGTTATGTCAAGTGTCAACATAAAATTTTGAGGTTACGTGTTTTGTTATTTAGTTTTGTTCTATTTTATTAATCTTTGATTATTTCCTACAGAATCATGCGATAATGATTAAGTTTAAAAATATAATTAAAAACTATTGCTTTTAAATTTCGCGTATAGAGAAAGACTGCCAGCACCATCTACCAAACTCATGCTGTACTAAAAAGTAAAATCTTGATTCATACGAATAATTTGCTTGTTTTTTATGACGTCACTCCTATATGGATTTAAATCGTCTCTATGTTATATTGAATGGTAAAATATTTTGAAGTGCACACAGCACACCTACATCAAAACTTTAAGGAGGTTCCCTAGACATTTTAAAAAATGTTCTAATGCAACCAAACTTTGAATTTACGTTGTCTGTGTCATAAAAATGATACCTGAATTTTTTGGAAATTTTTGACCACGTAGTTTGAACGAAATTAATTGTTAAATTTTAATATTTTACATGGGCTCTTATGGCTTTCCATTAATTGATTAAATAAAAAGATGTTAGAAATGTTCTATTTACTTAATTTTTGGTATATAAACGTATGCAAGCACGGACATCAATTTCCCAAAATTTGAAGAAGGCTGACCACATAGTTGTAACAATATTGTTGTTGTTGTAAAAAAATCTTCAAGCATTTTTTGATTAGTGAATTAGAAATTATTGTAAAAATATATCACCACAACTGAACGAATTGCAATATCAACTAACACCCGTTGACCGAATTTTGTTTTACATTAATAAAAATATTTTTATTAATTAAAGGCTGATATCTGAGTACGCCACTGCATGTGTAGGGAACCTCCTTAAAACTCTTTGTACACGAAATTACTTCTAAATCTTAAAATTGGTTAATTTGGAAGTTATTCAGCGCCTTTTCTAATTTATTAAAAAAGTTGTTTAAATTTTTGATAAAAACCAAACGAAAAATACAAATATGCCATTGTTAGAGATTTAAAAAACTGTTTATTAAAATATGTATTAATTTTCTATACAACCCAAAAGAAAATTGCAAATATGCCACTATATACATCCCTCGATCAATCAATGAATTTCATATTTCATTTGTATATTTTAAAGTTACTATCTCTTTCTATTCGTTCGAACTAAATGTTTCTTCCTGCCAGAACAACAGTTTATTTTGTGTGCAGAGCAAATTAAAACTTACTAGTTTGGTTGAACACGGTGTGCTGCGAAGATGGTAGAGATACAAAGCAGAATTTTAGAGAATTTAAATTGCTCCAAATGCAGTGAATATTTATCATACGCACCAATCATGATAACAGGAGATGGAGATAACATTTGTGGACGATGTGTTGATGATATTTCGGATAGAAAAATTATTCGAAATAAAGTGTATGAAAATTTTGCAGAGATAGCAGCGTTTCCATGTCGATACAGAGAATCAGGTATGCACAAATTGTAAAAATATGTAAGTTAAATTTATAAAGGTACAGTAGAATCTCCGAAACAACCGAGGTACGTCATCGTTTAGTGTAAAACCTTATTACATTCAAGGAACTAAAACGAAAGCAAAATTTGTATCAAATGTAAAACAAAAATTCATAAATTTTATAAATATGCCACGTGTTATATTATCATTAAATCAATGTAAATTAGTTCCATTTTTATAAAATTAACAGATTTTTAGCCGCGGACAGAGCTTCATAGACGAGGCGCAACCGAGGCTATGAAACTAGCTCAGGTAGTAAATCTGTATGTTTTGCCTGCAAACGCATTGATATTAATTAATATTAATTATGTGATTATTTTCAATATTTTGACATGTATCACCTTCAAATTTTTTTTATTGATTAGCAACAATTACTTTTATGGTCTAGGCATTAAAAAATAGTATATTATATATTGAGGGACTAAAGTGCATGATTTAATCCTGAGGGTGAAAGTTTATTTCACGAGCCGAAGGTGAGGGAAATAATCACCTGAGGGATTAAAGATACTTTAGTCCTGTGGTATATACGCTATTTTTTGCACTTCATCCTCAAACGAATGCAAAATAGTTTAAAAGAATACACAATTTGCAATTTTGACAGTAAATTTTATGACAAATATTTATATTGTTACCATAGATACTCTGTATCAAATAGCACGTATTTACTTAACAACGGGAATAATTAATTCAATTCCTTGACAACGGGATTAAATATGAAAAATAATCCCTTGGGATCAAATTAAGAACCTAAGTCCCTAAAAATAAGGACTAAAGAAGAGTTTTAGTCCCGGAAGTGCAAAAAATAGTTTAATTTCCTAGGCACTAAAACACTAAAAGTGACATTTCACAGACTTTCAGCTAACAAAAATGATATTTTTATATACAGGGTGTTTCAAGTCAAGTATAGCAAACTTTAACACAGCTTATTCCTGATGTTATTCTAAGCAAAAAATGTCATTGAACATAGGTCCAATTCATTCTGGATACAAGAGGTTCAAATTTGATAAAAAAACACGATTTTAAACACTTCTGAAAAGCAAATCGTTTTATAGAAAAATTTATTAGTTTGACAGTTGTCATTTAGTAACAATTCGAGATTAAAAATGCATTTTTTATGAGTTACAGAAATATTACGGTCAAAGTTATATTAAGAATTTATATTAATATTATTTCCGTAAATTATAAAATATGCATCTTTAATCTCAAATAATAATAATTGTAAATGGCACTAAATAACAGCTGTCAAACTAACTAATTTTTCTATAAAACGATTTGCTTTTCAAAAGTGTCTTGATTACAAAAATTTGAAAAAAAATCGTGATATTTATAAAACTTCAATCTCTTGTATTTTGAGAATCAGAAGGAATTGAAACTATGTTCAATAACATTTTTTACTTGAAATAATCATATATAATACCACTAGTGTTCCAAGTTATGTCGACAATTTTTGTTGCAAAAATTGTCTACATAACTTGGAACACGAATGGTATTCGGAGGACAATTCACCGAATAAAAATGTATTCTTTCTTTATAAAAATGATTTATAAATAGCTTCACTTCCATTACAACAGTTATAACAATAGGATTTTGATTAATAAAGATATATTCAATTGTTTATTTTGTACTTAATGTTAAAAATTGGTTTTATACGTTCATTTTCAGTAGATAAAGTATTACTTTAACATCGAGGGTAGATAAAATAAAATTTGAGTAAATAAAGTAAAATTTGAGTAGATAAAGTAAAATTTGAGTAGATAAAGTAAAATTTGAGTAGATAAAGTAAAATTTGAGTAGATAAAATAAAATTTAAGTAAAATAAGAATATTTTTACACAAATTAACATTAAGTACAAAATAAAATAATATATTGTACACGACGATAAAGAGTCTTTATCGACACGTGAAAGATAGCCCACTCGTTCCTTCGTCACTCGTGAACTAACATCTTTCACTTTTCGATAAATGATCTCTTTATCGTCTTGTATAATAAATTACTATTAAAATTGTCGATTGGATCACTAGTGAAAATTGTCGAAAAATTATGTCGCTGCGAGCACTAGTGATAAATTGTCGAAAAAATTCGTTTCAATTGGTGGAAAATTTATAAATCCTCAAAATTGATTGGTCCATTTTTGACAGATGACACATGAGTTGAATTGTCTCAGAAATAAAAAGTTATAGTTTTTATACTCGACCTGAAACACCCTGTATAAAAACCCTTATTATTATTTTATAACGTAAAATTTTGTTATTAGGTTGTAACATCACCATACCTTGGAAAAGCGTCATAGAACATGAAGATTATTGCGAATACAGATCAACTGAATGTCCAGCGGTACCGTCAGAAACCTGTACCTGGAAGGGGCCACAAAAATTACTCCTAGACCACTACAAAGAAGTGCATCCAGAATTGATTTTAGACCATCCCTGCTCTTTAGATGCTGACATTGTTGTCAGCAACGACAAAAATATGTTAACTACTTTTTTGGGATTTGTTTTCTTGGTACAAATTCGATGTAATACGGCACTGTCCCAATTGTGGCATTGTGTGCACTTTTTGGGACAGCCAAAAATTGCTGAACAGTTTAGTTTCCGTATTAAATTTAGTAGTGAGAGTGATGAAGGTAGCTTTAAAAAGACAAAGCCTGTTCTTTCAGAAAAAAGTCTTAATTTGCAAACTGATAAATCTGTTCAAACAAATGTCAATGGTTTATTAGATTTATTAGGAAATTACAAGGATATTAAATGTGTGATGTCTATTATACCAAAAATAGTACCTGATTTGCAAAAACTTTTTTTGTGTTCAAAGTGCAATGAGTCTAATAAATTGGCGGTTTTTAATAATAATAATAACGATAATTATTATTGTGAAGATTGTAAAGAAGATAATTTTGTTTGTGATCAATATATGAAATATTTATATAGCAAATTACTGCCATTATGTGAAAATAATATAGCCGGCTGTACTTATAAAAAATTATTATATAGGCACAAATTATGGGAATGTAGTTGGCAAAAAGAATGTTTTTTTAATTGCACACTTGATTTTGGCGAACTGCAAAATCATTATACTACTAAAAAACACGAAAATGCTGTACAATCGTATCAAAGTCCACATTCTGAGGCTTGGCGTTATGGGTATTTAATAAAAGATAACATTACGTTATTATGTAAATTTCAAATGACAACTAGTTATTTTAAAGCTTTTATTTATACGCAAATACCAGTAGATGATTTACATTTATATAAATGCCAAATTTGTTTATCGAAAGGAGAAAATTTAACATTGGAATTATTAAAATCAACTGAACATGATTGGGAAATACAGTATAACTTTTCAGAAAATAACCCTTTTCTTAATTGGATGGGTAATTATTATATCTACAATATTGATATAACTAAAAAAGAGTAGAATTATTGCAATAATCTAAAACCTATTTATTGATAATAAGATTAAAATGTCTAATATAGAAAATTACTTCATATTTTATTTAAGTTTACCAGATGAAAAAATCTTATTTTTGTTATTTTAGGAGAAAATATCAAAGAAAGAAGTAATTTTGCTTTATTTCAAACAATCAGAAACTGTTTTAACTACTTTTTTATAAATAAAAAAAACCACAAGAATTACGTGTAGGTATTTGAGCAAATCGCATAAGAAACACTAATTTTAAATGTTGTTTAACTAGATTTATGTAGATTCAAAAGCTATAATAAATTTCAATTTATGATAATTTGTTTAATTATAGTAGTAGCTAAATTTTTTAAAATTTACAAATATCTACAAAAAGAAATTGTCAAAAAAAAAATTTGTCCTGATTTTTTTTACATAGTAAATGGTCAATTTGTAACAATTTTCGGTAGTTTCAAATCAAGAAAAATATTTTCTTGCTTTTCGTAAAATCAAAAGCAAATTTTATTTTCTATTGTAAAGTCAATCCTGGACTTACTGCACTAGTATTCCACTTGCGTTTTTAATCCTGAATCACACCACTCGTCTTCGTCTGCAGTGCAGTATAGCATTCGTTTTTTACCAATACTTTGTTTTAAATATAATTATTATAGTTTCATAGATATGTTACATGTTTTTATGCATATAAGATTTTATGCTATTTATGTGAAATTAAAAAAAAAAAATAATTTATTATCTTTATCTTTCATCTGTCTTTAAAGCTCTCTTGTTATCAATTCTTCCTTTTCATAACCCAAAAACCAAAGGCGCAACTAGGGGAAGGCTAGGGAGGACTTAGCCCCCCAAAATAAAGATCTCCCTCCCAAATAATTTGTCCAAAATACAAAATTTCAAACACACCTACTACCAGATTTAATGCGGTTCATTCAAAGTAAATGATATTGTTATTAAATTTGTGTAATATATTTTTAATTTCCACCTATAATCTCACATGTGCATTAATTCTTTCCGGAAACTGTTAGAGCTTTTAACAACAACTTAATCAATGAAATAATGAACGAGTGCGAATTCGGTAAGAATATCATAGTGACACCGTCGCTCTTTTTTTAATTCTATTTACAATAGAAACCTGAAATATTTACTGGTTGCGTATTTCCAAATTAACACTCAAAATGACAATATAACAACTTTTTAATTTAAATGATAAACTAAATGACAGAAATATTTCCACATATTAATTTCAGTTAAGTTACTCGGGCCAGTAGTAGCTACCTACGTCAATGATTTTGGAAAAAATGTAAATGTTATCATTACTATAGTAATTAATTCTTTCATTTCGTTTGTGTCATGCGATTATCAATAAAATATTTAGTATTCAATTCAAAATAATAAAAGCTTAGTAATTTTAAAAAATCACTACATTTTTTTAAAACTATGTTTAGCACGCCCCCCTCCCCTCTTCCTTCCCAATATTAGAGTCAAACACCGACCTTCGAGTCTCGTCAACGTCAAGTCACTGCAACCAGTGGCGTATCCAGATATTTTTAATATTAATAAAATGAGTAATCATGTCATTTTTTGATCAAGGAGAGATTATCAGCAAAAATCGCTTGACACAAAAATAACAGCCAATTGAATACTACCTGAAATTAAAATTTTCAAAGATGAATAACAGCAGATTTTACCTTCTTATGTGCAGAAATAAATAAAATTTTCATATGTAATATGTTCGTATGGGGGCAGAGCCCCACGAATATTTTCCTGTGGGGGCTCGAGCCCCGAAGCCCCTACGTAGTCGGCGCCTATGCTTTCTAGTACCTTATATACCTATAGTCATCTCCGAAGACGGGTTACTGTAACCGTTTTCTGAGATAGTTGTAGGTACTAGAAGTTCCCGAATTATTTTAAACTTGACAATATCACTTTGATGGTTAATTCTTGGTATGTTAAGCTGGAATAACCCCATTAACAGAACCGGCTAAAACCAATAGGAATAATTAGTACTCGATTATTACTAATTAATTACCCTAATCCCTAATTTATTACTGTGTTTTTTTTTTAAATTAACGAGGGTTTTACGAACCCGAGTTTGTGGGCTCTAGTACGGTTTTGTTAGCTTTGTTAGTGTAGTAAAAACAAAAACCGAGTTTGTGGGACTCTAGTACGGTTTTGTTAGCTTTGTTAGTGTAGTAAAAACAAAAACCGAGTTTGTGGGGCTCTAGTACGGTTTTGTTAGCTTTTTGTTTAAAAAAAAAAACCACAGTAATAAATTAGGGATTAGGGTAATTAATTAGTAATAATCGAGTACTAATTATTCCTATTGATTTTGGCCGGTTCTGCTAATGGGGTTATTCCAGCTTAACATACCTGTTCATTCTTCGTAAAAAATTTATGTCACAAAAGGTGACGAAACGTTGGCCTTTAGACTAAATAAATTGGTTAAATAAACTGACTGTATTCCTGTGTCATTCCTTTATTCATCTACTCACACACATTCGCTTATCGCATTCTTCATTGATAATATTGTTTGTTTAATTTTTCGGACTTCTTAGGGAGCCTTCCAACCACCCTCTGGATCCACCACTGCCTGTGATGCTGGTGTCTCATGCGACATTCTTAATTACAGCTCGGCATAGCGCAGTCAACGCACGCACAACAAACACACCGAGACAAATGAAACACGAATGCTGGAGGACGCAGGATCCTAGATTATACCGCAGGGCATTGAGACAGGCTGAAGACGTAGATAGAGAACAGCGGAGTTAGGGTAGCAGTGAAGCTAACTTGATTATGAATTTACAAGATATCAAAAATATATTGTAAAGAGCAATTTTTTCGTCCTGTATCAATCTATCAGTAAGTGATTGCAAATGGCAAACTAAATAATGTTACGGCACCAAAATTAATTCGAAATTATATTATAGATTGAGATGATTTTTTGTCAAAGTTTTGTTTTGCAAATAAAGTACCTAGGTAGTATTTATAATAATTATAATGAAAAGAAGAAATGTCATATTTACTAAAAACTCTGGTCTGGTCTTGGAGTCATTATTTCAGAACTTCAGTAAACTTAAAATTAAATTATCACATTGATACGCTCAAATACACGATCGGTTGATATTTCTTGTTTCTCTATGTAAATAGTTATTTGTCCAACTAGAGAGGAAAGCCTCGAAGTTTGTGTCACGAGCGAAGCGAGTGAGGCAATCGAGCAAGAGTGGAAAAAGAGCTTTCCTCTCGTGTTAGACACAACATTTTTTTCACGACATATTTAAAAACATTGTAAATGTAGAAGAAACACATAACTAGAAGTTAGGTTATAACTGCCATCTGTCAGAATGACGTTTCAAAACAACGAAATGCAGCCAATATGCCAAATTAAATTTAAGTTGTAAAATCGTTAAATAGTAGAAAAAGAAAGTATAAAACATAATAATTGTAAAATAATAGTTTACAGTATATCACTATAAAATCAGAATTTTCAATAAAATAATAAATTTAATTACAATTCTTAAAATATTTCATCGTAAAATAACACTGGTGGTAACACTGCTTACTTTCCTCTCTAGAGAGGGAAAACCTACTTTCCTCACTATTTCACGAGAAGAAAATTGTGTTTTCTCCGCATGTCGTGAAAAAAATATATTGACAGCTACAAGAACACTTTTTATAGCTCTTATATTGCTCCAGCCAATTCTAATTGATAGGATTTAGCTTAAAGATAAGTTGGCTTACACCCAAAAATATAAATGTCTCAACACAGAGAAAAGTGTTATACTATATTATTTGCTGCTCCGGCCCATTTTTGAGGCAAATGCTGTATTTCAGCTTAAATATTTAGTTTATTCTTCATTCAGAGTTTCTACCACAACCGAGTATTTTATTTAGATCAGTTTAGTTATAGTTTTTATACCAAAAAACCAAAACCGCATATGTGAGAGTGAGAATCAAGAAGGGTATTAGATTATTTATTTAGTTCAGTTTAATCAGAGTTTTCTTTCCAAATTCGAGTAGGTATGTTGGACTCAAGAAAGGTAATAGGTTCTTTGTTTAGTTCAGTTCAGAGTTTCTACGAGAAACCAGAGTATGTAGTTCAGTTCAATTAGACAGTTAAAGTTTACTTACCAAAACCGATTATGTGAGAATGAGACTCAAGAAGGGTATTTATTAGGTTCTTTATTTATTAGAGTTTTTTCCAAATCCGAGTAGGTGAGACTTAAGAATAGAGCTGGGCGCGTGAGTAACTTTTTGTGCACGATCACGCACGCTCACGAAATTGAAAACGAAATCACGCCCAATCACAGACGTCATTTTACATTTGACTCACGATTACTCACGCTCACGATTTTGTTTTATAGTCACGCCCGATCACGCACGATGTAATGTATCACGTTCGAATCACGTTAAAATATTTCTATGAAATTTTACAATTAGATATAATTTACTTTAGCTCTGTAAAATCATAAATAGATGAACAACTTTTGATCCAATTTTTCCGACAAATCTGTGCGCTGCCTGTGTACTGGGGAGTGCTAAGGAGTATAAGTAGCAATAACCCATAATTATCATTTGTTTTGTGCTGATATTTTACAAATTATGTATTTTGACGTGACTTGTGATTTTTACTCACGCACGATACATTATATTATGTTACTCACTCACGTGACACGATTTGACCCGAAAATTTCACGACTCGTGCCCACCTCTACTCAAGAAGGGTACAAAGTTCTTGATTTAGTTCAGTTCAATTAGAATTGCAAGCAATATACTTTTAATTGCAGTAATAAATTATAGTTGATCGTTCATATTCTGTATTGTGGCATGTTTTTAAAATATTTTTGTGAGATTACATTTCTGTTCCAGTTTAATAGAACTGATATAAATCGCAAGACTGCAACTCAAAAATATTTCTTCATCTCATCACACACTAGTCAAGCATTCACCACTCACAATCATAATTTCTGAGACTCGCACTTCTCTCCCTCGCCACTAGTCATAACCACCCTCAGCCTCAGTGCTCAGTCTTAGCCTCACGTTGATCGCCTCAGGCGTCGAGCATCATCTCCTGCTCTTGCTGCAACATCCACAAGAGCCAGAAGCTACTTTACTTGCTGCTGCTGCACGCAATATGGATTTGCCATTAAGCAAGTCGCGGAGGACTGCGCATGCGCATGCAGGGGACGCACGTGCACGTGGGACAAGTCGAGACAAGCTGTGTAGACTGCGTGATGCCGGGATGAGAATCAGGCACTAGGAGGAGAGGCTGGATGGATGGTGACAATGGACTACTTGCGTGATTTTTTTATTTAATATTTTTGAAGAAGAGATAAAAACTTGGGATCCGTATTTTTTATTTTTACAAATTTTTTATTAACAAGCCCAAAAATAATTAATGAAAATGTGATGTGACGTAGAAAGTTGCTATATGTTCAATGCAAAATAGTGACGTCACAGTAAAATTTCTTTCTCAATTTACTAAAAGACATAATTTTTTTAAATAAAATTTGTATTTTTACCAATGTTTTAGACCTAACATTATGTCATAGTGATCTAATTTTCAGTACCATGCAAGTACCTCATTGCAAAGCATGTTGTGGTGAAGATCAAATTTAAACAATTATTATTTCTATCAATCTTCTCAATCCGGAAGTAATAGAATTGTCTACGGTATTTCTCGAAAAACAAAAAAATTAGCTATTCAACGCCTTAAGACTAGAGTTGCAGCGAATACTAGGCAACTATTCGGTATTCTGCCTATTTGGCAGGTTTTTCATTATTTGGCAGAAGACCGAATATTAATGTAAAATTCGGCCGAATACCGAATAGTTTGACATCAGAGCTGGGCATTAGGTACTTCAAGTAAAATTACTTTAAGTACTGATTTTGCAAGTATTGTACCTACTTCAAGTAAGTAAAGTACTTAAAATACTTTTTTAATTTGGTACTTGCACTTCTTCAACAATTTACTTGATACTTGTTTAAATATATTCGTACTTCAAGTACGTTATGAGTACTTGAAGTAAAAAATATTTACTTCAAGTGATTTTAATACTTGAAGTATTTAATGTTCTTGAATTAAAGTACTTGAACAATTTACTTGGTACTTGCTTAAATATATTTAGTACTTCAAGTACTTTCGTAGTACTTGAAGTATAAAGGTACCTATTTAAAGTATTTGAATCACCATCACACAAAACAACTGATTTTCAGCATTCGATTTCTCTGCCAATTTTCTATAAACAATATTATTAATTTTGAAATTTTGTGGATCCTGATGTAGCAAAAATTTTAACATTTCAATTAAGAGATAAACGTCTAACTTTCTTCCAAATCTTCGTTAAAAAGCGTTATATGCTGCTTTTTTTAAACACTGAAACTTTTTATGAAATGAGAATTTGCAACGAAAATGTTTCAGACTTACACTTTCATTACTGAAACAAGTTTCAAACAATAAACAATAATTATCATAAAGTACACGAGGAGACAACTTAAAAGTACACGTTGGTTTTGCTTTGCTTTTACTAATTATAATTTGGAGTATTCGCAAACTCGAAACGTAATTTTCATCTTACCGTCTTAGCTCTAAACGAGATTAGCACGCAAGAAGTAAAGAAAGCGCAAAGGCGGCGTAGGAAAACTGTTTTGTCACTTTTTTCACCCTCGTATTTTGTGCAGCGCATTTTTTGTAACTTCTAGATGATCTATGATGTTTTTTCAGACAAATCGTGTTAATTTTCTTAATTTGAACAACAGTTATTTCGTGTCTGGTGCACTTGTGTAACTATATAAAATTAAACTCATTTGTTTTGGTAACAAATTGTTATGAATACAAATTGCAGGCAACACGCACAGCAAATATGATGCATTGGAAGTATTTTTCTTTTATCTGACAAATATAAATATTAATTTCAGAAATGGAACCATTATTCTTCAAAATCTTGATAAAAATAAATAAATTTTAGATCATAAAAAATTATTACCTACAGCCATCGAGACATGACAAAAATATTAATCATATTTGTATGGATGAATGAAATACTCCACGTATGTGGTTTTTATGGTAATAAGAATGTAAATATTTTATCTATTTAAAAAATTGCTCTTACGTGCTCCAAGAATAAAAACAGACTTCTAGTCAAAACATATACAGTAAAATGAATACTGAATTTCTATTTAAGAGTTAATTAAAATTGTAGACACACAAAGTAATTGCAAGGCTCAGTTAAAATTTGGTTTAACTCTTCAATCGTTAAATATAACTGGAATTTATAGTTCGACTGTTTGACAATAATTGTTATAAACTATGTCATTTGTTTAATATAAAATTCAGGCGTTTCAACAAAGAAATTAAGCTGAAGAAACGTTTTTCCGCAATATTGAGGGAAATGGACATTCTGTCACTCAAAATGAGTGCGGGAAATAGCCAATTCTAAAACAAGTGCGGAAAGTTAAATTTTTATTTAATTGTTGTGTTATGTAGGTAAGCAATCGGCATGATGCTTAAAAATTAAAAATAAACTGTGCATAGACGTTCAGTTACATATAAATTGTCAAAAACTTGATTTTTTAAATTTATTATTTATACCTATTTATATATTATGCAGAAAAAACTTGTTTGTAATACATACGGAAAACGTGATTCTGAAACTCTGTATATTGCACATGCAAATTACGAAACTCGCTGCGCTCGTGTCGGAGAACTTACTTTCGTTTCAGAATCACTCATTTCCCACAATGGGCTCATCAACCAGTTCTTTTTTAATTTTTTTTTATGAAACTGCATAACAATATATATCGATCGGTGAAAATCCACTTTGAAAATTCTCATTATTGTAGTCGGTTTGTAGGTAATAACTTCTAAATATATTTATCAATTAAAATTAAATAAATTTGTTATTTAGCGGCCGTAAAGTAAATGCGGTCGTGAAGTAAAAGCGGCCGTGAAGTAAATGCGGCCGTAAAGTAGTTATTTTGACAGATGTCAAAAAATGTGACACTTTACAGCTGTCAAAGGATACGTAAAACAACTATTTATGCAATAGCCACCTAAAAACATCTTTTATAATAGTTAATGTACATATTCATTTGAGACAAAAAAAATTAAAAATAAAGAAACAAAATAAATATCAAAAAGTTGAAAAAAATCGGATATATATATCAATATATATCCGATATTATGATATTTATATAAATATCATGATATTGTCGAACCCTGATTTCAAAGCTTATACAGATGACGTCATGAATTTAAAAACCTTATATCTCTGAGCTAAATATACACTCACCGGCACGAAAAACGGGTCACTTTTTATTTTGTAAAATTTTTTGTTATCCCTTGATTATTTTATATAACTATGATATTTTATTAAAGGGTATTATAGTCAAGCATTTCGTATTATGAAATTAATGTTTTGAAGATTTACTAATTGTTTATTATCAAAAGAAAAAATTATGGACATAAAAACAATAAAAAATAAGTTGAAAAAAAATTCCAATCACATAAATAAACACAATTCGTTTATACTTATAACGCGTGTTCCCTCTGCGTACTTTATGACCTTGGTCAATCGTAGAGGCATACTCAAAATGAGGTTCCTGATGCCATCTTGAGGGATATTATTATATGCTTCTAACAGTGCATCTCTGAGTTATTCCAGCGTACTTAGTCTACTGGGACCGGGTACACGACTTCGAATCTTTATATCGAGCATATACTACCCAAATTATATTGGATTCAGATCTGTACTCCGCGCTGGACACATCATACGATTGATGTTAACAACATTTATGAAACCGTTCAAGATTGCAGCAGCATGAGGGCGCGCATTATCGTGCATCAAGATAAATTTATCATCTTAAAATTGTGCATAAGGGACAACATTGTCGGTCAGAATATCTTTTATGTACCTATCGGCATTGAATATTACCATAGAACAAGGAATAGATCTATCCGCAAAATCACTGATATCCCAGTTTACACCATTACAGATCCTCCCAAGAATCTTACAGTATTGCTGAATGCACAAGTTTCTCAATTGGTCGTCACACTTTTACACATCCATATGGTGACATTAAAAAATATCGGGATTCGATAGTGACTAAAACACGAGTCTAATAACCTTAATCCCAATTTACACGCTTTCCAAAAAAATACAATCGAGCTACTCGGTAATGTTGGAGAACGTGTGGTTGCATGGCAGGCCATCGTGCCAGAAAATCTACTTCTATTACTCTTCTTCATACAATACGTTCACTATTATTCACAGTAAGCAATTGTAGTAATGATTTATGGACCTGCACGACAATTATAGTGCGATTTCGACGCGATGTCAAAACAAAAAATCGAGCATTTCTGTTGCTTTTGCGTCTTCTCAGGCCTATTCCAAGTCTTCTGGTGTACAAATCTGTCGCCAGAAAACGTGTATAAACGCGTTAAGGTAGTACGAGCGGAAGTAAATTCACTGAAGTTAGGTGCATACATAGACATTGCCTGCTGCATACTTCACAGCTCTACATGAATTTTGTCTTGGCAATGCCGCGCCCGTACATCTCTTTCTATCTCTGTTTCCGTCGCACTCACACACTCGCCGTTGCATTGCAAATAATATAATAATATTTATAATTTATGAGAAATGCAATGTGTGAACTACATTACTAATGCTAATGCACACTTTATCATGATCATTTTTCGAATTCTCTGTTTCTTTCAAGTTTTTCTCTCTCTGGCTCAGTCCTCTGTTGCCAGGTCAAGTTGTCATACGAGAACAAGTGCTCAAGAGTAACATTTTTTCGTTTTTACAAAAAATCTGGGCAGAGAAGATTGATTCTACAGTTATCAATTTGTTCCCTGTCTTTCATTACATGCAACGAAACATTTTTAATGAAAATCCATGGAGAAGATTTCATGCTTTGATCAAAAATAGACCGAATCCCATTTGACTCTGGCAAAAGACGGCAAACTTAAAAATTAATTTTCTCCATAATGGTGCAGACAAAGTTCATAAAATTTGAATTGGTGTTCTTGGGACATCCTACTACAATTTTGAAAAAAATATTAATAAAATCCATTGAAGAGACATATACTGCTCGTACTACCTTAAATACTACAAAGTGATACATTGTACCGTTTAACTACGAACAGTTGACTTCTTTTGTCTTCAATGAAAGTGATGATAGAAACTACAATTTCTGCATTCTGTGCCATTTTGAAAACATAGACCACATCACACCACATCAAAATGACAAATAAACAATAAAACAAATGATTAAAAGAAATAATCCCAGCATAATCAATAACTATGCATTTTATAAATTTCGTAATTTCGGTATGATGCGCATAATAAAAGGAATATTTAAGTAAATTGTTAATGTTTGTAAGAGTTGGTAATGGAAGCGACTTCGAGAATGTCTAGTTAACATATAGCAATAATAATATTTCGGCATTCGTCTTCAACATTAATGTTATTAGCATTTTTTCTTAAAAAAAATAAGTGACCCGTTTTCCGTGCCGGTGAGTGTATTTTTAACAATTTTTCATTTACTAATCATAATTATTTAGTATGTATGTAATTACTATTTTTAATACAAAATTGCCATAATTTGATTATGGTTGATGAGTCTATTATTTTATTTTATTTTTGATGGTAACCAACCTACAGGATTAACTCCCAATTACAGGATGGTAGATGTTATTATAGTGGAATCCAACCACGAAAGTAACTACTTATTTATTTTGTCACCTTATTGTCTGGGCCAAATTGGTTAATTTAATTTTTTAGATAAGAATATGTTACTAATTAAAATACATTCGTATTCGTATTCAAATTATACACCAATAATAATACCCGGCTTAGAATTACCATAATCATAATCAAAACTTAACTCCCTATTTATATTATAAATTCACTTTCGACCATACCTTTCGACTTTCTAAACAGTAGAAACAATAACTCACGTCAATATGTAACATAACCCACTCAACTATTAAGACCGTGTATAATTCTCTTCATTAATTTATTCATGAAACGTAAAAACGTACACCTCGTCCGTCTGTCTGTGTTTTATGCAACTTCATTAACATAGGAATGTGGCGTGCAGCTGACCTCGCAGGGGCGAGCGCAGAGAACAATGAGTAACAAGCACGTTTATCACATCGAGTGGCTACGATGTGAGACTGCGAGAGTGTGGTGGATTTAAAGTGGTGTCACTTACCTGAATAGTTTCGTTAGAGGAGTATTTGCGCTGGTCCGTCATGCCCTAGCCATTACCAGCCAACTAGATGCACCTGCAACCAAAGATAAAATTTACTAATTCATAAAGTAAAAAAAGTTTGCGTTTTTTATCTATTATTGTAGTCTGGAGTCTTGACCCCTATCACTAAAATTCAAATATGTGCAAATTCTTAAAACAGTTAAAACATTTTTTTAATTACTCTCGGGATTGAACCAAAAACCAAATGTTTATTGTTTATTGAAAGTAAAACAAGTGCTAGGAGCTGTCATAAATGACATAATTCAATACCGTTCATACGGGGAATGTAATTATTTATATTAAACACACTCGACCAAAAAAACGCACCACTTGACAATGCACTAAAAATTCCTAATTTTTAGACCGCCTTAACTCAGTTGAATTTGGATGAACAGGTTTTATTTACAAAAAACTGTTTTTCCATTACAATTGGTATACCAACCTTTCGATGATACATCCTATATTAAATCAAACTCTTTGTTGTAAGCGTAATACAGTGTAACACCTACTATTTACATTGTCAAATCGAAATTTAGTTTTCGACTAAATTATCCGAATTTCACGTAAATAAAGAAACAAAAAATTTGAAGATTTCTTAATTAATAGTAGTAATTATCAATACAACAATAAATAAAATTTAAGTAGATCAACATACTATACTCAAGTTTTCTTGTAAAATAGATTTAAAAAAAGGTGATTCGAGCGTTGTAACAAATCCATAAACTTTTAATGAAACATGAAAAAATCAGTTTTTAACACTGTTTTCCATGTACATTTCAAATTTCAATCGATTTGACCGTCTCTATCCAGAGATATTCACATATACATATGACATTTTTAACATGGTGGGTATAGGAAAAATGATACTTTGCTGACTATTTCCCTCATAAAATTTAACCCAATCAGAAGTCTGACATTTCTAAATGTCGTCCAATCAACGTAGAATTACACGATAATTTTGCACTAGTGCAAATTATCAATTATCGTATTTGGAAACGGCGTGGCAATGTGATTCTGACTTGCTGTCAACAGAAGTTTTTAAATTTTGCTTTATTTTTCATAAGAGAAACAGCGTTTGGCTAAATTTTAATCGGGAAATAGTCCTTCGAATATCCCTCGTGCATGTAATTGTCGATAATTTTCTCTCGTGCGCTTCGCGCACTTTAGGAAATTATCGACAATTTGACATGCACTTGGTATATATAATAATAATAATAATAATTTTCTTTATTTCCGTGGACACATTGTACATGCGTATAGAAAGCGTCAAATATAACATAGAGAATAATACAAACTATTTACAGAATTCATTAATATGATAAAAGTTGTTATTATAAAGAAATAGTTTTAGTTTAGATTTAAAAATCTTAGAACTATTCGAGTTTTTAATGTCGTCAGGTAGTTTATTGAATAGTGATAGACCAATCCTGTTAGGGGAATCTTTGACTATTTTTATTCTTGAATTTGGAATACAAAAGTTATTTTTATTTCTCGTGTTGTACTCGTGAAAATTCGAGTTGAGAGAGAAAAGATTCTTATTTTCATATATGTAAAGACAAATGTCGAGTATATACAAATCAGTCACAGTAAGTAAAGTGAGTTTTTTGAATAAAGGTTTGCAAGACGAGTTCTTACTTACTCCGAGCAAACAACGAACTATACGTTTTTGGCAGATAAAAACAGAAAGAGCACCTGGAGAGTTACCCCAAAACCTGATACCATAGCAAAGTCTGGACTCTACAGATGCATGGTAGAATAAAAGCAATTGATTAAGATTTAAATATTCTCTCAAATGACGCACTTGATAGCATATTGAGTTCAATTTGCAGATTAGCTCCTCACAATGAGGATGCCAGTTCAGATTTTCATGAAAGTGCATCCCTAGTACCTTGGTGCAGTGTTCATTCTTCAGTGCATTATTTCCGAAATTGATTTCAATATCCTCTAAGTTGGTGTTTTGGTGAGTGTGGAAGCGAAGAATTTTTGTCTTGTTTTCGTTTAGGTAGAGGTTATTGGAATGAAACCAATTTGTGACAGCGTTTATATTCTGGTTACATTTTTCAATGAGGGTGCGAGTATCTCTATGGGATATTACAAGAGTCGTGTCATCGGCATAGAGAACTGGAGTACAATCATCAGAAATAACTGAAATCAAGTCATTTATGTAGATTGTGAATAAGACGGGCGCGAGGACAGTACCTTGAGGTAATCCAACATTTATTTCAACGGGACTTGAGTTGCATTGTGATATCGAGACATATTGAAGTCTATTTTTTAGAAAGCTCGCAATCCACTCTAGTGAGACCCCACGAATACCGATACTGTCAAGTTTACTGAGCAGCAGACTGTGATCAACACAGTCAAACGCCTTGCTCAGGTCGCAGAAAATACCTACAGGGTTTTCGCAATCATTTAAATGATTGGTTATAGTGCTGTAGAGAGACTGTAAGGCATCTATGGTAGAACTGTTTTGTTTGAAACCAAATTGACTGGTTGCAATAATATCGTTAGCATTAAGATAGAGAATTAGCCTATCTAATAAACAGTATTCAAATATTTTTGAATATATTACATTAAATTCTTGACTCAAACCCATAAACTTTGTTTAAAATACTATTAAATTTAATGTAAATTTAATTTAATTGACCGCCTAGTAAACTCAAAAATAAATATTTTATGTTACGTATTTCAAAAAAATAACGGAATGAAATGTAGATCTTGCACCGTTGCACTCTGCGATAAATTTGAAATACAAAATTTTTGACAAATTTTTTTTGTGGATGCGTTCGTATTTTATTTCTTTTTAAATAATATAATAATAATAAATTGGAGTAAACCGTCCAGTATAATTGTAAATTTTGTTCTAATTTAAAGATTTTGACACTTTCTGCAGCAAAGTGACAGCTAACATTTGATGCTATGTTGTCAGTTGTCAGACGTAGAATGTTATGTTTAAAATTTGATATTAGATCATAATATATTACTTACAAAAGCTACAGTATATTTATGTGTACATCGATTATTCATCTATTTACAATGTTTGCAAGCTTAAATGATCTTTAATAGAATCGTTTTGCTTATATATTTTTTGTTTCAAAGTTGGTATGACAGTCAAATCAGCAACTTTTAATTGACATATAAATTATTTACTTTATTTACAAATAAATATTATATAAAATAGTACTATATGTTGCCATAATTCTTCATAACGGATGTTTGAAACATATAATTGTAATTTTTAAAAGTTACAATACAAAGTTACATTTAAACCATGATTTGACTAAACCGCTCGAATCACCTTAAATTTTACACTTGTTCTCCTGTCAAAAAAATAATTTTATTCACAATCGGTTGGTAATATGTGCGTTTCCAACCTTCTAAACAGTTGGGAAGCGAGTCATTGTTTACTTTACTTCCCAGCTAGCCGGAAAAAACTTCCCGGCTAGCGGGGAAGTGAGCGTTACTTCCCGGCTAGCGGGGAAGTGAACGTTGAAGTATCAAAACAAATTATAATAAAACTGTCATAAAATATGAATAAAATGAATATTTAAAACGGGCATATCAATAACCAATTGGATTGTGAATAAAATAGTATACATACCTCGCGGGAAGGCTCATTCCAGCCTCGCGTTCATAGATGACTTCGGTGCAAGCACCTCAGTCATCTAATGAAACGCTCGGCTGTAATGAACCATTTCCCCGCTCGGTATGTAATATACTATTGGCTCCCATATTTGTAAAAAAAAAAATGCAAAAAGAGGGTTTTCGCGCACAACTGTACACCTTTTATTTATAAACGAATTAACTTCAAATTTTAATATGTTGTCAACAAAGCTTGGATCTTCGAACCGATCTACTTTGAAATTCGTTTTAAAATAGAAGATATTTGTATTCAAAAAAATAACAAAAATTGTCAAAATTCAAATTAACGTAGGTATTTCGATTTTAAAGCAAAATTTGAAAATTCGGCATCGACCATTTTGTAGATTGTACTATCTTCAACAATATCTTTAGATTATTATACTTAACAAAACAATAAACGCGCGAAATTCATGTTTTTGGCTGTTTTCTAGCACGGTATTAAAAAATAAAAATCTAGAATACTTATATACAAATATACACCAGGAAGATGCAAATTTAGAAAATTAATAAGTAATAAAATATCTGCATCAAACGATTCATTCACAGGAAAATTCAAATCTAGAATTTTAGATCCGGCATAATATTATATCAAATAGTACTATAATGTTGCCATAATTCTTCATAACGGATGTTTGAAACATAATATAATTGTAATTTTTAAAAGTTACAATACAAAGTTACATTTAAACCATGATTTGACTAGCCTGAACCGCTCGAATCACCTTAAATTTTACACTTGTTCTCCTGTCAAAAAAATAATTTTGGCTCCCATATTTGTAAAAAAAAAAAATGCAAAACGAGGGTTTTCGCGCACCACTGTACACCTTTTATTTATAAACGAATTAACTTCAAATTTTAATATGTTGTCAACAAAGCTTGGATCTTCTAACCGATCTACTTTGCATTATTTTTTCCCGACAGGAAGTACTTCAACTTATTTATAATCAAAATTTGTATTATAAATTGAGTTTTACTAACATATTAATAGTTCTCTGAAATCACACAGCCAAAAATGAAGAAATAAAAATTCCTCACACGCCATAAAATATTTATCAAACTTCCGATGTATAATAAATTCATCATAGTGTGACATTAATATTCCTTTATGTACCATAATCGCATAATCGCCGAAAACGGCCTTCAAATAAATTCATCACCTGTAACTTTTATCGATATCTAATATTGGATGGAATTTCCACCGCACTTTTATGTGCGGTTGCAATATTAATTTACCAGATAGTTTTAAAGGATGACACATTTTTTTCCTGTGACTTGTTTAACACATTTGTAAATATTCTTAAATGTTTATTAGGTATTATTCTAAAGGGTAAATATTATTATGTTTGTAAATAATTAAAATATGTAAAAGATTCTAAACAAAGCATATTATTACCTCGATTATAACATTTACGTAAAAAAATTTATTCATTAAAATTTTAACCTAACCTCACATTTTGGTGTGATGACAGATGATAGTTTTATTGAATCATGGACTCATAATACAATAGTGTTGAATTATGAATTCATAATACAATACCTAGTAGTGTGTCTTACAGAGGGTTTTTTCTTACTGTAAAGTTACTGTATTGTTTAGGTGGTATTCTAAACAACCTTAGTTTGTATTTATAACTTATATTTCATAAACATTAATACAATATAATAATAATGAAAACATGTGTTATTAACTATCAAAACTTCTACTTCTTGCGTTTTGCGTACATCCAACTTCGGGCTAGTATCGAAAGTTACTACGTCAACGCAGTGTTGCCAATGAGATGGTATTCATTGACAGTTACCTACATGATGAATGGGATGAATGTATTATTCACTGGTCGAAGTGTCGAAGATATTAGTATATTATACAACGACGCTATAATGGAAGCTATTATTATTATTCCTGAAGATGAAGTTTAAAACACGAGCGAGCAAAGCGAGCCAGGGTTTTAATCATCTGATTGAATAATAGCCATTATAGCGAGGTGTATACTGTACTTTATCTACGACTAATTTATTACGTACAAGATTTTAATAAAATAAATACCAATACTCAATACGTTACATAGTCTAGACACAGTATGCAGGCCGTTGTGTAGGCATGGAGATGAAGCCAACATCATATAGACAAGAGTGCGCGGGAGGGGTTGAGTTTCCCCCATGACTCTTATTGCGGGTTGCATAAGATATAAGTTTTGATAAATGACTTTTAAATAATACCTATTAAAATCGATGAAAATGCTACACACATACGTGCTCCTTCTGTTATTACTTAATATAATTTACAAATTGCTTCTATTATTTATATTTCTTAAGATAAATGCATCTAAAATTTAGAATTGTTGTTGAACGTTTATTGTATAATTTGCTAAGAACTGTGTAAAGTAGGCAACGTGCAATGATCCTTATGGGGGAAACTTTTCCCTCCCCCGCCTGCACATGATGGCTTCAATAAATTCCGAGTATACTTTGTCTAGATTATATATGGTCGAAGCCTTAAACAAATCAATAAACAAATAACGATCACAAAACATCGTATTAAAAACGCATCAATCCCCAACCTACCCCAATCAATTACTCCCTGTATTAAATTCTTTCATTCGTCACTCACCAAACAAATGAACAAACAATTGATTAAACTGTTCAACTGTTATGCGTCGCCAACATTTGAAAACAATCGCCAACCAGCCGTCAGGGGGGGACGAAAAAACCGAAATACGCCCTTTTTGTCGTTCGTAGGGGAAACTGGGAAAACACGACACATCAGAAAGGGAAAATGACAAATGAGTTGAAAGTACGTGAAGGTAATAATGAAGAGAATAAGTGAAAATGGTGAAAATAGGGGAAAAGAATTGCGGACAGTTAATTTAGACGAATATGGAGCAAAAATGGAGGAAAGTTGGAATTACAAATTAGGAAAGTTAAAATGAAAATGAGGTTTATGTTTGTTGCGTAATTCAAAATAAGTTTATATTTTAAATATGGAGCTCATATAATAAGTTGTTTTGAATTTTTAACAGAGTTTAAAATTAACTTTGTTTAATTTATAATAATTATATTTTATGACTTTTGTTTTGTTATACTCGTATATTTATTGTGTATTGTTATGAAATTTGTTATACTTGTACACTGTATGTGGTCATAAAATTATACACAGTATAGTTGCTGTTTACAAAAATTGTTTAATAATGTGGGTGTGGGTACTAGGTACAATCCACTAATTATTTATAATATACAAAATTAGAGTAAAGGTATGGAATCAGACGAGGTATATTATACAAAAGAACAACATAATATTTTGTGACATTGAAATTTACTCATTTAACAGTAAGAATCTGCAAATATGAAGTAGGTAGGTACCAACCTAACTAAAACGTATCATTATCATTGTAGTATTTATACTTAATTGTATTATTAATTACCCATTCATTACACTATACTGCTGTGCTTGAATTTTTGTTTTAATTCTTAATTCTTATTGCGCCGAAACGAATCGGTCTAGAAGTAGTTGGATTCCAGTAAAATAACATCTACCATTATGAAATTTAGCTACTTAGATAGACAAGTAGTACCGACTCCAAAACTATACCTAATCTAGAAATATCAGATTTCAGATACCAGAATCAATAAAAATACATTAGTATTCTATCATCTATCATTTTTCATAGTTACCTACCCGAAATATTTATTATTATTACCGTATTACCTATTCCATATATTTTATTGGTTTAGTGCTCAACTCACTTACCATGGAACTAAAAGAATTTTTCCGAAATTCGTAATTTTAGTTACCAGGTATTTTAGTTACACAACTGTTGGGCACTGTTTTCAAATGTAATTTCATAAATAATTTACTATTTTTACCATTGATTGCACAATTAATTAAAATTTCATTTTTATCAATTCACTGTTAATCAGATATCCATTAATAGATATCCAAAAATAGGTTGTGCCCACAAGTTAAAATATTAGGCAGTGGCGGAATTCGGGTGTGTCCAGTTCGGACAATATTTTTTTGTTGATGTATAGTTTTTGCATGAGTTAACTTAATTTTTTACAATAAAAAAATATATATATTTATACGTATTTGACCTAAAATTAACAAAAAATTAACGGGAAATTATAACTGAGAATATGAAATTATTTAAAATCATCACTTACACAAATATGTTTATCTCAAGATTTTGACAACTTTTACCTTAGATGAAAACAATTTTTGCCTGCGGCGCATTTTGTTATGTAACCACGTTCTATCCTGGATTCATAAATTTATTAAAGATTATAAGGTATACCTAACCTAGCCAATTATTATTAATTATTATTATTATTAATAATTTAAGGAATACTATTTGGAATTCTAAAATACCATTCGGTGACCGGAACCTCTAGATGTTGTCTGCCAAAAACATTTAAGGCTCCTTTCGAATGAGGGTGTAGTAGTTACTTATTAAATTCATAACTCGCCCATTTCGATTGCTATATCAACCAAATTTTTGTAACAGATACTAGCTATATGTATTGTCTTTTTCGATTTTCCGGACTTGTTTTGAACAATGGAAAGCCTGGAAAACCATTAAAATTCGTAGTTAACCAATAACTCTTTTGTCAATTGGAATATTTTTTTCAAGAAAATTACACATTATCTGCTATAGTGTCTCAACACCGGTACATCGTTATTTTTTCAAGAAACATCCCTCATTTTAAATTAAAAAATTATCAAATTTTGGATTTTCATTTTTTTCGAATATTTTTAAAATTTAAAAATGTACCGCTGTTAAGTACAATATTATAAAGGATTTTTGTAAATAATTTTTTTCTCTAAATTTTCCTTAAATCAAGTTATTAATAAACTACGAATGCCTGTCTGGGTGAAGATGAAGTATAGCCTTAATAGAAGAAAATATTATGAGTTTTAAAATAATTATTGGAAATATAATGAAAATATCTACTCTGAACTGTTTTACAATTTAGTTTAAATACATTGTCTTTATGGTCTAATATTGATTATGATCGCCCGAAATTAAAAAATTGTATATTATCATGTTTCAGAAAAGATTGTTCACACATAATGACTTCAATAGCAGAGGTGTTTGGGTTTGAGATCTTCTTGCAAATGATTTGAAAGATAATGTTCTAGTACGCGGAAAATATTTAATCTTAGAATCTGTCTATCTACAGTACAGAGTATAATTGGATGCTGTCACTTCTTTGGTATATCTATGTACCTAAAGTTTATTATTCGTAAAGTTTTTGGAATCATTAAATATAGTCCATCCCAAACTTCTTTGCCGTGAAGTCATACCTGTAGTTCGTATGAATCAATTTGAAATTATGGCGGGAAAGTTATATTTTGATATCAAATATTTTTAAACTATATTATGTGAATATTTGGAATAACTATATAAATTTAATAATAAATAAATACCTCTAGAACAGCTGACACGGGAATAAATAATTTTCTTTTTCAGCAGTAAAATATTGGTACAAATTCAAGACAATCTGAATTGTTTGTTTATTATTGCGTTTGCCGAGCATATTTATAAATAATATTATAAATATCTATATGTAAACAGCTAATGTATGCATAAAACAACGATATACCTATGTTAAATTATTTAATCACAGTGAAAATAGTTTTTATTTGTTTGACAGTTTCAAAATTTACAATACAATGTATTTCATAAAACAACATGAAAAACAGCCTACTCAAATAACAAGTTATAATTGCTGGTATATCAACAATATAATTATATACGTTTTCTATTTCTTTCTTTTTCTACTTCATAATAAAAACAAAGAACAAAACTTCACGTAACAGTATCAATACTTCGCAAATTTCGAATGACATACGTGTTTCAACTAAATATATGACAGTAATAAGATAGAAAGAGTAAGACAATATATTCCGTAGTTATTCCTGAAAATAAAATAATGACGTAACGGCAAAGAAGTTTGGGACGGACTATATCATTGTGATTTTCTGACTAGCAGTACCTATACTATATAATGTAATTTACGATCGCGAGTATGCTTGGCGTTACTTACATTATGGTAATGTTTCATTTTTCGATTTATATTTGTACTTTTCTGATAATTTATTATATTGTATTGTATTTTATTTAGAAAGTATAAAATTTTAAAAACTGTCAGTAAAAATTATTAGTAGGTAATGCCACGGTGATGCATTTATTTAGCACATATAGTTGACATATGCAACCCGCAATACGTGGAAAAAGTTGATCCACTTGAAACGGTCCGGTTGTATGGGAGTGCATTCACCGTATTTGTATTATACATCGTGGTTTGTATATTATAGTAATACAAAATTTATAAAAATTTGTAAAGAAATGAATTATTTCGTAAATAAAACGTCAAATTTGACCCAGGGACGTAACTAAGAGTGGGCCTGGGTTGTCCAGGCCGCACCCTGCAATGTCTTGGCCACCCAAAAAATTAGCAATATTTTTATACATTTTTACATTAGTTTACGGAAGAGATACCTATATTTAAAGTATTACGTAATACTATTATTAGGGCAAAAACTATAGCGTTGTTTCATATTTTTTAATGCTTTTAGTATGTTTAATTTTTGTTTCCATATTTTATATCAAATAATTATTATTTAAAAAAAATTAGTTTTATAAATTTTATGTGGAAAAATAATGGAGGGAGGGGCGTCAAATAAAGATTCGCACCAGGGCGGCAATATATCCCGGCACGGCCCTGCAATCCATAATGTCAATACCAAAGTCAATCCCTTTGCCCCATTTTCAAGCTTTTCAAGACAAAATTCCCCGCCACCACGCCACTGCACCGTATCCATAGCAACAAAGTAAACGGTCGATGTCAGTGTCAAATAAACATCAGATCGTACAAGTTCGTTCGCTAATCTAACGAGAAATGAGTTCCAAAGACGTCCGTAAAAAGCGTAAAGAGAGTCCACCAGGATATTTCCCTCCGTACGTCATACCGGACTTCGCGGAATTTCCCCTGCAGTACATCGCCGCGAACGCTACAAGATGTGTGGATCTGTCGAAGAAGAAGAGGCAGCATATCTCCAGGCTTCTGATGGCGCAGGTTGGTGATGATGGCGTCCGTTTATTTAGTCAAATATAGTTTTGTCAAAGCGTAGTTTGACCAAAAATAATGAAGCCAACCTGTATTTTAGTCAAACTGAAATTTGTTCAACTGGAATTTTGTCAAACCGTAAATATGCCAACCCGCAATTTAACCAAACTGTATTCTAGACAAACTGTAATTTCACATTTCGTAATTTGACCAAACCGCAACTTCGACTAATATTATATTGTCAAATCGTTTTCAGGTAAACCATAATTTAGCCAAAACGTAACTATACCTAACTGGAATAATTCAACACGGAAACGTATTTTTGTCAAATCGCAGTTATGCGGCTAACCGTAATCTTGTCAAACGCATTTTACTATGTCTTAAATACAGTTGGGAAGATTACAATTTGAGTAAAATGCGTTTGACAAGATTACGGTCATGAATAACTGCGATTTGACAAAAATACGTTTTGAATAAATTCCGTGTTGAATTATTCCAGTTAGGTATAGTTGCGTTTTGGTTAAATTACGATTTACCTGCAGGGCCGGATTTAGGTATAAGCTAGACAAGCTTTAGCTTAGGGCAGGCCCCGGTAACGAGTAAATGCCACGCGGTCTAAAACCATGCCGTCTAATACCCACGCGTCCTAATATCCACCCGGTCTAATAACCACCCGGTCTAATATTTCTCCCACCACTATGAAAATTCGAGTAAAATCCACGCGGTCTAAAACCACGCCGTCTAATACCCACGCGTCCTAATATCCACCCGGTCTAATGACCACCCGGTCTAATAACCACCCGGTCTAAAAACCATCCCGTCTAATAGTTCCCCCACCACTATGTCCACGTCATATAAACTCGTTCTGTTTGACTTTCCCCGTTTCCCCAGTAATAGTATAAAATAAATCTGTTAGAATGCGCAGCGCTATTAGGTTGATTAGGTTATTACGTATAGTCCCAGGGGCGCACTCAAGGGGGGGGCTCGTGGGGCTTGAGCCCCCCCCAGACGACTGGACTTTTTTCAAATTTTTTCATTAAACATTATGTAAGATTATTTAAGTTCACTGAAGACTAAAAATAATCGCCTTTTATCTGTTTTTATAATTATCTTAAATTCAAATAGTTCAAATTATACAATAATATACACTCCGTATAACGCATGTGTACGATTATTGGGATATTTTAATAAGAATGCGAACCTTGTGGTGAAATTTTGAACTTAAACAACGGTGCACTTGGGAGTGAAACTAAAAAGATGAAAGAAAGAACTGATACATTAAATATGAACTAAAATTAAAATATATGTATTTTTCTATATAACTGACATGACTCTGCTCAGAGGCGTTCTTATGAAATTATATCAAGCGAGCTGCCGAAAAAACAATGTGTGTGCACAAGAAAGAGAGTAAAACGTGCAACTGTTTATCTTTAAAAAATGAAACTTTCAATTTAAAGGTGTTTGACCTTGAACTCTAAAAAAAATTCGCCTGCGGCGCATTTCTTTCTTGTGTCGTACTAAAGGTTTAATAAAAAAATTCTTAGCCCCCCCCAACATGCAATCCTGGGTGCGCCATTGTATAGTCCAGTATAAAAGTATGTGCAACGTTTATTATATTTTACGATTTATTTATATGTATGGATGGAATTTTTCCCGCGTTTTCTTTGTCATTCATTATCTCAAATTCTACTGAACATTTGTACGTCTAAACGAAGAGCTGATCAAATTTTGGTAAAAATCTGCCAAACGGAAATGGAACTTGCAAAATCTTAGAAAAAATCTGATGTGGCGAACAAATGACCTCTCGCCATACTCTACTATTTTACTTATATTTATAAGTGTGTATGAAAGTATTTGCTCACAAATATACCATTGTAGAAGATAATTCGGGGATTGTAGTTTTTATAAATATCGTAATATTATTAAAGTTTATCATGACATTATAAATAATTAATAAATGACATTTCATATTTTCAATATCAATTTGTCAAAAAGTCAAGAATTTATATGACATTAAGACTGAAAAACTGATATATTTTATTTTTTGTTTTCATAGGTAGGCAACGCTGTAACTTAGATAGTATTTCTTTTTATAGTTCTTTGCGTTTTATTTAGTGTTAGTGAAGCAGTAAGAAAGAACAACTTTTTGTCGATATTTTCAGTTGTTTAATTTAACTTAGGGTTGGTGGAATAACAAGAAAATAACACATCAAAAAATGAAGGCTAGAATAAAAAATGTAATTTGCGATTTATGGTTTCAATGCAATATTTTTAGAGATGCAACGAATAGTAAATGTGCCGAATACCGGCGAATATTATACCGTACTTTCTGCCGAATATCCGAATATTCGGCGAATATTCTGCATCCTTTTGATGCCAAATGATAAACTTACAAGGACTGAAGAGGCTGTTTTGAATGCAGAGAAACTTATTTTTTGCTGCATAATTTGCCGCTTTTAAATTGTAATAACGAACAGTTTATCATTTTTATTTTTTATCAAAATTACTTAGATAAAGTTTTTGACAATATTTTTCTTTTTTTAGTAATAATAATTAATAAAAACTCATGAATATACATATATTTTTTGTCTGTGAATGTAAGTTACATGTGACGTCAAAGTATTCGGTATTCGGTCGAATAGTAAAGTATTCGGTGTTCGGCCAAATAATGAAAAACTTGCGGAATAGGCAGAATACCGAATAGTTGCCCAATATTCGTTGCAACTATAAATATTTCATTCAACTGATAAATTTATTCTACGATTTATCAGAGGTTTCAAAAACCGGTCCTTAGCCGAATAAATTCGTTAATATTAAAAAAAATTCTGAAACAATTTTCTTATTTAAAACAAATAATTAACCTATCAGTTATTAATTACTATTGTACAAAAATTTATCTGTTAAAGTCATTATCAAAATGATTACAGTTAACTGCGGAATAATTTTACCAGTCGAATAAAAATAGTTTCAGTTAGAATTAAAAATTTCGTTTATAGCTAATAACTTAAAGGGTATAACCGGATAAGACGCTGAAAAGTGCCCCCAATGCAAATGATTAGTAGCGATTTATTTTTAGATGAAAGGTCTTTCAAAATCCCGTCTATTTTCAAAATTTTAGGTTCATAAACTCATATTTATGGAACTTTTTTCGTTTTATATTTTTTCTCCGATTCTACCGCATAAATCGAGCTGAAAAGATTATATTCAAAAGAAAAGTTAATTTTACACCTAAAATAATTTTTCTAATTAATTTTGGCACCAAATTCAAATAGAAAAAATATTTTAATTTTTTTAAATCTGTTTTCGTATTGTAGGAACTCGATTATTGTTTCAATTTATTTCGTGTAATTTATCTAAGAGAAATCTATAACATACTTACCTATATTTTTTTCAGATATGTAAAAAGTGTTAGAAAAATTAAAAACTAATTTTATCACTTTACAATTTGAATTTCCCGCTTAGATTAAGAAAGTAATTGAAATATTAATCGAGTTCCTTCAATATGAGAATTGATTTTTAAAATTAAACATAAATTTTCTATATGAATTGGAAACCAAAATGAATTGAAAAAATTAATTTTAGGACTAAAATTGTTTTTTTTTGTTTGATAAATTTTTTTTAAATGAGGTTAGAAAGCAGAAAGGGTATAGCGGAATACCTAAGCAGGTCAAAAGGGCTCCCAAAGGAAATTAATAATCGAGATATCTGGATGAAAGATAATCAAAAATGCTGTTGATTTCGCAAAATTTCAGCTTCCTAAACCGTTTTGTTTCCCAGTTATGATGGAAAACGTGAATTTTACGTTTCATTTTTTTCTCAGCGTCTATGGTATGTATCGAGCTGAAAAAAATTCTACCCGAAACAAAAAATTTGTTTACATCTGATGGTATTTATTTCAAATTGTTTTGGCGCCAAATTCAAATCGAAGAAAAATGTTGGGGTTTTTAAAATTCATTTTCGTTTATTTAATAAAATTCTACGACATATATTTTTTTCAGAATTTTAATCGATGTGGAAGATTGTTTAAATAACTAACACTTTTTCCACTTTAAATATTTGAATTTCGCGTCAAAATTGAAATTAAAAAATGTGTTTTTTCCAAATTTTATATTTTTTAAACCAGAATTTTAAACGTTTCTTTACAGACATATTGTATAGTATGGTATTTTTTTCAAATTGTTTTGGCGCCAAATTCAAATAGAAAAAATATTTGGTGTTTTTAAAATTCATTTTCGTTTATTTAATGAAATTTTACAACATATTTTTTTTTCAGAATTTTAATATTTCACATTTTTTAATTACAATTTTGGCGCGAAATTCAAATATTTCAAGTGGAAAAAGTGTTTTTTATTATTTAAAGTATCTTCCACATGGATTAAAATTCTGAAAACTAATTTTATACCTAAAATTATTTTTTAAATTCATTTTGGCGCGAAATTCAAACAGAAAAAAATATATTAATTTTTTAAAATCTGTTTTCGTATTGTAGGAACTCGATTATTATTCAATTTATTTCGTGTAATTTATCTGAGAAAAATCTACAACATATATTTTTATCAGATATTTAAAAAGTAAAAATATCGACCATTTTCAAACTGCCATAACTCGGTGTATTTTCAATCGATATCGATGAATCTTCGAGGGCGAGAAACTTTGAAGTGTCTACTTTAAAGTCATGCATGCAAACTTAAGCGCAACCCCCTCCGTCCCCTCTAGCAATCATGTGCAAAAAAAAGAATTTTAATTTTAAAAATGTCCAACTTTGAGGATGTGTACGGAGTTTAAACTTTTTTTTTGACTTGATCCACCAAAAGGGCACTAAAATTATTTGTTCAATTCCCTGTGAAGGACTCAAAGAACGAAGTTCCTACGATGATTTGGCACAAAGTTATGAATTTTTTTAAAAAGGGCATTTTTACTTCCTTGTACGAAGTAAGGAAGTATTGTAATCGCGAAAAATTTCAGTTCTCAGATTTTGACGGAAATATCCGTTTTGACCTTTTCTGAATCCATTATGACTAGTTTCGACGTGACGTCTGTACGTACGTACGTACGTACGTACGTACGTACGGACGTATGTGTGTCGCATAACTCAAATACGGTTAGACGTATAAAGTTGAAATTTTGTATTTAGGACTGTTATAGCATCTAGTTGTGCACCTCCTATTTTTGGTTTCAGTCTACAAACCGGAAGTAGTACTTTTTAAAAATATTTCGATAAATATTTAATTTTAGACAATTTTTTTTATTTTAAATGAAAGATTATGTGATTATTACCTACAATCGGTATTTCATAAATATTTTTGTATCTGCTATCATTTAAAAATAATTAAAGTATATATTTATAATTTATAGTATTTCGGTATCTTGTAGTCCATGATCGATTAACATTTGTTACTACGTAAAATTTAAATGATTATGACATGACAGTGACAATAGTAAAATATGCTTTATATCTTCTTCTGCAGTTTAAATAAAATGACTAAAATATATTTGTGAGTATACTAGTATAATAAGTTAAAAGAATTTTTAATATTATTTTACATTTTAGTTATTAAGAAAAGTATGAACACACAAGGCGTACAAGGAAGTCATGTGGTGTCCACGTCAGATTTTTTGTTTTTCGAACATAACTCAGCCACTTTTCAACCAAATTAGATGATTTTTTCGGGGAAAAACCCATAGTGGCTCTACTTTAAGGGGGTAAACTCAGATAAGTATGATCGATCTGAAAATTTCACGAATGACATTTCTATTAGCTGTCAGAATGACAGTTTTCATATGTTTTTAGTTGTCATGACAAAGATAAATAAAAATTTATCCACTTGTGAAAAGTTTCCAAAACATGGCTTGTTTTATATATAGTCCAGGAACTTTAGACATTTAGCTCGGACTCCGGGAAAGTTACACCGGTTTTTATGATTTTTTTTAATCGCTTCGAAATCGAATTAGAAACAAAGTTTACCACTTTTTACCAATTTTTTTTTCGAATTTTTTTTATTGTATTTTTATTTTATTTTTTAAAGTAAATTCACGTAATTTCTATTACTAAATTCTCTGAACAATTCTCTATAAGATAGATTAATTTATTTTTATCGTAAATGCCTTAGTGAAGCCAAAATTTTCAGATTTTTGTCGCGGGAAAATTGAGAAATTTTAGTTTGTATAGTTTTTTTGTGTTTAATGACCTGTAGTTTCTGAACTAATAAAAATTTTGATATCCGGTTTCTTTTATTAAATTCTCTGAAAAATTCTCTATAAGATAGATTAATTTAAAATTTTTTGAAGGCCTTAGGTAAGTCAAAATTTTAAGATTTTTGTCGCGGGAAAATTGAGAAATTTTAGTTTATAAAATTTATTTTGTGTTTAATGACCTGTAGTTTCTGAACGAATAAAAATTTTGATATCCGGTTTCTTTTATTAAATTCTCTGAACAATTCTCTATAAGATAGATTAATTTAAATTTTTTTGAAGGCCTTAGGTAAGTCAAAATTTTAAGATTTTTGTCGCGGGAAAATTGAGAAATTTTAGTTTATAAAATTTATTTTGTGTTTAATGACCTGTAGTTTCTGAACGAATAAAAATTTTGATATCCGGTTTCTTTTATTACATTCTCTGAACAATTCTCTATAAGATAGATTAATTTAAAATTTTTTGAAGGCCTAAGGTAAGTCAAAATTTTAAGATTTTTGTCGCGGGAAAATTGAGAAATTTTAGTTTATAAAATTAATATTGTGTTTAATAACCTGTAGTTTCTGAACGAATAAAAATTTTTATATCCGGTTTCTTTTATTGAATTCTCTGAACAATTCTCTAGAAGATAAATTAATTTAAAAATTTTTGAAGGCCTTAGGTAAGTCAAAATTTTAAGATTTTTGTCGCGGGAAAATTGAGAAATTTTAGTTTTTAAAATTTATTTTGTGTTTAATGACCTGTAGTTTCTGAACTAAGGCCTTTAAGATAAAAATAAATTAATCTATCTTATAGAGAATTGTTCAGAGAATTTAGTAAAAGAAACCGGATATCAAAATTTTTATTCGTTCAGAAACTACAGGTCATTAAACACAAAAAAAATTACAAACTAAAATTTCTCAATTTTCCCGCGACAAAAATCTGAAAATTTTGGCTTCACTAAGGCATTTTACGATAAAAATAAATTAATCTATCTTATAGAGAATTGTTCAGAGAATTTAGTAATAGAAATTACGTGAATTTACTTTAAAAAATAAAATCATAATACAATAAAAAAATTTCGAAAAAAAAAATTTCGAATTTTTTTTTTTTTAAAAACAAAAGCAAGTGTTCTCAGGTCAGGTGGTAAACTTTGTTTCAAATTCGATTTCGAAGCGATTTAAAAAAAATCATGAAAATCGGTGTAACTTTCCCGGCGTCCGAGCTTTTGGCGTTTTTTCGTCTAAAGTTCCTCGACTAATAGGAGTGTAATAGTTATTATTAAAAAAAATAGAAATCGTGAAATATATTAAATGTTGCACATACTTTTATACTGGACTAATATCGCTGCGCATTCTAACAGATTTATTTTATACTATTACTGGGGAAACGGGGAAAGTCAAACAGAACGAGTTTATATGACGTGGACATAGTGGTGGGGGAACTATTAGACGGGATGGTTTTTAGACCGGGTGGTTATTAGACCGGGTGGTCATTAGACCGGGTGGATATTAGGACGCGTGGGTATTAGACGGCGTGGTTTTAGACCGCGTGGATTTTACTCGAATTTTCATAGTGGTGGGAGAAATATTAGACCGGGTGGTTATTAGGACGCGTGGGTATTAGACGGCGTGGTTTTAGACCGCGCGGTATGCTTCGCCGGTAACTTGCATACACCTTCCACTAGTTTTATGACTGCTCAAGAGGTTACAGTTCGCCCTGTCGCCGCTAGGCGGTGTCATATCGCATAGGCCACATTTTATTAGCAATTTCACTTAAAATCTTCAATAACTTATAGAATATTGTATATATTATAATAAATTACAGAATATATATAGAAATTATACTTTACACGTTACTCAGCGATTCTCGCGGGTTTTTGATGGCCTATGTTGGCTGCCATATTGAGTACTCCCTTTACCCCTCAGTACCACGAAACTGGACCAGTTCAGCAGTCACTTTTGCAAGCCAAGTTGGGTTACCTTCAGTGTCTTGTACCGTGGCTTAGGGCCTCACATTATGAGGGGCCTCGGGCCGCGGAGATAATCATTCAAAATTATTTATTAAATTATGTTTATAATTTATTCCCTAACAAAAATTGTCAAATCAACTCAACGATTCATTTTGTTGATACTTTTGGTATTATTCAATATTATAATAATTCTATGAATTATTAATTGTTATACAAGAAAACTTTGTTACATCACAAAGTTATTACTGGAACTTTAACCGGGGTTTTCGGAAGAAATTACAACAATGAATTTTCTTAGAATTATTGTTAAACTGAGTACGAACGGGAACGAGGCAAGGCGAGACCGAACAATTCGAGGCAGTTCGAATGAATTCCCGCCTTTGGGCCTTTGGCTGGTGTGCAGTTTTTATTAGATCTATTTTTCAGTTATCAATAATTTAGTTTAACAGATAACATATTTCTATAATAGTGCTGGTGATTTAATAAAAATTGTAAGGACACTCATGAACTATATTTTTTATTTTATAAATTTAATATTATTTATTTCCATTAACAATGAAACGTACTTTTTAAAGTGGGAGTCAAAAACGAAAAAGGAAACAATTGCTATCTGCTCAAATATCAAAATTAACTAAAGTGGAGAGTTATTTTACAAAAATAAATAATGAAAAAAAAAGATGAACCCAACAATATATTACATACTTAAAAATAACATATGAAACGATAAAATCAAATATTTTATAGCTTAGGGCCACAAGAAGTCTAAATCCGGCCCTGTTTACCTGAAAACGATTTGACATTATAATATTAGTCGAAGTTGCGGTTTGGTCAAATTACGAAATGTGAAATTACAATTTGTCTAAATTCCGGGTTGGCATATTTACGGTTTGACAAAATTCCAGTTGAACAAATTACAGTTTGACTAAAATATAGTTTGGCTTAATTATTTTTGGTCAAACTACACTTTGACAAAACTATATATGTCCAAATTGTGTGCTCCCGGTGATGACTGATGAGTAAATTGCGGATTATATGCAGGCAAATGCGATTGAAATATGCATGCAATATGCATTGAAATAAGGCCAAAATATGCCCAATGTGCAAAATATAATAAATTAATAAATATATAATATTTTACAAATGCAGCAATGCAACTTAATTGATTCATTTTAAACTAATAGTCCAAGCAAAGCGTGATTTAACCATGCATTTTGGGTAGGCAGCGATTTCTTTTCGAATCGTAGGGCGGTCAGCCGTGATTGTAAAACCGAGTTTTCGGGACGGGAGATGTTGTCATTCGGCCGCCATCTTGAAATTAAGGGTGTAATTTATTTTTTAATTTATCTCCGTAACCGTGAGGCTGAATTTTTTTTGTAGAAAACATTTTTATATCTTATACAATTATCTATAACTTTTGTTAATTTTGAGAGTTAATTGGATGTGTATGTGTATGTTTTGTTGTTTTATGCATATGTACGAAGTTTGCCAACTGAATGTTTGTTAACGAATGTATCGGATACATGAATTTTTGTAAGATCTTACTAACCCCGAAGAAGGTTTAAGTGTAAACCGAAACGTCAGTTATGTAAGAAGACGAATATATGTTGTATTTCGAGTAATTTTTCAACCTTACATATCACCACAGTCGATTACACAGTCACTTTAAAAAGAAATGTTCAAAAATATAATGATAATAATTATTATTAAACAGGCCATCTACTGTTAGTGCATTGGTAATGCATTTATTACTGTATTTTGTTTGTCTATTTTTATTACTTCTTGATGGGGTGCCGTGTCAACAGCAATATTTTAGGTTCGCGCTGAATTATTCAAATTCCGAATCATGTTGCAGCCGAATATTCATTTTCAGAATATTTAAATTCCGAATGTTTTAAGTTTGTTCCAGAGCTGAACCCGAACCTGAACAATAAACCCGAAAAACGTGAACCTAAACCGAAACGTTATATTTGAAAGTCAACGAACCGGAATCGTAACCGAACCGTTTAGTTGTAACCGATAACCCATTTCCACAATATCGGATTCTGTTAATTTTAAAATGATCATTGTCACGTCATTTTGCAGCACAAAATTGCTGTTACTCAGGTTAGAGCACTGCACGGGCCGTAATTTTGGAGCCCGGCCCGCCCGAAGCCCGACTATTATTAGGCCCGGCCCAACCCGGCCCGACAATTTCAAATTTTACTAAAGCCCGGACAGCCCGAAGCCCACCTGCTATTTGGCTCGGCTCGGCCCGGCCCGATATTTTAAAATAAAAACAAAGCCCGGCCCTACCCGGCCCGAGATTTTTTAAGGCCCGGCCCTGTCCGGCCCATGGTTTTTCGAAGCCCGGCCCTGTCCGGTTCATGGTTTTTCGAAGCCCGGCCCTGCCCGGCCCATGATTTTTTTAAGCTCGGCCCGGCCCGACTTGGCTCGGTCTAACTAAACCTCTAAAATTTAGTTTGTGTACGTGTTATCGTGTTACATATCATACAAAAAATTTTAGTGTAATGCTCTCCAAATTTTTTTAGTAACTGTAGGAAATTATTGTAATATATAACTTAGAAATAAGATTTTAATTTAAAAAACTCGGCTCGGCCTATGCTCGCAGCATAAAAGACCCAGCTCGGTTCAAGCCCGTTGCATATCGGGTCCGGTTCGGCTCAAGCCCGTAGCATAACAAGCCCGGCTCGGCCCAAGCCCGTACCATAACAGGCCCGGCTCGGCCCAAGCCCGTACCATAATAGGCCCGGCTCGGCCCAAGCCCGGAGCATAACAGGCCCGGCTCGGCCCAAGCCCGGAGCATAACAGGCCCGGCTCGGCCCAAGCCCGTTATAGTACAATAAATAGTAAGCCCGGTTAGGCCCAAGCCCGTGATATGGTAGGCCCGGTTAGGCCCGAAGCCCACTATACTTAAAAGAAATAAAGCCCGGGCCCGGCCCATGGGCCGGGTAGCCCGTGGCCCGTCCGGGCCGGGCCGGGCCTTGCAGTGCTCTAACTCAGGTATCTGTAGATAGTCGAGGCAATGAACTAGTAAAAAGGCCAAAAGTTCGGAATTTTTTCGAGCAAGACGGATCGGAATGCGGTTTTTTGCATTCTCTTCCAAAAAATTTTTGTAAAAAATGTGCTGACTTTGTGTTTTATACAAACCAAAAATTGCATTGCTGCAGCTAAAAATACATTTAAAAAATCTGTTGTGGCCAGCACATAACCTCCCGCCTTGACACTGTAATATGTGAATTTGGTTTTTGTTAGGCTACTTTTTGTAATTTATTTTATAGTTCTTCAAGCAACGTACCGATTTCGATTGACATTGAAATCAAATTAGCTCTTTGTGGATACAATTTTTATTTTATTATTACCATATTACATTATATCCAGTTAATAATGAATCGATGATGCTTCTTGACTGGATACGTTTAATGGAAGGATAAAAACTTACTGGAATTGAGTCAGTTTTCTATTTATTAAATTTCGGCTACTAGTTACTAAATTTCAAACCCAGTTATTAATATTTATACATTTCTTTACAAATGGTGCCACTAAAATTTCAGAAACTGTGTATACGTCTGTTCATCTGTCACATTGACATTTTCATTTTTGTTTTAATTTTTTTTCCTATATTATAATTTACAAATCGTGGTAGGTAAAATTACACATTTTTGAAAAATAATTTTCATTTATTGTAAGAGATATAGAAAAGATGTTAAATAAATATTGTAAGAGGTAATTTGTTCTTTCAAATGTCGCATGACAAATTGTAACTATCGCAGTATTTCCTATATTTTTTGCAAAAAATGTTAAAATGCTTCAAGAAAATACCATTTCCGGTTGGCAGATTTTTACCAAAATCTAATCAGCTCTTCATTAACATGTATAAATGTATAATGCAAAATGTTAGAATTTTATGTTCAATAGAATTTGAGATAATGAATCAGAACGAAAGACTATAGTAGGCGCACATACAGACAAACGGACACACACACACACATACACACACACAGACATCATCGTGAAAATAGTCAAAATAGGTTCTAAAGGTACTAAAACGTGCTTATTGACAAAAATCTCGACATCGAATTTTTTCACGATCCCTATACCTCTCTAGGCGAGAGGTAAAAATACATTTTTTGAGACGCTCTTTGGAAGATTTAATAACTTTGTAAATAAGAGTCAGAACTGGCCCAAATCGGGTACTCGGGGGTTATTGAGGTCGCTGATCACGATTATGATGTTCAAATTGACCCACAGCCGACCTGGAGCTCAGGGACGCCGATGAACATCATCTCCGTGGGACTCTCTCAAATTCACGCGGGGAAGGAGAGAAACTCGGCGCCCGCGGGTTTTTTGGGTCGCTGAATTCAAATATAGCATCGGCGAACACCCCACGGTCACTTGGTGCGCCGGAACCTGGACGCGGACGTCATCTCCGAGAATTTTCCTGACAAGATTGCCAAAAACAACCCGAAAATCATTGTGGGGGCGTTTTGTGGGGCGCTGAATCCGAAATTCCAGTCGAAAACGACCCCCCGCACACCTGGTGCGACCAAACCTGGACGTCATCTCCGAGAATTTTCATAACAAAATCGCTAAAAACAACCCAAAAATTTCCGGAGGGTAGTTTTCGACATGAAATTTGGATCAAGCGGCCCAAAAACGCCCCTACAATGATTTTTGGGTTGTTTTTAGCGATCTTGTTAGAAAAATTCTCGGAGATGACGTCGCACCAGATGTCCGGGGGCTGTTCACCGATGCCACATTAGAATTCAGCGTCCCAAAAAGCCCAATAACGATTTTCGGTTTATCTTTAGCAATCGTGTCTAGAAACCCCTCGGAGACGACGTTCAGGGCCAGGTTCCGGTGCACCAGGTGTTCGGGGGGTCGTTTTCGACTGGAAATTCGGATTCAGCGCCCCACAAAACGCCCCCACAATGATTTTCGGGTTGTTTTTGGCAATCTTGTCAGGAAAATTCTCGGAGATGACGTATGCGTCCAGATTCCGGCGCACGAGGTGTCCGTGGGATGTTCGCCGATGCTATATTTGAATTAAGCGACCCAAAAAACCCGCGGGCGCCGAGTTTCTCTCCTTCCCCGCGTGAATTTGGGTGAGTCCCACGGAGATGACGTTCATCGGCGTCCCTGAGCTCCAGGTCGGCTGTGGGTCAATTTGAACATCATAATCGTGATCAGCGACCTCAAAAACCCCCGGGTACCCGATTTGGGCCAGTTCTGACTCTTATTTACAAAGTTATTAAATCTTCCAAA